>OX104065.1:73901059-73928894 GCA_944474145.2 Dicrocoelium dendriticum | reverse complement strand
AAGGGACCATACGATGCAATCAACCGGCGAAGCCCATTGTATGCAATCGCTGGGCAAGGAGAATCACAACGAGCACATGCCAGTGGGTTGAGGAAGTGGAACGAGTTCCAGGAGGAAACCCTTTCGCACAATGATCATCACTGACGGTCAGGAAGACTCCTAGAGAAGGCAGCTGGGCGAATACTTTGGAGGTGCAGAAGTGTGGTAGACTAAGTGCAGGTGCTACCGCGCCAGTTACCAGTAGTATGGAAGCGCGGAACAGCAACCAGCCAATAGCAGGCCGTGCTGACTAATCCAAAGGCAGAAACACTTTAAAGCCGCAGTTGTATGCGTATAAGGAATGGATGTATAAGCAATGCGCACCACATGCTCACTAGAAACAGAAAGAATCCCGCGCCACGCAACCTCAAACTAGGATTGCGAATATGAGTGGATGCTTCGTTGGTCAGGACCGATGCATTTAGTATAAGCTATGTTTAAAATCAAATAATCCGGCTTGCAATTTGGATTCTTTAACAATGTTGTTTCGGTCACTCGCATTTCAGTTGCCGTGACATCGGGGGAAAGCTAAATTTTGGGGATTTTAGAAGAGAGGAGCTTAAGCTAGGTTCTTCAGACAATCATCGTTATGAGCGAGTTCGATCGGCATTTCCAAAAAAAATCAGAGAAGAATACGATACTAAGCTAATAGTCATATTCAAGCTTTTGGTCGCGAGCTGAGGTAGCTCACGCTGCCAAAGCACTTGTAGGAAGCCCTCCTTTTATCTCTCCCCATCCCACAAACCTAGGGCTCTTTTCCGCGAACCATTTTCTAGAGGGCCATACTCACAACCCTGCGCTGTGGCCACCTCCAAATCATTTTCCAACGTTAGCAATACACGCCCTGTTTCAACAATTTTTAGCAGGAACCCAGACACAGCTTGAAACCGGAATGTTTATAAAGCAGCCTGAGCAATCTTCCTCAAATTTTACAACTATATCAGTATTTTTGATTAACAGTCGTTCTCTTCATTCCGAGATCCACACACTACGCTTATTTGTTTCACTGAATAATCCTGACATCATATAACTGAATCTTGGTGCCATGATACCACATCTGACAATCAGCTAACTATTTTCGGATACAAGATTTTTCGTCGAGGTGTAGGCAGTGTAATTTACCTGAAAAATCATTCGCGGCAACAACGTTCGAGAACACAGTGCTGAACGATGCCCATTAATCACTATGGGTTACGATATCTGTTAGGCATCAGCAGTTGCATATGGGAGTATATACGGTGTGCCAAACTTCAATGAAGATGACCTAGAACTTTTGAATGCGCAGCTGGCACCATTTGTAGTTAAGATTATCGGAGGTGCTTTCAATCTGCGATCGGTTATATGGTCCATGGGAAATGCTCCTTTGAGATTCCAAACTTTTGCCTCTTGTATCCAGATGAATGGCTCGCAGCAACACCAGAGGTGAAAATGCTCTGGATATCATTTTTTTTCTTTGGGTATATCTGCAATCAGTATAAAGGTTCTTGATGAATTTCCGGGGAGCGGTCATCGGGTGGTCAAATGCTGCCTAAGACTACACATGGCTAGTGTACAGAACATTGCATTATCGTTTGTTCAATTCCATCAACTGGAACTCGTTCAAGGACCTGGTTAGGTCAGTGAATTGGGACAAGTTCTTTCTCACTTCATTTCCTCAGCAAGCAACGGACCTGTTTTTTGGTATATTTGGCTTCCGCGTCGATTCAGCGGTGCCGCTAAAAGGTTCCCATGAAACTAAACACAAATCAAATTACAAAGTATTTAAGGTAGTAATAAGCAGGCTTCATAATATTCGCGGAAATTCAGGCTAACTGCTACTAAAATATTATCCCAGCTGTCCATAATCATCAAAAACAAGTATGCTTTCATCTTAGAAGAGTATAGAGTTTTGAACGTCCATAACAAAGAAAATGCCCGGAGGTCCCCTTGCAGCAACACGTTTAATCTGATCACCACGCCCGATGGAACATACCTCGCTACACGAGATAATATTTGCAAAGCTTTCAGTGCTTCTTTTGCCGAATCAGTGGTTAATGAATCATCAGACATCAACATCTGTCATGCGGCACAATGATGAAAGTCTATGCAAAGTGGAATAACTACTGCGAAAGTCACCGATCAAGTCCCTCGCTTGTGAACAATGATTTTATACGGGTTAAGAAGCACTGTTTTTTAAGCCGCTGTGTGTGCTATGGGGGGTTATCGAATACCGTTAATGAAAAAATGCAATTAGTATTTTTACTGTCAAAAGAATGGACTTACCGTCCGTAATGCAGTAGTCCTGCACTCAGAGTGTTTCCATAGTTTCGATAGGCGAAAAAATAAATTCAAAGTATTTCCCACTAATAGGATGGAAAGTATCCCCAGGTAACAAAATGTAACTGGCGGCGTGCCATCCACCCGACTTATAACTATGGCTCACATATGGCCCACATGCACGCGTTATTCCTATCGGATCTGATAACGTGGGCTGTCCTTTTGATGCAGCGCTTACCTTCACGCGCACGAATTTTCCGGGCTGGAGCGGACGAGTAAGCTTCTGGTAAGTGGTCTGATGTCGATGGAGACGATCTAACTCATCGGGATTATTGGTTGCAGGAATAGAAAGTGCGGCACTCAACTTTGTCCGAAGGGCACGCCCAAGCATGAGTTCAACTGGCGTTTTGTCTGTGGCTCGGTGGTGTGCGGTTCGGTAAGAAAATAGTGCTTGTAGAACTGCATCATCCCAACCTGTACCAGATAAGCGAATAGTTTGGATACTCACTTTCAAGGATCGATTGAACCGCTCTACCATGCCGTTTGCCGCTGGATTAAACGGCGCTGTACGTGAGTGTCGGATAGCGTGAAGTTAAAGAAACGAAAGGAACTAGTGGCTTGTAAACTGCGGCCCGTTGTCCGTCACTATCTCCTCTGGTAATCCGAAGCCGGAAGACATGTATTTCAGCCATCGAATAATGCTGGCAGTAGTCATCTCTCCACACAAATGGACTTCCAGCCACTTACTGTAAAAGCAGGTCGCCACCAAACAGTTCCTTTGATGCTGATGCGCTGAGCTAAATGGACCCTTGATGTCAAGAGCTATCTTGGCCCGCGGTCGCATAAGATAGTTAATGGGTTGTATAGGGGAAGAAACCGGCCTTGAACTCTTGTCTGCCCTTTGACATGAAGAGCAGTCATGGACAAGTTTCTCTATTTCGTGTGACATTCTGGGCCACCAGAAGCATGCGTCAACCTTGCGTTTCGTACGAACGATACCAGGGTGGCTTTCGTGAGCACATAGCATGATCTTTTGTATCAAGCTCCAAGGAGCCACACATTTTCGCCACGCATTATACATCCATCTATAAATGAATTTTCGTGACGCAACACGTAGTACGGATGAAACTCGCCTGTGATCTCGTTATTTTGTGGCCAACCGTTTAGCAGAAAACCCTGAACGCGGCAGTGTCTCATCTTCCTGAGTCGCCTTCTGGAATTCTTCCTTAGTCAGGGCTGAGATTGGTTCATTGCTCAGGGAAGACATCAGTAACCTCTCATTGTCATCCTCATTGTTTTCAGTTTCGTTGAGAGGCAGTCGAGTGAGCCCATCCGCTACCTGGTTTTCGCGTCCGGGACGGAATTTAATTTGAAAATGGTATGTTAACAATCGTGCATACCAGCGGTGTATCCGAAGTGGCGTGATGCCATTTGTTCCCCGAGTAAGTAGGCTAGTTAGTGCTACCTGGGCTGTACAAAGAGTGAAGGGTTTTCCGAACAAGAACACATTTCACTTCTCACAGATCCAAACGCAGGCAAGGGCTTCTTTTTTTCCGGCCTAGTAAGAAAGCTCTGCCGCCGACAATTTGCTGGAAGTGTATGCAATAACTCCTTCATGCCCATTTTGAATTTAGGAAAGTATAGCACCCAACCCAATGTTTGATGCATCAGTAAAAACAAGCGTTGGGCACGTCTCGTCGAAAATCGCCATGACTGGTGTGGAAGCAATGCGGTGTTTTATCTCATCAAATGCCTTTTGTTGGGGTGGACCCCAAACAAATACACTTTTCTCCTTTGTCAGTTCACGCAGTGGCTCAGCAATATTTGTGAAATCCTGCAGGTAACGTAGGTTGTAAGAATAAATACCTAGAAAATGCTTTATTTCAGTGGAGTTCTGTGGACAAAGAGCCTCGGTGATGGCATGCGCGTTGTCAAAACTCGGCTTCGTACCGTCAGTTGTTATAATGTGGCTCAGGAACTCGATTTCACTAACATTAAATTTGCAGTTCTCGAGGTTTAATCGGAGATTAAGATCGTGCACTCAACGTAATACAGCATGCAGTCATGAATCATGTTCTTCTGGGGTCCTACCGAATACACAATCGTCGTCCATGTATACTATTTGACCAGGTAAATTGGCAAATGAGTGAACCATAAACTTTTGCCAAGTTGATGTGGCTGAACTCAAACTCATTGGCAAGACTTTGTACTGAAAGCATCCGTCCATAGTGCGAAACGCGGTCATCGGTCTTGACTCCTTAATTAGAGGCATGTAAAAGAAAGCCTTCCTAAAGTCCAATTTTGAAAAATATCGGGCGCCGACTGGTTTGACTAATAGTTCATCCGCGCTTGGAAGCACAAACTTTTCTACCACGATTTGCTGATTTAGGGTCTGCAAGTCATTGTATATTCTTACTGTACCGTCCTTCTTGAGGACTGTAACCATAGGGTGGATTCATTCAGAACAGTTAATGGGTTCAATGAGATCATCTGCAATCATTTGCCGTAATTCCGACGAAACAGCCTCTCTTCTGGCCAAAGGAATTGGACGTGGATGAGCAATAGCTACCGGTTTAGCATCCTGCTTCAGACATATGCGGTGAACAGAGGAGGGATTGCGCCCTATTGTTTGTTCAAACAGTTTCGGCTACTGTATCGGTAGGTCTTATAGGTTAATTATCATGATACGCATACGAGATAGGGACAGCGTGACTCCCAGTGCAACCATAGCGTTGCGTCCAAGTAAGGGACGGTTATTTCCGTTGGTGACGTACACAGCAACTGATGATTTCACGGCTCCAAGTTGCAACACAATCACCACATATCCCCGTATTTCTACCGGGGCCTTTGTATAACTGTCAAATCGATAGGCTGAAGATGTATAGGCATGTTATGTAGGTGAATGTCATAAAATTACTCGGTATTATAGTGATAGGAGAGGTTGAATCAAGTTCCATGTCAACATGTGTTGTTCTATCGTGTGAAATAACTGAAACAGTACGAATGTCAGGCATAGGTGGTTTAGGCTCTGGAAAATTGGAACGATAGTTAGACACTGTACCTGTGTTGTCAATGGAGAATACATTTTCTGAGGACTGTAACTGCTGACTAGAAACGGAATCTGTAGGATGCAACTGAGAAATGCGCACTGAACGACAACAACGGGAAAAATGTCCACACTTACCGCACTTTTTGCAATCCATTTCTAAGGCAGGGCACTTGGTAAAATTGGCTTTATGCTGTAGGCTACCGCAGCGCGAGCATTAGTGTGGGGATTGGAATGCGGTTGGCAAGCGATCGATCTTGGCAACCTCCTGTATGTCTGCATGGGTGGCGAAACATCGCAACTGTTCGGCCATACGTGTTTTGAGGCGAGCTTATTCCACAGCCTTGTCCCAAGTCAATTTGGAAGCGTCTTCGGAAAATAGACATTCCGGAATTCCATTGTTGGTGATTCCATTAATCAACCGCTGCATTAGCATTACGCCCTCGATTCTATTTTTCGGTATGGTTGGATACTCGCAGGATGGTACACCGCGAACGAGGCGATCAACGAAACCGTCTAGAGTTTCCGATGGTTCCTGTGTAAGTCGGCAGAATTTGAGGCGAGCCATGAAGAGGTTTGTACGCTGTCCCCATAACTTGTCCAGCACCTCTAGTGCTTTCGTTAAGGTATCTTGTGACTGGAGCTCCAAAGCTTCAAATTGACGTGGTCCCTCATCACCGAGTAGGTGTCTGGGAAGCTTCAGTTTTTGGCCTTCAGTGTAGTTAGAAGTCGCAGGTAGTATGTCAAGATAGTTTGTAAACGAGGTTTTCCACATGGCCCACGCACTTTCGGTACGACGTAAGGTCGGATCAGACCAGTAAACTGTAGGAGGATGTAATTCCATGGCGTAGTTTCGTAAGCGGCTACGCCAGTGTTGTGTACAAAAGGTCAAATGCACGAGCAGTAGTAAGAAGGTCACTACCGTAAACGAACTGCTGTAATCTGATACATGTCTAACTGGGTGAGTAGATTAAGGTGTCGCAAGGAGAAGGATGAACCAATAGGGAAGCAGAGAATTAGACGCTTTATGTGTGTGTGTCTGGGGTTGTATGCACGTACTTGATTAGACTAGCCGTCAAGAATGCTGACAGAATACGCAACAGTAGCCAGTCGACGTGTCGAGTACCAGTTTTCGATGCCCTTGCAGATTGCTTAGAACAACCCAATTCATCCTGGACAAGCACGCCAAGGTCGCGTTCGACGGGTGGTCGCTGCAGTACTGGCGTTACTTGCCTGTAGGAATAGGTACTCTGGTGTCGTTTCGAGAATACCTTGCATTTAACCATTTTGAACTGTAGCAGCGTTCGGTTAGACCACTCATGTATCATATCTAGGTCACACTGAAGTGAATTCTGCTCGGCATCCGACTGAATCCGGCGCCATATCTTGATATCATCAACAAACAGCAGGACACTTGAAGCCCTTGTCCGCACAAGAGCCTGATGGAATCTCCACCCGATTAATAAAAAGCAGTGGTAGTGATTTACCTCTGCTTTTGCTCAATATCTACACCATCTTTTAACAGCGCAGTATCTCCTATACAATGGAAAAGTTCTGTCCTTACCCCACAACAGCAAAATTGTGCCGCCCACGAAATTAAAAACTGTCGTTCCATCAATCACACACCCATTTTATCTAGAATAAAGGAAAGGATAGTGAAAGATGAACTATTTGTATTTCTGAACAAGAATAACATCATCAGAAATTCGCAGCATAGGTTTATGCAAGGTCGATCTTGTGCAACATGCCAGACAGACTTACTAAACCACACAACGGCTGTCATAAATCATGAAAACAGTGTTGCAATCTTGTTCCTATATATGCCAAAAGCCTTTGACTGAGTGCCTTATCGAAGGTTGCTCAACAAATTACTGGTCATAGGCGTTGGAGAGCCGTTTTTTGCTGTCTTCACATACGATTGCTATACAGCAGGAGGTGCACATCGGTGACCATTTACCTAAACCGTAAGCAGTCACCCGTGTAGTCATTCGAGGAAGCGTTCTTCCTCCACTACTTTCTTCATATATGTTAACGATGTAATCCAGAAAATAGGACGTCGTGCTACCTTTCTGTTTGCTGATGAGATTAAAGTTGTCTACTCACAAGAACGTGCAAATACCCATGCAGCCGTACGCCTCATTCAGGATTACCTATCTGCACTTGAGTTCTGGTGCCAAATGTGGCAGAAATCATTTGCCGTAGAGAACAGTAATATTTTGTCGTACAAATGCCAAGTACCACCAGACAGTCTCTTACTGCAAGGCACATACATTTCGCAATGCAGGGCAGTTTGCGAATTTGGCGTACGATATTCACTTACCTTTACTGAACATTGAAACAATAAAATTTCGAAGGCCATGATGATTCTCGGTTATATATGCCATCATTTTTGTCTCACAAAATCTCACATCTGACTTTACACAAACATACCTATTGCCTTGTATGAAATACCTCTCATTGGTTCAGCCGAGTTTGCAAAAGCCGGACCAATATACTCTTGACAGGGTCTAGCGCATGCTTCACGAAATAGCTATGTGGCTATTCCTCAAAGATGACATACAGAGGACGTTGTGGTAAGCTGGGTTTTGACTCAGTCTGGCTTCCAAGAATGAAGCTGTACGTTTGTTTTCTTTATCTATGTAATGAGGAAGTAATGGCACTGAAGGGCGCCACCTTGGTAGGCTGCATCTCAAAACTTTTGGACCTTAGGCAGCATAGAAAATCAAGTTGTATAAACACCATTGTAAATTCTGATGGAAGTGTCATAACCGACCGTACAATCATATGTTCGATCTTCAATAACTACTTCATGTCTACTTATAGCACTAATGCGAATGAAGATCCTCAGCTCAAGCTGATACACAGAGGTAGAAATACACTCCAAACTGTTGAATTTACACTTAGTGACGTATGTCGCCAACTCAGATTAGTTCGACCATCATGCTCACCAGGCCCTGACAACATCCCTCCAATACTGATAAAGCACGGAGGTCCAGACATCCCCCTGTTTTTGCTTAATGTATTTACACTTTCCATGCTCAATGGGGAGTATCTTATACACTGGAAACAATCAACTATAATACCAAGACACAAAAGCGGATCTATGCAAGATGTAAAAATTTACCGCCCAATTCACCACACATCTATTATCTCCAGAATCATGGAGAGGATAGTTAAAAAACGCATAATAGAATATTTGAGTTCTATGAGCCTTCTCAGTAAACATCAACACGGTTTTTTGAAAGGTAAGTCTTGCACTACCAGCCAGTTAGATTGCTTTGATTTTGTGACTAGAACAAGAGACGCCGGAAGTACTATCATCGTAATATTTCTTGACATCCAAAAGGCTTTTGACCGTGTCCCACACAATTTATTGTTGCGGAAGCTTATGTCCTATGGTATCACAAATTCGCTTCTAAATTGGTTATCTTCCTACCTCGAGGGTAGAAAGCAAGTAGTCAAAATCGGTAACTATACATCTGAAGCCACTACAATCTCTAGTGGAGTTATTCAAGGTAGCGTGCTAGGCCCGCTTTTATTCTTAATCTATTTCAACGATCTCCTTGATAAAATCTCGTATGGAAAGCCGTTCCTTTTCGCAGATGATGTTAAAATTGTGTATCGTTCCGCCCCTGGGTAATGTAGTCCTAACTTAGCCTATATTCAGTCTGACTTTCCGCATTGGAGCTCTGGAGTAACTCCTGGAAGCTGCACTTTGCCATGGACAAGAGTAATCTATTGTTCCACGGCTGTGGCCCTTCTCTGAACATCCTTACATTACACGATACCCCCTGTTCCTGTGTGTGGCGCAGTCCGAGACCTTGGTGTAAGATATTCTGCCTCGTTTAATTTTTTAGAGCATATTATATTCTTGCAGGCTTCTGCCAGAAAAGTGATCGCCTATATAAGTCGAACTCTTATTTTAGGGATTCCAGGCTTCAAGCCTTTAAAATATGTGTTAGACCGAAGCTTGAGTACCGTACGATAGTGCATAATAATCTGAGAAAAGTGGATATTATAGCACTAGAAAACATTCAACGATCATTCACAAAGAAGTTTTTGAACATGCCTAATACTATGACATACCGTGAGCGCTGCGAGGCGCTAAATCTGGAGCCGCTATGGCTACGCAGACTCAAACTTAATCTGTGCCTCCCATACCGCTTACTAATCGGGTTAAGCTTCACTGCTCAGCCACAACTCGATTTTCAGACTCGTATGCGCTATGAACTAAGAAACAGCGAGCGCATGGTGAAAATACCAAAGTCTCGCACAAAGCTCCACTCAAATTTTTTCTCCGTAAAATATGCCTTAATATGGAACAAACTTCCATCGAGTGTTAGAAACTGCACTACCTATCCACAATTCAGACGCATGATTAATATTCACCTGACTGTTGCAAATATCTGGTCAACACTAAGCCAAACGGTGACTAGATGATTTGTATGAGAAAGGTCCTGGATACATATGAAAGTCACCATATCCTCTATTGGTTTCAATAATATAAGATTACCTACATATAGTTGCATTCTTGAGTATATATTTGAGAACCATCTTACTCCTATCAATCCGTCTAATCAACTCTGTTTTCTCCTTTGACGCACTGGTTCGTAGATGCACTACGCCTTTCAAGCTGATGTCTCTGTACCATCGTCGTCACTCTCCAAGATTTACCATCAAATTGTGACTGGCCTATCGGCAAGCGTTTGTATTCATCATTATGTTTTATAATTCCTCACACTTTATCTTCTTCTTTGTTTCACCGTTGGTCATGACTGGGCTGATCTCTTGTGGCGACGGATTACAGCTTCCAGATTGAAAAAGTATACCCATGCAAATCATATTACTACTGACTCGCTGGCTTAAAACAAAAAGTGCCATAATTGATTGATCCGCATGACAGAACGGGCTGAGGCTTCATCGCCCATAATGTATGCATAAAACAGCCCTAAAAAAGACATTTGACACCTAGTTCTGATGGCCTATTTACTATCTTGCCACACAGGCACAGAGCCAATTGGAGCATGGAAGTGCGGGTGAAACCCGTCGTGGAAATACCCTGCATGGAAGCAAGTCCCCTGGGGACAGTTCCATGGATGACCGTATTACTTTACTTGAACATTCCGTGAAATCTACACTTATTATTGTCCCCAGTTTCTTTATCTCTCTACTATTTCCAAACTGCTAATCACTTCAAAAGCCCATATTGGAACCATTGATCAAAAGACGAATAATTAACTATATTATGCGATCACGTTGTACATGTTGATAAGACCACCCAATTGGTCTGTGCCTCGCACTGCTGGGGAATAAAACGTTTTTATGTGTTTTTTTATTTACTTATAGGATCATAAACCATCAAATTCATGGATTTGATGACGGCGTTTACATGTCTTTAAACAGCAGATACCCGATCCGCAACAAAGAGATGAAAGTGACCATACCAAAATTTTTAACGCGAATCAGAGAACCTTTATTTTGGTCCACTAGTCAAAGATTTGGAACAAACTTCCAAGAGATATCAGATCATGCTGTATACTGCATTACTTCAAGCCCGTTATTGGTAGACGCTTAACCGTCAAAAATGCGATTAATATGTTCGGGACATTACAATCCTTGGATAATAACTTAGGGAACGGTCTCATTGGCGCCTGACTAAATTACGAACAACATATACATTTTTGAACTATAAGCCGTTTCATTTCCTTACACTTTTTCAGGTCCGAACAGCTTTCACGTGATTGTGAAGAACCCTAATTCAACGGCAAAAAACAGCAGAACGGTTCTGATCAATTCGTGTTGGTAAATTTGAAAATTTTGCCCAACTTTATTTTTGAATATTATTAATGCAATGGCAAACATGGATGTAAGCATTTCTGATCTGCTCTTTTAGGGAATAGCTAATCGCATCATCGAGGGATATACAGTTTATTTGTCTGTTTAATTATAGAGTAAACGGAGCAGTTAACGGCCAGAGATAAAGGACCGCATGCGGCTGCATTGTTCCAGCAAATATCTAACCGATGGCATCGCCGTTCCCTGGTATGTATTCACCACTTAGCCTTTCGGTGAGCTTCACCATTCTCTTTGTCGTATCATTGACTGACCACGGAGTTTCCTCAACTACCCGCGTTGCTGACAAGTAAAACAAGTCGCGATAGCCATCCGCACAAACATGACTGAGCCAAGTGAAACGATACGAATTCAAAATGCATTTCAATGAGGCGCCAGATATCTTAACAAACACGCGACGAAATTCAACGTTAACCATTCGATTTCTACACCAAACATGGGCTACACCGCACAGCTTGAATACGTTTAGTTTCCTAATGTTATCAGCGCGTAGCCGCTAGAAATCTCAGCGATGCAACCGTCAGTCATCAAGAACACCAATCTGAGGTAAACAATTTACAATGATTCATCTACGAGTAGGTACAGGTCGTATGTCAAAATACGAAAGGATGGATAGTTGTTTGATGATGGCCGAGACCAGGGGGATGGAAGATGCTGTACCAATCGACTGCGGCCAATCAGACGAAAGCCAGGCACACACGACTGGTCCAGTCCAACGCAATGGAAAAGAGAACGCATTTGGAAGGCGGGAATACCCATTGGTCGGCCGTACAGCGAATGAATGGAATACGCCTGGGATCATTGTAGCAACGCGCGTAGCAATGACGGATGGTCAACCGAGGAAGCATCAGCCAAATACACTAGCGACCAATCAGACACCATTCATGTGAACTGATCACGCGGAACGAACGCTACCCAGCGCGTTGGAGAAAAGCTACGTCTCGGGAAAGCGGACAATCAGATTGGCCAGCCGTACAGCGAGTGGATGGCATACACCTGAGATTATGATAGCAACACAGGCAGCTGTGTCAAATAGCGAATCCTGAGATCAACGGCTAAATGAGCGGACGGATCATCAGACGTCACCGTGCAGTCTATCGGTGGTGGCAGCAACGAGGCCCAGTGCAACCATGGGCCCCATAAGTGTCAATCGGCCCGTATGGAAAACGAGCACAAACCATTGCGATGTACCTGATGTTACGGGCCAGTTAATGAGGGTCATCCAGTGAACAGATAACGTCGAAATACTGTATGTGCTCTGCAAATAACCAAGAGTCTTCTTAATAATGAATTGTGATCACTACCCAGACTTTTTCCTGATTCTCGGAGGGCAACATGACATGGCGACAGAGGAAAAGCAGCGAACTCGACTGACCCCACTCGCTTTTGGTGCACAGCCGTCGATCCCACTGCGGACTGCTCTGCAGATGACGGATAGCACGCTATTTCATAACTGGAGGATGTGGAAGGCGAAGTTGACTGATTTTGTCACGCTGACTCAGTTGAATTTCCATCCGATACCTCACCAGTTTGCTATGTTCAGACACGCTATCAGCGAAGAAACCAGATGAATGCTTAGAACTTTGGATCTCAGTGATGTGGATGAGGTGGAACCAGAGATATCTGAGGTAAGCAAAAGATTTGGCGAATATTGCGAAGGCCAGACAAACAAAACATACCCGTGCTATCTGTTTTTTGGTTGCAATCAACTACCGGGTGAGTCGGTCGACACCTATATTGCAGAATTGAGGGTTCTGGCAAGAAGGCGCAACTTCTGTGATTGCATGCGGGATTCTGTAGTACACGGCCGCATCGTGGTCCGCATGAGAAATGACGACCTCACTCGATGCCTTCTGAGGCAGTGAAACCTTTCCCTGAATCAGTGTATGTACATCTGCCTTAGCGGAACAAGAACATCCCAGCTGGCACGACAGAAGGAATTTGTGCAGTGTAGAAAACCAAGGAAACCCCATCCCTGCCATCCCCGAGGGGCACGAACCCCCGCTGTCGGTTTTGTGGTCGTAAACATCCAAAGCAAAAGTGAAGTTGTCCAGCTTGGAGCAAGACCTGCATGAGAAGTACAAAGAAAAACCACTTTGCTAGCTTTTGCAGATTGGCCAACATCAACGCGGTAAAAAACAGGAAACATGAGCTCTCAATAAATAGCATGGGGCATCATGGAGAGCAGAAGTGCATTTTTGCAACACTGTTAATTCAAGAATGTGCAGTTCGCTTTCTGCTCAATTCCGGAGTCACCGTCAACATACTATCCGAGAGAAATTGTGTCGGTGTAAAATGCAGCAAAGCACGTAGTTCTCCCAAAATGTTGAATGGCTCGAGACTACAACCGAGAAGGGATGTTATCGTGACGACTTAACCTGCAGAACACATGACGTGTGCCAGCCGAAAGAACTGATGATGCTCCGCAACGTACCAGAAGGACCTTGGCAAAAAGTTATTCTCGAGGTCTTTACCCATGAAAGCAAACCTGGTGGACTCCTTAAGTGACTGTTTTAAGTTTGATGCCCTGACAACAACCAGTGCGCAGGTCGTTGTGAACAAGTTTCGATGCCAATTCGCTCGACATGGAATATGACATGGACAGGACATGTGACAGGACAGTCACGATTCATCAACAGAGTCGGTGCACACTTGTTCAACATGCACAGCATTCCTGTCGAAGTTGCGAATCAGCCGCGTACAGAACATCACATGCTAGATGGGACCACTAATTGAACCTAGTACGGGCTATACACACGCAATGGGGTCTGATTCATAAACCACAAGCAGGAACTTGGCATTGATCACAAATTTAAGTTTGTCGAAGCCGTAACGAAATTGCGGATGACACCCACTCCATGTAAGCAGATGAAGTTCCTCGCTAGTGTAGCCTAGCCATGAAGACGTTGGTGACCGCGGCCACGGAGCAGGAGGCTGGACAGCATTAAATGACCTTTGAACACCAGTGTTTGTCGAATGACATTGCTATGTAACCGATTTAATCCACCAGTTCTATTTAAATGGTTGACACGAGTACACGAGTTCCTGAGTGTACTGCAACACACATCGCCGTTTCTTGTTGCAGTGCTGCCTATGGAGTACTCCAGAAATCAGAAAGGCAACTTATTTTTTGACATACTTGGGGTTTGAATACTCTGCTTATCACACTATCGAAGCAGTGGCAACTTGGAGATGTAAGCAAAACCGAGGTGTGAAGTGTCACCCACTGATGAAGACACGAGACGACATCATCTTTCAACAGCCGACTACGCATTTTCATGACTCATGTCCTCAAAAAGCGGAAGCCAATGTTGCACGAAGCCAAATCAAACTGTACATGAGGGCACTTAATGCTACACCTCGCAACGTTGTAGGAAATGTGTTGTCTGCACTGAGTAGTAAAGGTTTGGTTCACTTGCCCAAACAATCATCCATTGGAAGAACTCTTCTGAATCACCGAAAATGCGGTCATTTGCCTTGTCCAACATGCACAAATCTTGCTATTCTTGAGCATTATTCCGAACTAATTCTACTTGATGCAGGTATGGATGATCCAGAAAGGATACTCGTGTTAGGTGATAACAAACTTACACTTTGATTATGCATAGATACCATATAGAGGGACGGTACTTTTGATAGTCCCCAACACATCAACCGTATATGTGGCACGTCAATGTGGGCAAGAGTTATCCCGCTTACCGTTACGTCCAGTTGCAAACCTATACAGGTATGTTTGCAATAATGAAACTACTGTTACTGGATATATGCCAACAAAGGTGTTAGTTGCTTTTGAGAAGACTTCTATTAACGCTGCGAGATTCGCATGTCCCGACGCAGTAATTAAAGGACGCTATATATATACATATATTATACACAATCTGTGGTACAGATATTGTGCCATCGGAATCATGGCTGAGTAGGAAAACAGGCAGAGTAATAAGAAAAGCGCAACAACAAAAGCCTTTTTTGTCAATTTTGCCACTCAGTTTTTGAAATTTATTTTCAGTGTTCTTTTTTAGGGGGAGGAAGAAGGGACACCGCAACACACCGATGCACACGTCCGCCATTGACATCGATCTCGAGCCATGACTTCCAAGGTCTTCAACCAGCAAGTATCCGCATCTCTCGGACCCCAACCAGGTAGTCGACAACAACCGGCCGAGGCCAACTGTTTCGTCAGCTTTTTCATGCGGCTTCTCCAAATTGCAGGCTGTCCACCAGACCGTCTCTTCCAGCCCTGCTCAGCAACCGCAAACAACGCACGACGCAGGTAAACCTGGACACGCATGCGCAATACGTGTCCCAACCACCGCAGTTGAGGCAGTGAGACGAGCTCCTCGAGCCAGTGGCTTCCACGTCCCAAGACACGCTGTCTAACTTCCACATTGCTTACGTGGTGCTGCCACCACACACGGGCAATGGACCGCAGACAACGATGCTCGAAGACGTATAGCCTGCACAAGTCATCTTTACGAATGGGCCAGGTCTCGCATCCGTACAAGAGTACAGCACGAACAGTTGCACAATAGACCCGCCCGTTGATGGGGAGACGAATGTCGTGGCGACGCCACAAATGCCTCAGCCTAGAAAAAGCGAGGCCTGCTCTCGAGATGCGCATCGAAATCTCGTCTCCAACAGCCCCGCCAGCGGTGATGGAACTTCCCAAGCAGACAAAGCTCTCCACAACCTCTATTGTCTCACCACCAAGAGTGAGTGCAGGCAGAGGTACCTGCCAGTCTTGGAAGAGAGCCTTGCATTTGGATAGCGAAAAGTACATACCATACTTTAGTGCTTCAATCGCCAAGCGGTTTAGTGCAAGTTGGACGATGTGTGGATCGTCACCCAGCAAGAAGATATCATCATCATAATCCAAATCAACAACTCGACTACCTGGGAGGAGCTCAACGTCAGTGTTCAACGAAGCGCCTAGAGCGTTCTTCAGGACACCCTCAGTGGCAAAGTTGAGTAGGAACGGAGAGATAGGGCATCCTTGTCGAACTCCACTGGAGACCACAAAGGTAGACGAAAGCTTGCCATAAGACCTAACGTTGCCCGAGGTCAGACTATAGAGAGCGCGCAGTATGGAGACGAACTTCTCGGGGACACCATTCCTCAGTAGGCAGTGCCACAGTACCGTCCGATTGACAGAATCGAAGGCTGCACGGATATCCAAGAACACAGCAATTGTTGGCCTCTGATACATATGGCGGACCTCGAGGATCTGGCGAAGTGTGAAGATTTGATCGGTGCAGCCGCGACCAGAGCGAAACCCAGCTTGTTCTTCTCGTTGCAACGATTCGCGCGTTGGGGATAAGCTGCGAAGTATGATGGACCCCAACAACTAGCAAACGACGGGGACTAAGCTTATGCCTCTGTAGTTGGAGTAGATTGTGCGCAGGCCCTTTTTGAAGTTGGGGACGGCTATCAATTCACCCCAAGATGATGGAACCTCCGCTTCGACCAAACGTTCAAGAACAAAGCGGTGAGTTCTCGAACCAGTGATGCGTCACCATCTTTTAACAAAACTGGAGGAACACCATCAGGGCCGGGGGCTTAAAAGACTTCATGTGCAGGAGTTCCTGCTCGATTTCCTGGTAAGTGGGAGGATCTGTGGCGGTAGACCACTCGGCCCCAGCGCGAGCGCCAGAGGTAGCAGATGGAGCTGGGGGCCAACAAAACTGCGAACCAAAATGCTCGGCCCATCGCTCCAACCTTCTTTGAAGATTGGTGATTAAGGTGCCATCCTCTTCGCATATTATTTCACTTATATAAGATCAAACACCGATGGCTCGAATGAGATGGAAAAGTTTTCTGGTATTACCAGAGAGACTAGTAAGCTCCATCTCCGAGGCACGTTCACACCACCAAGCTTCGCGGTCCATTTGCAGACACCTGCGCAACTCTAAACCAAGGTATTGGCGTTCTCCACTGTGGTTGGAATCCGATGGGATCAAGCGGCGTTTGTCCATCAGCGACAAGGAGTCGGCGGAAATCCAATGCTTCGGTGGGTGACGGGCAACTTCACAAGTGTCGATACTGGTGGAAACTAAAGCATCTTTGGTATGCGCCCACTGCGAATTGAGATCACCGTCAATAGTTGAGCTAAGCAAGGTTGACAGTGAGGCTTGGTACCTGGTTAAAATCGCATGGTTTTGTAGATTCGCGACGTCGGCCGGTAGCGAGCGCGCTTAGGTGATCCTTCGAAACGCATGCAAATCTTAGCACGAACCAATGCGTGATCGGAGTCTAAATCAGTTGACCAGTACGATCAGCTGTCCGTTACGCTTCCGCGCCATCTGTAGCTGATTGCTATGTGGTCAAGCTGGGAGCACTCTTGCGTTTGTGAGGGCGGGCGCCAGGTAGCAGTGTGTCTCCTCGACTGCCGAAAACTAGTGCTCGAAAGAAACAAGCGATGATCAGAGCAAAGAGCCACCGAGATCAAAACTACCCCCAAGGTGGTGTTCGCTTGGTGGAAGGCGGCCAACCTGTGCGTTAAAGTCCCCGGGAAGAATGACTATATCAGTCCTTTTGGAGGAACGCAGAAGTTCATGTAGTTGCTAGTAAAAGCTATCTTTAACTGCATCCGGGCTGCAGTCTGTAGGGGCGTAGGCAGAGACGACAAGCAAGGCAAGCTTAACGTCTCGACACCTGCTTACGTTACATGAACCTCGTAGTCTGACTGCACATAGCTGACTGTTGACTGGGATCCAGTCAAGCAGAGCTGATTCAGCCGTGGCACAGTACAACCCAAACACCAGCTTCACCAGTGGCGGCAGCTTCTGGGTTTCCGGGAAGCCGCAAGTAGTATTTGGCGTCAGTGTTTACCGGAGAGGCCATTCTGATGACGGCGCTAGAGTCTTGTAGTCTGGTCTCTGAAAGGCAACAGATGTCTACCGAAGGCGTTTAAAGAGTACGGGCCAGATATGCTTGTCATCAGATCTGCATCAAAGTTCGAACATTAAACGCTGCGAGGATGAATGGAGAACCAGGTCTAAGAAGAGCGGAAGCTTCGGTGGAGTGAGAGGCGGTTGCGATCGCAGGACATTGAAAACCGGGAGTTTGGCTGTTGCTTCCATCAGTTGCGAGACGTGGGTCGTTTGTGACGGTGACCGTAGAAGACATAAGAGTACATGTGGGTGAAGGACGGGAGGTGGAGGGGTCTGTGAGTGGAGGTTGAGCGGTTGAGTTGGCACAGAAGATAGGCATAGCAGGTGCAGTAGTGAGCGGTGTTGTCCCTGATTCGCCAGTAGGCGTGATACTACCCGATTGCCCAGTCTGAGGTAGGGGATTGTCTTAGAGGGCCCTACCTTGAACCTTTGATCAAAAATCTAACCTACGAGGCAGCAGGGCGATGTGAGGACGTCGCAAGCCGTTGGGAATTGGTGACCAAATAGATGGTTCATACGCTTTTCGGTCCGTGAAGGACCAGGGGCCCAACACACCCTTAAAGTACAATGCCTCTCAGGGAGGGGCAAGGGGCAGTGACTTTATTTAGTGGCGAGTCACATCCGCCACGTCGCAGTGTTGTTAAACAGACATTTGTGGCTTTTTATAGGGAGAACGCTTGCCAAGTCTTGGAACACTGCCGCCGAACCATTCTCTGGAACGGGAGAAACTTGAACCACCCAGTTGGGACCACGAGGAGGTTGTTCGGCAAGCCAACCAATTAAAGGATGTTAATTCTACCTGTACCAAATTATCAGCAAAAAGTCTGCAGAGTCGGCCTAAAGAGTGCTTTTGAAATGGATGTCAAAATGCAACTACAGCTGAAGTCGCTGACTGCACTCTCCTTAGTCCCGGTCGCTGAAGTGAGAGGAAATTTTGGTGAGCTTGTTAGCACATTTTCAAATGAAGAACCATATAGTGTGGTGCTCTATTATTTCGTCTCTACTTACATTGAAGGAGCAGCATCACGATGCCGCTCTTGATAGGTCGCCGGAAACCACCAGTTGCTGCGGAGAAATTCACAATGCTTTGAGTTCTTTATCCCACTGCAGTCATCCAAGCGTTATGGCATTTGTTTGATGGACTACAGAGGGACTTTGCATGCCACAGACTTACACTAGCCAATGCACGTGCAGGTCGTTTTGAGATGAGGAAGAAAAGATATGATGCGTTGAAAGCTGCCGTTACTTCTTGTAGTTGAGTTTTTCCAATGGATAATTGTTTGGGCAAGTGAACCAGACCTTTACTACTCAGTGCAGACCACATTTCCTACAACGTTGCGAGGTGTAGCATTAACTGCCCACATGTACAGTTTCATTTGGCTTCGTGCAACATTGGCTTCCGCTTATAAGAGGTCATGAGTCATGACAGTGCGTAATTGGCTGTTGAAAGATGATGTCGTCTCGTGTCTTCACCGGTGGGTGACACTTCACACCTCGGTTTTGCCTACACCTCCAAATTGCCACTGCTTCAGTAGTGTGGTAAGCAGGGTATTCAAACCCCAAGTATGTCAAAAACTAAGTTGCCTTTCTGATTTCTGGAGTACTCCATAGGCATCACTGCAACAAGAAACGGCGATGTGTGTTGCAGTACACTCAGGAACTCGCGTACTCGTGTCAACCATATAAATAGAACTGGTGGATTAAATCGGTTACATAGCAGTGTCATTCGACAAACACTGGTGTTTAAAGGTCATTTAATGCTGTCCAGCCTCCTGCTCCGTGGCCGCGGTCACCGACGTCTTCATGGCTAGGCGACACTAGCGACGAACTTCATCTGCTTACATGGAGTGGGTGTCATCCGCAATTTCGTTGCGGCTTCGACAAACTTAAATTTGTGATCAATGCCAAGTTCCTGCTTGTGGTTTATGAATCAGACCCCATTGCGTGTGTATAGCCCGTACTAGGTTCAATTAGTGGTCCCATCTAGCATGTGATGTTCTGTACGCGGCTGATTCGCAACTTCGACAGGAATGCTGTGCATGTTGAACAAGTGTGCACCGACTCTGTTGATGAATTTTGACTACAATTCACTTGCCTCCCGGTCTTATTCCTATGAGTTTATACTGGAGGTGGTGTGTGTAGATGGAGGTATGGGTGGCGCAGTGCGAGCCAACCTAGTCCATATCTCATTAAGCTCAGGCAGCTTATGGTTGTTTTGAAATGGTAGAGAATATCCGTTGATCGGGATGTGGGTGTGGGTTTTGCACTGCTCTCCGAGCTGACTTATTATTTTGCCATCATGATAAGTACTCTTTGATGTTCGTACATATTAATGCCGAACGTCACCAATCCGACTTGGGGCACGTGAAAATCCTCGGAAGAGCCACAAGCCGGCAAACACGTGAGTTTATTGAAACCTGGTATTCAAAGCAGAACTCGATCAATAAGCACTTGGATCTGGAATTCGCTTACGATGCTCCGCGAAACAGGACTTTAAGCTGCGCTGATGATGTCGCCTAGTCTGGCAATGGGACATCTGCAAAATAATAATTCAGATGGGAGAGCATTGCAAAACGCACATCCTGTAGTTATTCACATGCGGGACACAATAACAAGCCTAGCCGAGAACGGACGCTGTCATCCATGATTCGCACTCGTTTAGACATGCATGCGTGGTCAATATTGTCCATTCATGCGGCTGTAATGTTATTGCGAGGTATACAATTTCGTGGAATCTTGTTAATAACTATTACGCCGTCAATATGAGTCAACGTGTCTGTATTCCTAAACCCATTGGTAACATGTTTATCTTACCGGCTAAGATGAGTTATACCGTGATGGTTGGAATTGTTAAACTACTAAGCAGGCATTTGTGAAGAGGAAAGATATAGCTCCGTCTTAAGATCGTACCAAGCGTCGAACATGGGTCTAATTCCCCCCCCCCCCCCCGGACGCAACGCTGTATGAGCGGCTGTGATGCGACGTATATTCCGATATCGCAGATAAGTCCTATTGTCTCGTAGTCACTACCTGCAACATGTCCAGTAGATGGGTTTATGCGACGTGAATTGCTAGTGTGCATATTAAGCAAGGTACATCAATAATACGGCCATATGTGACCATGTTAACAGCATGTGAAAATGTGTTCACTTTACTGTGCACAATCTGCCGTGTCCGCAATCTTCCGTGTGTGCAATCCTCATGTCCGCTTTTTAGTTTGTGCGTTTTTCGCTGTCCGCTTTTTTGTGCGCGCTTTGTGAAGTGTTCGTCGCTCGCCTGAATGGACGCTTGATTCCCAATCAAACCCGAAGTCGTTAGCCCCCCCACAGGACAGAGAGAAGACCGGATCGGATGAGCAGAGCAACAGGAATGAATTAGCAAAGCACACCGTTCATTGTAAAGGTAAAATGGTAAGTTCATGAATAGTATTTAAGGCGACCGTGGAAAGCTCTGGAAAGGTTAACTTACAGCCAACAAAGGAACTTCGACCTAACGTTCATTGGCCGTTTCTCCTGGTTGGCTCTCTTTTCGCCCCAATCAGGGCGGCTGACGAGCACAAGGCCATTCTGCTTCAGCAACAAGAACAATTTGAGGCATCCCAACTCAGGCTGATCGAAACTCTTACGCGCCAACTCTCAATCTAGACCGGTTCACTGTCTACGACCGTCAAGCCGTCCGCATCGTTAGACGCCATCACTAACAGCATTACCGAATTTTTGTACGACACTAATGCTGGCCTCACTTTTGAATCTTGGTTCAAGCGTTATGAAGATGTGTTCCGCGTAGAACTTGGAGAACATGATGACGACTGGAAAGTCCGATTGCTGTTAAGGAAACTTGGAACAGCAGAGCACTCCAGGTATGTCAACTTTATGTTACCTAAGGACGCTCGAGACTACAACTTTGAGGACACTGTCGAATGGGCTATGGGCCATATGCTATACAAACGTGGTAACGTGATCTACGGTATCCAGGTTGGGACGGCAATTTGGGTAGGACATTCCAATCAGCTGCTAGAGGCACGGACTGGCGAACAACTGCAACAACAAGTACCAGCAGCGCAGGTACCTCTGGACATACTGGCCGACGCGGGTGAAGCGAAGACTCCCCAACATGCCCCAACACAACAAGCACAACATTCGCCCCGAAACCTAGCAGCACAGAGGCCAAAGCGGCGACGCAAATTCGTGTCATCCATGCAAGTCAACCCCAAGCTGAAATCGTACAACACAACTCAAAGGGGGGAAGTGTTGGGAAGGAATACGCGAGTCGATCAAGCCAGGACCCCATCGCCGCGGCCGGCGATCCAAACTCATCCGCCCTGATTGGGGCGAACA
The DNA here is from genome assembly GCA_944474145.2 of Dicrocoelium dendriticum. Taxonomy (NCBI): domain Eukaryota; kingdom Metazoa; phylum Platyhelminthes; class Trematoda; order Plagiorchiida; family Dicrocoeliidae; genus Dicrocoelium; species Dicrocoelium dendriticum. Next base: position 73,906,476 of record OX104065.1, on the reverse strand, counting down.
GAGAACCAACCAGGAGAAGCGGCCAATAAACGCTAGGTCGAAGTTCATTTGTTGGCTGTAAGTTAACCTTTCCAGAGCTTTCCACGGTCGCCTTAAATACTATTCACGAACTTTCCATTTTACCTTTACAATGAACGGTGTGCTTTGCTAATTCATTCCTGTTGCTCTGTCCATCCGATCCGGTCTTCTCTCTGTCCTGTGAGGGGCTAACGACTTCGGGTTTGATTGGGAATCAAGCGTCCATTCAGGCGAGCGACGAACACTTCACTTTGTTTCTATCGCCCCTATTGACTGGGGACCAATGATACGAAATCCGAGCACGCACGACTAGTCCAGTCTATCGCAATGGAAAACAGCACGCTTTGGTAAAACGGACAAACAGAATGGTCTGCCTTACAGCGAATGTTTGGATTACGCCTGGTTTCATGTTAGCAACATAACCAGCTTTGTCAAATAGCCAATGCCGAGATAAGCGACTAAACGACCGGATGGACAATCGTCAGACATCACAGTGTAATCTATCCGTGGTGGTAGCAGCGAGTCTATTACGTAGTGACGTATTCAAGCACGCCCGCCCCCGGACCGTAGTTAGGCAGAACAAGGCGCAGTACGAAGCAGTATGTGTCGGGTCGAAATATGCGCACATGGATCTCATGTCACGATTTAATGTATGACGCGCAGAACTATTGATTGTAGAAAGAAGACAAATGCTGCGAGATGTTAACATTTCGATTGTTTTTCTCAAGCGCAAGCACAATACATACAAAATGTAAGTGATTGAGTATACGTGAAGTTAACGTTCATGAACAGTCTGCAATAAAAGTATCAAGGCCACGACAATCTAATAGATTGCATTAGTTGTTTCTGTGCGCACAGTGTTGGACGGTTCTGTGTGATCAACAGTGCTCCGCCTATTGCTAGCCGTTTTGGATTCTTATCACGCAGGAGTATTTTGAAAGCGGTCGATACGTCCATGTGATGCCAGGTCGTCACGAGATGGTTTGCGATAAATGAAGCAGGGTCCCGCTTTATCACCTGATCCACTCTGCCTTGTTGTGACATCAACTGTGTTATCCAACTTTGGAGGTGTTCGGCCACCCTTTGAACCAGCCGTCAGTCAGTCCTGCCAATGTATACATCACCTCAGCTGCAGGTGTACTGGTAGATTACATGAGAGTCCAGACTGTCCGGCAACTCGACCGGATGGTGTTGTAGCACTAGCCTCCGAGTGGTGTGGACGAGTCGTAACTGGGCGGTTGTGTAAGTGCGTTTCATAGCAGACCTGAGTTTGTGTTATGGTCACCTTTGAATGTCAGAAACAAATAGATAGGCTTTTTCTCTGCCGTAAGTACCAGTCAATGCGGGGCAAAACAATAAGAACGCGGCGTGGATGAACTAACTAATCATTGTCATCGACTGACGTAACATCTCTTCCACACTTGGAGAAGGTCAAAACCTGGGAACGAAACGTTCAACAGGTTTAGGTAAAGGTTGGGATCTTCGAATTGGTGTGCAGTTTGTTGTTTGCGCCGCATCCTGTGTGGTTTGTTGTACCGTCGGCTGGGTTAAATCAGATATATTTTCCTCCTTTTCTCCTGTTTCTTCATAGAGCGGATGTATGAGATCTGAATGTCATCTAAAGGCGCGACCAGCTGACTAGATCGGCCTGGGTGCCATCACTTGTGACCACAGTTGCGGGCTGTAATGAGTGTTCGCATGGAAGTCGTGCATATACGGCATCCCGCAGTTGGAAACAAAATCGTGAACCCTGTCTGACGTAGCTGTCTGGTTTTATTTCGCTTCTATTTGCGCTCGACGATTAGGAAATGATAGGTGTAGTTTACTACGTAGTGTTCTACCGGACATCAGCTCTTCGGGGATTTATATATTGATTCTGTCGGAGTTATTATGTAGGAAAAAGTAATCGATCTCATCGCTTTTGTATGGTTCCCGAAAACTGTTTTAGCAGGTCCCCTTTACCGTCCGCATCGCCCTTTCGGCTAATCCATTTGACGCAGGATAATATGAGGCTGTACGCACGTGTCGAACGCCATTTCTCTGCATAAAGCTCACAAACTCCTTACTGGTAAAACATGACCCATTATCTGTACAAACAGTTTCAGGTATCCCGAAAACGATGATGATATCTTTGAAATGATTGTTTCAGCCGCGGGATGAGACACTGGATAAACATCGATCCATTTCGACTAGGCATCGACTATCAACAGGAAAAGTACTTCGTTCAAAGAAAGAAAATAGTCTGCATGCATACGTTGCCATGGCCTATCAGGCCAACCCCGATGGTATATTGGACCTTCAGGTTTATTCGACTAGTATTGTTGACCGCGATCGCAGGTTTTCAGGTTGTTTTCAGTTTGGCCTCTAATCCGGGCCACCAGCAATAGCCCGCGTGCAAGAGCCTTCATTGTGGCTTGTGTAACTTAGGCGCGCCCTTCATTTCGGTGTCTGCGTCCCAGTCGATTTTAGCCGCTGTACTGCGATTCAGTGATGTATCCGTGTAGTAAAAGGATCTGGAGTTTTCTGGCTACCTGCTTCTCCACCAAAATGTTAGTCTCCGGTGTTGCGTCTATCAGGAACTTACGTCTATCCCTCAAGATAGACACCATCATTGAAAAGCACTCATCCTCGTTCATTATTACAATGTCTGCTCCTTTATCTGGCTACAGGATGGTTACGTGCGTCATTTTTTCAACTCTCTGATCGTGGCATAGTCTTCCGACTTCAGGCAACTTCTCTGGCATATTGGAGTATTAAGGAATTGGTTCGCGATATCCACCAATTTTGCCCGAAACCAGCCAGCATCTTCTAGGTATCTTGGGAAGAGATCACTGAGTTGGTCATACAGATATTCAAACTGCGCTTGCGTGCTGAGCCTGTATATCGTCTTTGGTGGCAACCGATATTTCATTCCAAGAGAAAACACTTCCAACTGCGGGCGAGTGAACTGAGCAGATGATAGATTATATACGTGCTTCGAGCAATCGATAGGGAATGAAGCATGTGTAGCCCTTGTAAGCGAACCCTGTAGACTACGAACTGTTTTCCTTCGCGTACGACGGAGAACTTCTGCAGAAAAGGCCTCAAATTTCAAGCGGCAAATCAAGGATAACTCATTGAGGGTGCCAACGAATCGTCTCTGTGTTTCGAGGAACTTCTGTTCATGTTCCACACATGCTTCGAGGTGTACCGACGCGATCCTGGTCAAATTAGTGCTATTTACAGATAACTTATTCTTCGACAGGGCTTTAGCAAACCTTGACGGAAATCAGCCTAATCGGATACACCCTTCAAGAAAGCTTATCCTCGTGCGTTCTACAGCCAGCTTACAACGCAACGGCAACAATTGGTCTAATGCCCTCGCAACGGTAACGGGGAGTCTTCTTTTCAGAAACGTAAAACATTGAGTCCCTTTCAGCCACTTGATCAAAGCGGAAAGATGGCATAGATTGCGATATGTCAACATTTCGATTATTCTCATCAGTCGCATACACAATACAAGCAGAAACACCTACATAAATATATACATGGGAAACAATTGCCACATGTAGGACTAGTCTATACTAGTCCGAGAGTGTTCTCGCTCTGGTAGGGATGCCAGAAAACCAGAAGTACGGACACAACGGATTGTATTCGCGGAAGGCTACAATCGAACGAAAAACGAATGAAGCGACGAGAGCGTACGTCAGTGCCGGAACTCACCGTGGAGACAAGTGGTGAGCCGGACGTAGTTCAGCGTGGCCGTAGAGTCGACATTAAAACAAAAGCAATATTGTATGACTGAGTAAGAAAAGTGTACATAGGACAAGAAATATCTTTTGGGTTGCTACACACACCAATCAAAACGTCAAAATCAAGTCCAAGGCAATCTGATTGATTGCCTCATGTTTCTGTGCACATAGTACTGGTTGATAGGCCTTAAGTAGCAACGCTCCACTGATTGCCAACATTATTGGATTCCGGTTACGTAATAGCATTTTGAACGCAGTCTTGGGGTCCGCATTTGGACCAGTTGTCACGAGATGCTTGGTGATAGCTAACGATGGAATCCGGTTCATTCTGGGAGGGGCTCCATTTTGTTGCGTCATCATTTGCTGCACCCACTTTGGAAAGGGTTCAGCCACCTTCTGAGCCAACCGACGGTTAGTCCCGCCTATGTAAACGTCACTGCAACTGCAAGTGAACTGATAAACCACATGAGAGGGTGAACTAGCCGAAGAGTAGCTCTGGTGGTTATGAAGAACAAGTTTCCGAGTCGTGTGCATGAGGCGCAACTGGGCAGTCATGTACCTGCGCGTAAGAACGGACCTGAGCTTGTGTCAGATGTCATTTGCCACATGGGCTCCTTTGGACGGCAGTGTTGTATCCCGAAAAAGTAGAAGGACAGAGCAGCACCGGAAAGTATGTATGGAGGAAACTGTCTGCACACACGCACAGTACAATTAAATCGATAGAGGTTCGCATTGCAACCAATCAAATGCAAGATCACATGATAGGCCAACGAGTGCTAAATAGAAGTGTGAGTAGGATAAGCGAATCGAGGGCAAAACAAAGCAAAGTATTTGAACACGACATTGTCCCCTCCTCTGTTCGTAAAATATAGGCACTACATGTCCATGAACGATCTAATTTAATGTCAGCACCCCGAAGAATTGTCATGTGGTGTTATCCGTTAAAGCGTATCGGTAGACAGGGCGGCGTATCCGACCGGAACGTCGTAAGTTTGTATTAGTTTGTACCGAGCGCTGTGTTGTAGGTGTGTTCGTCTGTTCAATAGCACGTTGGGAAAGCGCTGTATGCAGCCGTCTTGCATTCACCTTTGTCCCATCAGCCAACTTGTAAGTTCCTGGCGTGCACACAGATTCCACACGGTCGGTGGTCCGAATACATTACCTCCTTTCCGGGAATTGGGTAGTCTCACACGAACAAATGTCCCTGGAGGATACGTTTTCCCAACGCGTCTATATTTAGCCTGGTAAACAGCCCGTCTTTCGTATTCTCTGTGATCGGCGGTTTCTTCGGATGTAAAGGCTGCATTTAATCGAGTTCGAATTGTTCGCCCTAGCATTAGCTCCGAGGGGTCCTTGCCGTTGCAGTATGTGGAGTGGTTCTGTATACCTCCAATGCAGATACCAACGCATCATCCCAGGATTCTCCCGAAAGCCGAAGGACTTGTAGAGATTCTTTCAAAGTACGATTAAGTCGTTCGACGAGTCCATTCGCTGCAGGATTATAAGGTACAGTCCTCGTGTGTCTGATACCATTGCGCCTTAGGAATTCAGCATACTCGTTACTTCGAAACTGTGGGCCGTTATCAGTGACTATTTCTTCCGGAAAATGGACCTTACTAACAAACAATGGAGCCACTTTATGAGGACGGCTGTAATTACGTCCCCGCT
>OX104065.1:73876166-73900576 GCA_944474145.2 Dicrocoelium dendriticum | reverse complement strand
GTATATATGTACGCGAAAAGGCAGTTGCAACAACGGACATAAGAAAACCCCTCTTTTCTCCCGTGTCTTCGCGCTCTCAACCGCCTTTCTGTGTGTATATAGCCGATGGCTCTCAAAATGGAAACCATGACCCTGTGTGAACCCCAAATGCAAGTCCCCTCGTTTCGTAAAATTCAACATTAAAGCGACATCTGGCTCTTCAGCCAATACAGCTCTTGTAACGGTGTAGCCAATTTGTAAGTACCGTAAATTAGCAACTCACAAAACAGTTTCCCATGGACGTTTGCTACGCCTGCCTTAACACAGGGATACTGCCACTTACCGGTACGGGGTACTCATTAGCCTAACCCGTCCCTTCTTCTATGCCGTTCATAATTGCTGTGGACATCTCCAGCCGTATGCTTGCAAAAAGCTGACGGCAGTTGCAAATTTCTTTTACATCGGACTCAACTTCAAGCAAGTTTCACGACAATAGTACGCACCAAAAGTAGGCAGAATCTTGTCAGATGTCTCCACCATGATGACGGTTTTTACAAATGTGGCGCTATGTGATTTTTTTCCCTTCTGTTTTTTCTTTTTTTTTTTATTTTTTTTTTTTTTTGTTTTTTTTTTTTTCTTTGTCTTTTCTTGTATTTTTTATTTACTTTTTTTTTTTTTTTTTTCCCCTCTTAATAGCACTTGTAGTCCCTATCACAATAACTACTTATGAGAACCCACATTACCGTGCCTTCAATCAAAAAACATACACCATGGTTAACATGTGTATACTATATATATATGCAAACCGGCCATTATATGGCAACCTATTCCAATTGGCCTCGCATACCTACGGAACCGAGCCCCTGACAGCTGGGACAGCTAATGTAAAGAACGTGGGCATTAACTTGGAACACTTGGAACAATTGAAGCTTCAATTGGGACCAAACAGTGATTTTAGCTTAAACAACAACACAGAAAGGAAGAGAGTTCCTAGAAGCATGGTACTCCTCTAATAATTCGATCAACATGCGCATCGACATTGACCCCGTGTACCATCAACTCCGAAAGAAAGATCTCCGGCGAATCGCAAGACCTGGTTCAGCCGTGGAAGCAAATGGGCAGAGATAACGTGGCACAAATCGAAATCGCCATTTTCAAAAGTCACCTGCCCGTGCATGACGGACTGACAATCCACTAAGCAGCAATACACACTGCCTATTATTGCACTGAAGATACCACCTCGCATGGTGGTGAAACGTATGCGATTTCTTAATCAAGCTCGGAAAAACAATCAACAGGTGAGCAACGTGGGCATTAACTTGGTGGACCAGGGTGTTTTTCGGGTGTTTTCCTTTTAGACCCTTCAAGAAGTCGGAGCACCCCTATCAACTCCTGGATCGACGACCCACTCAAGAAGGAACACTTACGGGATTCATCCTATCGTTCCAGTCCCACTTAAACTTGAACGTACCTCCAAATGTCAATAAATGTCAACTATTGACTAGTAGTGGTAGCGGAATTGCAGTTCAGTCTCCTGTGGGATATCTATCATTGCGGTGTACTGATGGAGCCCTTGATCTAGGTGTCATCGTAGTGAACAATTTTAAGCCTTCGGTACAGTGTCGCCATGCTGCCAATAAAGCGCGACACGAGTTATTTCGTCTTGGGAGGGCGCTGAGTAACACTAAAGCAGAAGTATTCTTGTCGTTATATAAAGCAGTAGTTAGGCCACATCTAGAGTATTGTGTTCAGGCCTGGTCACCGTACCTCCGTAGTGACATCATTTGTATAGAAAAGATTCAGAAACTTGCGACCAGGATGATCGAAGGTCAACGTGGGAAGTCTTACGAAGATCGTCGAGGTAGCTTAGGATTATTTTCCCTGGAACGGCGTAGGTTGAGAAGGGATTTGATAGAGACGTTTAAGATCATTAAGAGACTTAGTGGTATTAGTTCCACCCATCTGTTTGAGTTGGCTATGTCAGACCATCTGCGCGGGCATCGCCTGAAGCTCAAACATCATAGAGCTTGTCTGGACATCAGGGCAAAGTTTTTTACGAACCGAGTAGTTAACTTCTGGAATAAACTTCCTTCTGATTTAGTGGAGTCGGAGACCGTAGAAGCCTTCAAAAAGGGCTTAGACGATTGTTGGTCCATTCTTTTCCAGATATATTGTAGTTGTACTGGAATATGTAGTGGATTTTGATGCTTGCATATGAAAGTGCAAAGATTGCTCTTGTTCTTGCTTTATTCCATTGCAAAAGCAAGAAGAGACAATCCAACGTCGAAGTGCCGGGGGCCGCTTTACTTACCGGCACAGGAACTGGACGTTCGTTAGGCGGAAGCCTCTATCGTCCGTTTGACCTGACCTGACACAAACAGTTTTGGTGAGTACCTCGCTGCACGTTTCTCGCTCTGTCTGATTCGCTTCCTATTCTTTTAGCCTGCACAATATACGTTGAGTTCAGTCGCCTCCGACTTCTATACTGTCGTATTTGACACGTCTTACGTGTCATTGCTTACCGACTAGTATGCCAGGCTCCGCCCAATAATAGCCAGCTCCGTTACGTTTCGTTCCCGTCTTGAGGATGCATTCCGAATTTACTTAACAAGGGATACAATGTCCTCAAAATGCTTGGATTGTTGTAGGGCTGTCATTTCTCACTCGGAGGCTGTTCAGTGTTTCTTCTGCGAAGGGTGGCTTCGCATTGCACCTTATAACATCGGTCCAGATCTATACGATCCACTGCAAAGGACCATCTCCTCAGTCGTCATCTTTATTTGTGACCGTTGCCGGCTGGGCTGTGTCAGGCGTGTTTCGGATGGTCTACCTCCAGCCAGTCCATGTCCCTCATGCCTGCATTCTGTGCAAAAGAAAAAGGATGAACCGCTGCTCCCTATTTTGCCTTCATCTGCTTCTGGCCCGGATACTTCCCCCGGAAAGCAAAATCTTGTTTTCTCAACTACATCCCCAGAACCATTGTCCGGCAGTTCAACGAACGCAAGGAAAGGATTTATGCAGTGGTAGCGGGCAGCATCGTAACTCCGGTACGCAGGATTCCAGAGACTCCACCAAATAATCGGAAGACGAAAAAGGCTGCGAAATGTCTAATTCGAACTCCTCTCACGCACAGTTAAAACATGTTATCGATAAAGTGAATCAATTGGAGAATATGATCAAGGTAAATCCTTACCTGCAAAAGCCGCATTAAAGTGAAAAAGCCGATTTCCCGAGAGGGAACGATGTCTGATCATCGTAAACGCCCCTGAGTCTAATAAGGAATCCTCGGCTGGAAGGATATTGGAGGACCAAGCGTTTTTGAGGCGGATGGTTTCGTTACTGTTCGATGCTGAGGATAAGAGCATAAATTTCGTTTCCGCTTTTCGTCTCGACAGGAAGCAGGATGACTCCGCGAAAGTTCGCCCCTTAAAGGTGGTCTGTCAAGATGAAGAGGATGCCGCTGTATCCTCCAGCGAACCTCACGTTAGTGGTTCCCCATATCTTTTGCCGAGGTGTCAGGTGGCTTTTAATCACGTGCAGAAGAACATCCCGGAACGTTCGAAATCGATGCGATAATCGTTAATAATCGATTAATCGCTAAAATAGGGGATTTCCAAGGCAATTCTTACTTTCTCCCGGACAGAAAGGAGGAACGTTCTATGTTTTGAGACCTCTCCCCACAAGATCGAGTTAAAATGAAGCAGACCGTTGATGGATTATGAATCCGACGATCAGCTGGTGAAAGCTACCTTCACATTGTGGATTTTCGAGTAGTAAAAAGAATCCCGGGGACTCGGTGGGGACCACTTTTCGTTCTTCCGGTGCACTGAGAATCAGGAGTGGATTGCGTGTGATATCGGCGAACGTGCGTAGTTTGAGAGACAAATTGGATGAGATACTGCTCATGACTTCGGAGCAAGAACCCGATCTGATGGCTTTTACGGAGACTTGGCTATCCTCCGATATTTCGGACTCGGAGGTATTTATTCCAGAATATCAACTATCCCGTGCGGATCTTTTAGGAGTGAGATGTTGAACTTTACTGGAAGTCAGACCTTAAAGTTCACACAGTGAAAGCCATGTGTGATCTCGATGCAGGATCGGAAATTCTTTGGAGTAGGGTTCACGATAGATTCAGACCGCTCATAGTCGGCGTTATCTACAGACCCCCTTGGGGTCAGGATCCCATCTGCTAGACTCTTTGAGGATACACGGGGGAGGCAAAAATTGTTTGATTGTGGGTGACTTCAATGCTCCAGCCGTAGACTGGGATGCGCTTCATTGTAATTTATCTCCAGGTTCTTTTGATACGCGTTTATTAGAAATAGTCCTCAAATGTAATCTAACGCAACACGTTTTATGACCTACCCGTTTTTTTCCAGGTCATGTGCCACACATCCTTGTGCTCACACCTGGCTCATCAGATGTTTCCGCTCTAGCCATTCTTCAACCTCCTGGTAAGAGTGATCACTGTGTAGTCTCCTTTTTGTGGACACGACAGTTAGCTATCAGTGTCCAAGGAGTGCACCGCCGAAATTTCTGGCGTGCCAACCCCCTCCGCCTAAAATTGGCTGTTAGCCTCATGGACTGGAACATCCCTCATCAGTTGGATCTCGATGCTGCTTGGGACCTTTTATGCTCCAGGATGATATTTATCATTGATCGGGTTGTTCCAAGGGTCACAAAACAACTTTTCCTCAAAGGACCCCCATGGATAGATCGGGAAATCAAATCGCTCATGCTGAGAAGGCGAAAATTTTGGGGCCGCTTCAAGTTCACTCAGACGGCGCAAGGTTACTCTCATTACAGAGGTTAGAAATTTATACACCCCGAGAAGGCGCAAAAAGCGAGAATTATATGAGCAGCACCAGGCCCAGCAATCTGCGATTAATCCGAAAAAGCTTTTCGCATACTTAAAATGAAGCACCAAAGCTGGCAGCGGTATACCCGCACTGTATTCAAGCAAAAAGGACACCGTGCTTCATGATGACATGGCGAAAGCTTGTCTACTAGCTTCGCAATATTCCTCTGTGTTTACGACGGAGGCACCATTAATTGTTGAGGACACTCCCTGTCACCCCTCTCCATTAGAGCATGTTGAAATTACCACTGACAGACTACTGGAATTGCTTCTCGACTTGAACTGGAATTCTTCACCGGCCCCAGATGGCTTACATCCCTTGTTCCTCAAAGTGGTGACGGAGTTCATTGCTGCACCAATTTGTCAAGTATTTCGAAGCTCACTTGAAGCAGGTCGTCTCCCAACTAAATGGAAAGCTAATGTTGTGAAACCGATGTACAAAGGTGGGAATCGCCAATGAGCCTGGACCTTACCGTGGTGCGATGGTTTGCGTGCCTCAGAGATCCATTGAGCTATGCTGGGTGGTGCTATTTTAGCACCTTCAGAGCCACTCATACCAGATTGGTCAATGGTTAGAGGCCAGACAAAGCCTCCTGGTCCTCCAGGTTGGGGGTTGGAATGGGGGTGGCTCCTCATTTCATAAAAGGGGCTCTGTAGTCCAGTGCCAAAACCCGCTGCCTTGCGGTAAGGTTTTTGAACCAAAGGCTTTGGTTGAGAACCCTAATCGTTCTCCTGTCTAGGCCTGGGCAACCTGACAGCATTCTGCTCACGCAATACGAAGAACCTTTCCTACAATACTTTCTTGATGCTCTAGCCGTTGCAGAGGATAATAAACGGCGCCCTATCTGCTGCATCGATCAGGGTGGATAGGGGTTTGGATGCTACTGCTCAGGTCTTCCCGTCTTCTTATACCCCTTCTTGCGCTTCTTCATCCTTATCGTCCCGCTCCGACTTTACTTATAGCCCCCCATTTTCAATCCCCCAATTCTTAGCCCTCTCCCAGCTTACTTCAATGGTCGCTTGTCTTCTAATTTCAAATCACACACAATCGCACTGCGTCGCTCCAATCCAATCGACAAGTCCATGTTCAACCAAGCGGACAACGTCAGTTCATCCGTTTCCCTTTGGAGTCCTCGTGTCTCGCTAAGACTGGCATGCCTCAACGTGCGCACTTTGCTGCAGATTGGCCAACAGGCAGCACTTGCCCGCACACTAAAGACCCTATCGATCGATATTTTCTGTTTATCAGAAACCCGCCTGCGAGATTCGAGCTCCGTGCTTACCCTGCTATCCCCCACATGTGACACTGGCGGCACATTCTTATTGCGCCTGTCTGGCGATGATGCAGCTTCAAATGCCGGTCAAGCTGGCGTCGGCATTGTTTTGAGTCCCCGGGCTGAAGCTGCCCTGATTGATTGGATTCTAGTAAACAGTAGGATGTGCGCCGTTAGATTAGCTGGTTCGTTCCGTGCTACGAAGTCGCGCGGGGACAAACAGTACCTCTGTCATTACGGCTTATGCCCCTACAAACTGTAGTACTGATCCGGTAAAAGATGATTTCTATCAGCAGCTTCACGAGCTCCTTCGTTACAGAAGAAGCACGGATACTGTGGTGTTGGCTGGCGATTTAAACGCCCAAGTCGGAGAATTGTCCTCTGGTAAGCTTCATCTGGGCGGCCAACATGGTGTAGGCTCCCGTAATGGTAATGGTGAGCGATTGCTACAGCTGTTTGAAGATGCTCGCCTCTTTCTCACGAGCAGTAACTTTCGACACAGCACCCGCAGAAGCGTGACTTGGCGGCCACCAGCCTCAGGTGAGACCACTAAGATTCGCGGTCTTTCTTCAGGCTAGCACGGATTCTTGCCCGGAGCTCCTTGCGAGTTGCATTGTGTTCGCTTCCAGCCGGAATATGCCGGCGAGCATCGATAAGTTCTAGAGACTACGAAGAGACCCAATAACCATGTTGGCTATTAGACATACCACATGAGGGTTTGTCTGCTGCTAGTAAGGTCTGGTGAACATGTGACCAGTGACCATCAGTTGTCTCCAGTGAGCGCTTACTCAACTCGCATGTCAGCGTACTTTGATAGGCATTCAGAACAGCTGGCTTTGTCAGTTGCCTGGTGTCAATGCGCTCACAGCGTCGTCGTGGGCGTCCGCCAAAGCGCATCCGCATGTCAGCACATACAAGTGCATGATCGGTGTCCACACCTGTGCTCCAAATCGAGCGACAGTTCTGGATGCAGCCTCTCCAGCGGTAAGTGATTGCAATGTGATCGATTTGCGTCCATAGCTGGTTCGAGGCTGGTGGGCGCCAAGTCACCCTCCGGCGGGTGCTGTGTCGGAAGTTAGTGCTCGCAAGAAATAAGCGAGTATCTTCACACAAATGAAGTAACCGCTCACCGTTATCATTACGGGAGCCTACACCATGTTGGCCGCCCAGATGCAGCTCATCAGTGGATAAGTTTCCAGCTTGAGCGTTTAGATCCCCAGCCAGCACTACAGTGTCCTTGCTTCTTCTGTGGCTAAGGAGCTCGTTCAGTTGGCGGTAAAAGTCGTTCTTTACCGAATCATCGCTACAGTTTGTGGGTGCATAGGCAGCGATGATGAATGGACACCTGTTAGTCCCGCGCGACTTCGAAGTTATGAACGAGCCAGCCAATCGGACCGCACACATCCTTCTACTGATTGGAGTCCAATCAGCCAGAGCAGTTTCAGCCCGGAGACTCAGGGCAATACCAACACCAGCTTGGCCGGTGCTCGAAGCTGCATTGTCACCGGATAGGTGCAATGAAAAAGTGCTGCTAGTGTCACCTGAAGGGGATCGCAGAGTGAGCACAGAGCTCCAGTCTTGCAGGCGGGTCTCCGATAAGCAGCAGATATCGATCGAGAGGGTCTCCAATGTTCGGGCAAGTGCTGGCTGTTGACCAATCTGAAGCAGTGTGCGAACATTGAGGCATGCCAATCTGAAGGAGGATCGAGGGCTCCAAATTGAAACCGATGAACTGGAATGGACCGCTTGGTTGGACATGGGCCTGTTGACAGGGCAGGAATGACGCTCCGCGTTCACATGTGAGTTGATACTAAAAGACAAGCGCCTATTGAAGCAAGGTGGGCCGAGATTTGGGGGTTGAAAACAAGGAGGGATAAAAGTGAAGCTGGAATGGGACGATAAGGGTGAAAAAGCGTAAGAGGGGGAATAAGAAGACGGGAAGGCTTGAGCAGTAGCATCCAAACCCCCATCTACCCTGCCCGATGCAGCAGATAGGGCACCGTTGATTATCCTCTGCGGTGGCCAGAGCATCAGGAATTTGTTTGAAGTGAAATTCATTGTATTGCGTGGGCAGGATACTGTCAGGTTGCCCAGGCCTAGACAGGAGAACGATTAGGGTTCTCAACCAAAGCCTTTGGTTAATAAACCTGACCGCAAGGCAGCGGGTTTGGCATTGGGCTACAAGGAGTCCGTTTTAAGGGATAAGGTGCCACCCTCATTCCAACCCCCACCTGGAGGGCCAGGAGACTGAGTTTGTCTGGCGTCTAACCATTGACCAATCTGGTATAAGTGGCTCTGAAGGTGCAGAAATGCACCACCCAGTATAGCTCAATGGATCACTGAGGCACACAAACCATCGCACCACGGTAAGGTCCGCATCATTGCGATGCTTCGACTATCCATGTGAATGGTGGTTCTGTTAGCTGCACACTGTGAACTAATCGCCCTCTCATTCGGGTCCTTTTTATCGCGGGGTAGGACACTAACTTCGGCACGTGTCCACCAAGTAGCGAACTCTTGTTTCTCGGTCAGTGACAAAGAAAAGACGACTATGGCGACCAGCAATATCTGTCGCCTCCACGTGCTGGCCGACCCGCTTTCTTGTAACTTACAGAAGAAACAACGCGGCAGGCGACATGATTTGGCATTTTCACCAAGTCCTCCGTGATACAAGATCTGGAATGTAACGCGCGGAATGGACGTCTAAAACCGCACTTTTCAGCACTCCGTGAAGCTACTATTTCCTCGAGACGTTTGCCTTGCCTAGCGATAGCTGACGCCTCATGTTTTCTCCCGTTGTTCACAGATTGCGCGAATCGACCGCCCTGTCGGCTAGCTGTGACAGGGACGCATCTACATTAGCTTAGAGTACGTCACACGTTTCGTCTTGGAGGCGACAAATGCCACATCTCTTTGGGCTGTGAATTGTCGACAGTGACGGGCTTAGCTAGACTTTGCATCTTGCGCAGAAGCTGGGTCGGTTTCAAATCACGCAACTCGTTTTCGCTAATCAACTTCCTGACGCGTTCGCGCCCTGACGTACCAATTCTCTTTAAAACAGCAGGCTTGATTTCCTCGTCATTCTTTTGCGATTTGGGAAGCTCTAGAATCTCATCGCGATCGTCGACCACTTACGGAAGAATTGCTGCGGCGACGTAGTGGAATTTGATCCTAGATCTGACACCACGCAACGAAAAATGCACTCAACTTGAGCGAGCCAACTTTTCGGGTTACCTTCGCGGAATTGGTACCGTAGCACCACTAACAGAGGCGTCAGATTCTAACAATTTAACGTCCATAGCGAAAAATATGCAGATTAAGCAAAATAAACCTGTCATTAAAAATAATAGGATGAGTACAAAGGTGGACAAAATAGACCGCCAACCTGGGGAAAGGGCTACTAACAAACTTCCCGTGCATATTTAGTTAGGGTTGCCAATTCTAGCGGGGCCACCAATTGTAACGCAATCTGTGGTCGTACACTATACTCACCCAACCATCCAGCCGTATGGACAAAGCAGATAAAATATGGGTGAGATGTCGAAAACGAACGAACGTCGTACGACGTCGAAAACGAATGTCGAAACGTACAATCCCGCTAGGTCAACGGGCACCCAAAAAGGGGATAGGAAGAAAGTTCCGGGAACCTCGGAGAAAGCGTTCAGATCGCCTTCCGGATGTGTGTGTACAAATACGAAGATAGTCAACATGCGACAAACAAAGTGCCCAATTACCCTGGTTACAAACTGAAACTATAATTTTGTTATATTTTACGCATTATACCACAGTCGTGTGAAGAAATCTCTAGTTCGTTACAATTCCACCCGTCACGGCAGATGTCGCTCATCACATATTCACGTGTGGCCAGCCAACGAACCCCCGACTGAAAGGACACGCCAAAGGAATGCAACGTGCCGCACGAGTTGAATTCGACCACGTAATTCAGCTAGGGATCGTCAAACCATCCAACAGTCCATGGGCGTCACCTCTGCACATGGTCCCGAAGATAGTCATGAGGGACTGGCGTCCTTGTGGCGACTATCGTGCTTTGAATACTGTTATCATGCCCGGTCGCTATCCGATCCTGCACACCGCGGATCTCACAGTCAGTATGGCAGGTAAGAGTTTTTGATAGAATCGACTAGGTACGCGTATAAAAACAAAATCCGTAAACAAAGGCGGACATTGCTAAAACCGCCGTGATGACACCATTTGGGTTGTTCGAGTTTTCGCGCATGCCATTCGACCTTAAAAATGTCGCGCAAACTTTTCAGCATTTAATGAACTGTTTATCATGGCTTACACTTCCCCTACGTATACTTCGATGACACCCTAATCGCGAGATCCTCACTCGAGGAGCATTTACGCCACGTGCGAACACTTTTTAACCGTTTATCCCAACACGGGGTAATGATCAACGCAGAAAAGTGTTCTTTTGGTGTCGATTCGGACTGTTTTCTCGGCCATCATATCTCTCTTGCCGGCATCGGGTCACTGCAGAATAAAATTAAGGCCATCATCGACTACCCCTAGCCTCATTCCTTCAAACAGCTCAGACGTTTTGACGGGGTCGTTAACTTTAATCGCCTTTTACTACCCAGATGTACATTGTTTATGCAGCCCATTACGCATCTTCTCCAAGTGAAGCTTAAGAAAACCGATTTTTCCGCTTCAGCATGCGCTGTGTTCAAAACTTTAAAAGTGGCTATCGTCACGACCGGACAACCCCATTGTCGCCCAGTATCGACACTTCCGATGTGACAGTTGACACTATCTTGCAGTAACAGGTAGGTGAGGCTTGGCGACCGTTGACCTCTTTCTCTAAACGCTTGAAACCTGCCGAATCTCGTTACAACATGTTTGTTGGCGAACTATTAACCATCTGCCTAGCCGTACGTCATTTCCGCCATGTCTTGTAACGTCGCACCTTTGTCATCTTCATCGATGACAATCCCCTGACTTACATGCGCGACTGGATAACCGACCGCTACTCTGCTACAGAGTCACGCAACCTAGACTACATCGCTCAGTTTACGACTGATATACGACATATCTCAGGTGTGCACAGCGCCTTCACCGTCTCAGTTTCTGGAGTCCAAGCACTCTACGCCGAGGCCGACACTGCTATCGACCTGGCAGTTTTGGCCGTCCCACAACTCAGTGATTCTGAGGTAGATCTACTAGGCAGGTCCCCTCACTGGACATACGAGCCGTTCCGCTGACATAATCAGATGAAACTATTCTTTGCGACGCATCGCTGTGCATACCACACCCAGTCATACCACGCAAATTTCGACAGAGTGTTCGACACGTGACATGGTTTGTCTCACCCATGCGTTCGTGCATCGGTTAAACTCGTAACCGCATAATTCATTTGGTGTAACATCAGTCGCGATGTCCGCAATATGGTCGCTGCTTCTATGTCAACATGCGAAGATACAATAGCCCATTAAGCACATTTCCAACGCCAGACGCACTTTTTCACCGCGTGCTCTTCAACCTTGTAGGTCATATGTTGCCTTTGAAAGGCTCAGTATACCTGCTGACTTGTATTGACCGATTCACCAGGTGGCCGGAGGCTATTTATATTCCGAACTGCTTACCGAAAACGGTAGCAAAAGCATTTTTAGGTCGCTGTCTTGTCATCGTGACCACCGACCGAAGGCCACTTTCCATCCATTTTTCTACGTTACTTAAGGATTTAACTTGTCGCCACGTCCAGACGACGGCGTATCATCCGGCTGCTAACGGCATGGTAGAGTGATTTCACCGTCAACTGAAGACAGCGCTCTAAGTGCACGCCGATCCCTTATAGTCCGAAACTCCTCACCTCGTGGTCGTTGGCTTAAGGAACACTGTAAAGACCGATTTCGATACAACAGCAGCGCAGCTAGTCTACGGCTGCACGCTGCGTTTGTCCGGATAGCTGGTCGCACTAGCACCGTCCTCTTTCGACTTCGGAAGTTATACTGAGCGCTTGGCTCACCAGATACTTGAGATGTGCCTACTTGCTTCACTGTTACAAAAGACACCGACGTATGTGCCTGCAAAGCCGTATACTTGCTCATGCATACTGCTCCGCATGGAGGGTGTTTGACAGCCTCTGCGGTCCCCGTACGCCGAGCCGTTCCGAGTAATCAATCGTGCAAATAAAGCGTTAACAATTGACCGAGGGGGCCGATACGAATTTGTCACCATCAACCGCCTAAAATCAGTTTTCGTGGAGAAAACCACCACGCCTCCATCGTCTAGCAATACCTCGTGCGACGTTAGAACTAACCGCATAAGTCTAATGCATTACACGCAAACATTTCGCTTGTTCTTTTCGTTGTTTTTTGTGTACATTTTCTTTTTTGTCCCTTCACGCCTCAACCATTCCCTCCGAACGACGCCCTCACGAGCGATGCTTTCGAGAACCGCCGCAGTCAACGAGGAATCAAATGCAAAAGCTGGCTTTCTTTGGTGGGGCGATGATCGTTTTGGCTCGGGGCGGGGTGCGATGAAATGAGAGGCCAGTTCCAAAAGGAACCGTTTGGCAGCAGCGAAGATTGTAGTTCTTTCGGCTTTTCTTCCTGACTAGCCAGTTTTTTGCAGTCCGACGAGCCTGCTCCAACGGAACGCCGCGATACACCCTGTCGTGCAATTAGTTGATATAATACGAACGGCATGGCGGACCCCGTATTCCGCCGAAACCCCGTTTCAATAGAAAAGTTGACATTCATTTGTACTCTGCACGATTTCGTCTTATGAATCACATTGCGACTAGACTGAACCTTAACGTGGTGCAATAGTTTGCTTGTCTCAACGGTCAGAACCACTCATGCCAAATTCGTCAATGATTAGAGGCCAGACGAACAAAGTCCCCTGACCCTCCAGTTTGGGGGTTGGGGTGAAGGTGGCTCCTTACCCCATAAAACGAACTCTCTGCATCCCAATGCCAGAACCCCGCTGCTTCACGGTCAGCTTTTTTGTACCAATGGCTTTGGATGAGAACCCTAATCGTTCTCCTGTCTAGGCCTGGGCAACCTGACAGTATCCTGCCCACACAATGCAATACAATGAACTTCCCTCCACACGCGATTCCTTGATACGCTAACCGTCGCGCGAGATATTCAACGGCACCCTATCTGCTTTATCGAGCAGGACGGATAGGGTTAGGATGCTGCTGCTTAAGCCTTTCCATTATTTTTCTTCCTTATTGTCCCGTTTTCATTTCACTTTTATTCCCCTTGTTTTCAACCCCCAATTCTTAGCCCTATCCTTGTTGCTTAAATGGTCGCTTGTCTTTTAGTTTCCACTTATACGCAATCGCAGGGCGTCACTTCGGTCCAATCGAGAAGTGCATGTCTAACTAAGCAGACAACGTCAGTTCATCTGTTTCTATTTAGATCCGTCGATCTTCACTAAGACTGGCGTGCCTCAACGTGCGCACTTTATTTCAGACTGGCTACTACGCAGCATTTGCCAGAACACTAGATGTCCTGTCGATCAATATCTGTTGTTTATCGGGAACTCGCTTGCACGATTAGAGCTCTGTGCTCACCCTGCGATCCCCGGCATGCGACACTGGCGTCAATTTCTCATTACGCTTCTCAGGAGATGACACATTTTCAAATAAATGTCAAACTGGTATCCCCAGGCTTAAACTTTTCAGATAGATTGGATCCTAATCAAAGCCAGATGTGCGCTGTCAAATTGCTTGGATTGTTTACAACTTTGAAGTCGCGCGCAGACAAACGGTGTCTGTCATTGCGGCCTACGCCCCCATAAACTGCAGCGCTGACTGGGTGAAAGATGACTTTTACTACCAATTGAACGAGTTCCTTCGTTTAAAGAATGGTATAGATGCTGTAGCGCTTACTGGTTATTTGAACGCCCAACTTTGAATACTGTCCACTGATAAACTTCATCTGGGCTCTTGTCAAGGTGTGGGCTCCCGTAACGATGACGGTGAACGGTTTCTACACCTGCGTGGAGATGCTGGTCTATTTCTCGCGAGCAATAACTTCCGACACAGCACCCGCCGGTAGTGATATGACGCCCACCCGTCATGGAAGCAAATCGATCACATCGCGCTGAAGAGGCTGTGTTCAAAACTGTCGCTCTATTTGGAGCACAAACGTGGACTCTGAGCACACACTCATATGTGTCATTCTCCGAGTTCGCTTCGGTGGACGCATAGATATTTGTCAAATTGCAAAGCCAGGTGTTCTAAGTGCGTACCAAAGTACGCTGACATCCGAGCTGTGTAAGCGCTCATTTCACACAGTGGAGGGCCACTGGTCGCATATCTGCCAGATCTTGCTATCACTGGGCATATCTTCATGTGGCTAATCAAAATACCAACCTTGACATCGAATCTCTACGCAGTCTCTGCAGCTTCTGGATGCTCTACGGCTAGAAGCGAACACAGTGAGACTCGTAGAGATCTAGGGCGAACTTGCGTGCTAGCCTGAACTGAGACCGCGAAGCCTGGTGGTTTCATCGTGCAACGCAATTGGAGACAGCCGTTGCCTTAATAATCATTGGTAGTTATTCTGTCTAATACGCGGAGCGGTTAGCAGGAGACTATACGCGACGTGAGTGGACAGACAATCCACAGCTTGTCAATACCCTTGGAACCTTGGGCCGGACACATTGAAAAGCCGTTTACTTAACCAGGGTTGTCAGCTTCTTTATCGGGCATTGATAGCCAATCTCCCTGGACCGTCCCCCTGTATCCGCCTTCACGCGCAGAAGTCGAACGTGTGATCGGACTGTTGTAATTGAATAAGGCCACAGGAGCAGGTAGACTTTCTCCAACTTTTCATATTCAGGGGGACTGCTCTGGTAGATGATTTGCACACTTAACTAATGAACCCGTGGGATCAAGAAACTGTTCTAATAGACTGGAGCCGCTCCGTTGTGGTCCCACTTTTCAATGTGGCTTTCGCCCGAATGCGACAATCATCATCATTCATCATTATACACGTCAGCTAGAGGTGGGAAACACCTCAGCTACGGTGCCGCAATACACATAAAAATAAATGCAGTAGTTGCATGCCAGCTGACCCACCAGCAACGGATGGGCATCTTTCCAGAAAGCCACCAGCCGACTACAATGCAACAACAAAAAATTATTATGTAAAATGATATTAGACTAAGAAATGAGATCGTGGTTGCAGGGGAGGCTAAGACGGAAGGGGGGGGGGCAAAGAACTCACAGCACGAACGCCACTGAGGTCGGCTCCTTGCCATGTCAGCAAGTGTATCCAGCCAAACGTGTTCACCGTCTTTTAGACCCCAACCAGGGAGCCGTGACGCTCCAACCGAGGCCAGCTCAGAAGTGAGGCCCTTCATTCCTCTTGACCAAGTCATCGCTTGACCACCCCTCCTCTTCTTCCATCCACATCCCCGGTGATCAAACAACGCACGTCGCGGGAGTCTGTGGGCTGGCATGCGCAACACGTGGCCCAGCCATCAGAGCCTGGTGCATGAAATGGCGGTGCTGAGCGGTTCAGTTCCTTTTCCTGTGCCGTAACCAAGGCGTCGGACACGCTCGTTACTCGCGCGATGTTCCCACCAGATGTGAGCCAAACTGCGAAGGCACCGATGGTCGAACGTAACTAGCCTCTTCAGGTCCGTTGCTTTAAGGGGCCAGGTTTCGCAACCGTACAGTAAGGTCGAACGTACCGCTGCATTGTACACTCTACCCTTCAGGGCGAGAGTAATGTCGCGCCGCCGCCATAGGTGGCGAAGGTTAGCAAAAGCACTTCGAGCTTTGGCTATACGGTTCGTGATCTCGTCTTCCTCTTCGATCCCAAGGGAGCTGATACAACTTCCCAGGTAGTAGAATTTCCGAACGACTTCTAGCTGATCTCCACCAAGGGTGAGCGTAGGAGGAGGCGATCCGTGCCAATCTTGGCGGAACGCTTTGCATTTCGATGTTGCAAAGCAAAGCCCGAAGCGGCTGACAGCCAGTGCTAATCTGTCCAGCGCGGCTTGACACGTCTGGGAGCTGTCACAGATGAGGGCAATGTCGTCTGCATACTCCAAGTCAAGAAGTCGTTCTCCTGGGAGTAGCTCCACGCCTTCCAAGTCATGTCCTGTAAATGCAATCTCCATGACTTCGTCAATAGCGAAGTTGAAAAGGAAAGGTGACAGCGGGCATCCTTGTCTCACACCGCTGGAGATATTGAAGGGCGACGACAGCTTGCCGTAAGTCCTCACTCTGCCCGTGCTACGTGCATATAATGCTCGGATAATATTTACATATTTCTCAGGGCACACCTTTCCTGAGTTGACAATTCCAAAGGGCACATCGATCAACCGAATCGAATGCACCTTTGATATCGACGAACACGACTAGGGTGGGCCGCCAACATGTGTGACGGTGATCCAAAAACTGACGCACGGTGAAGATGTGATTGATGCAGCCACGACCCCGACGAAACCCGGCTTGCTCCTCACGAATCTGGATTTCACGAGCCCCAGTCAGTCTGTGAAGGATGACAGAAGCGATGGAGATCAGACTGATTCCTCTATGGTTGCCGCATTCCGAACGCGAGCCTCCTTTGCAAATTGGGACGATGACGGAGCGGCTCCAGTCGGTTGGGACAGTCTCCTGCTCACACAGTTTCACTAGTAATTCATGTAGATGTGACGAATTTCTACCTATACAATTCATGTAAAGCATCAACAGAAGCAGAGCCTCCGAATTTGAAGAGGGATGGATTCAGATCATCTGGTCCCGCGGCTTTGTTCAACTTCAAGAGTCCGTTCTCACGTTCGACTTCTGAGCGAGAGCGTAGATCCAAATGGACAGCCCACGGTGCAGGGCGATCACTGGCCGGCGAAGAATCGAACAATTCCAGCCGATTAAATTGCCTTTCAAAATGCTCAGCCCAACGCTCCAAGCGTTTTGACAAATTGTGGATTGGGTGTCCACTCTCGTCACGTATAGCTTCACTAACACCAGGTCTCCTGTTGCCCGTTTCCCATATCAGACGGAATAACTTACGATGGCTGCCAATGGCAGCGGCCATTTCCATCTCTGATGCACGGCGAGACCACCAAGATTCGCGGTCTTTCTTCAGGCTAGCACGGATTCTTGCCCGGAGCTCCTTGCGAGTTGCATTGTGTTCGCTTCTAGCCGGAATATGCCGGCGAGCATCGATAAGTTCTAGAGACTACGAAGAGACCCAATAACCATGTTGGCTATTAGACATACCACATGAGGATTTGCCTGCTGCTAGTAAGGTCTGGTGAACATGTGACCAGTGACCATCAGTTGTCTCCAGTGAGCGCTTACTCAACTCGCATGTCAGCGTACTTTGATAGGCATTCAGAACAGCTGGCTTTGTCAGTTGCCTGGTGTCAATGCGCTCACAGCGTCGTCGTGGGCGTCCGCCAAAACGCATCCGCATGTCAGCACATACAAGTGCATGATCACCCTCCGGCGGGTGCTGTGTCGGAACTTAGTGCTCGCATGCAATAAGCGAGTCTCTTCACACAAATGAAGTAACTTCTCACCGTTATGATGACGGGAGTCTACACTATGTTGGCCGCCCAGATGCAGCTCATCAGTGGATAAGTTTCCAGCTTGAGCGTTTAGATCCCCAGCCAGCACTACAGTGTCCTTGCTTCCTCTGTGGCTAAGGAGCTCGTTCAGTTGACGGTAAAAGTCGTTCTTTACCGAACCATCGCTACAGTTTGTGGGTGCATAAGCAGCGATGATGAATGGACACCTGTTAGTCCCGCGCGACTTCGAAGCTTTGTACGAGCCAGCCAAATGCGGCAATCATAGATGTATCATTCTGATCTCAGTTGCGTCTGTCGCTCCTCATATAGTTGCTGTCGCTCGCGCAAGCCAGATTCTTGAGGAACAAGCTGGGTTTCATCGAATTCGCGAATGTATTGACCATATCTTTATACTACGTCAAATTTTGGAGTACCCCCATAATTATTAGTGACCCACAGTGCTTGTGTTATTTGACTTTAACTTGATTTCGATTCGGCGAATCCATGTCCCCTTTTTTGGACTATCTACTCAGGAAATGTTTGCCTACATACGTAAGCGTTATCAGAGCGCTTTGCGCGCGCAGTTCGGACAGAGTGAGGGCTTGCGACAAGGTGTCGTCGTCCTCCAACACCGTAACACAAGGATGTTGGCTGTCGCCCATCCATTTTAACTGCGCCATCGACGAATTCATGGGGACTGCGTTCACGGGACACGATTGACAAGGTGTGGAGCTGCTCCCACATGAATGGCTTCTTGACTTGTAGTACGCCGCCAAAACTGCTCTTATCTGTGGCTGCTCCCAAATGTACCAAGCAGCACTGAACGAATTAGCATTGGCTTTCAGCCATGTCGGGCTATGCTTTGCACCCTCGAAATGCAAATCTCTTTTCCAAGATTGGCAACTACCCACCCCTGCACTGACTCTTAGTGGTGATCAGCTATATCAGCGCCAGTGAAATATAGGATGCGATCACGAACCGTGTGGTAAAAGCTCGTGACGCTTTTATCAATCTCCGCCAGCTTTGGCGTCGACGTGACATCACTCTCGCCCTGAAGGACAGTTTATGATGCAACCGTCTATTCAACCCTCCCATACGGTTGTGAAACCTGACCCATCAAGTCGATAGACATAAAGAGGCTCGTTACGTTCGATTCTCGTTACCTTCGCAGCTTTGTTCATGTCTGTTGGGAGCACCGCGTGAGAGATGAACGTGTTCTGCGTCGCGTATTTGGTGCAGGAGGAGCGAGTGAACCGCTCAGCACCGTTATTTCACGAGCCAGATCCCAATGGTTTGGCTATGTGTGTCGCATGCCAGCACACTGATGTCGCGTCGTGCGTTGTTTGCTTATCTGGAGTGTGAATGGAAGAAGAAAAGGGGAGGTCAACCGATGAGGGTCAATAGGAATGAAGTTTCTTGATTCGAAGTTTGTCTCGATTGGAGCCTCTCGGCTCCCTGGCTGAGGCCCGAAAGACGATGAACCCGTTTGGTTGAATGCACTTGTTAGTATGACTAGAGACTTGATATTCCTTCCCTTGACTAGTTCTCATCTTTGTTTCCTTGTTACACTTGTGTTGTGGCACCCTCCCGAATGTTTCTTGGTCAAATGTTGTATAATAATATCATCGCTAGAGGCCGATGTCAGTGACGTTTGTGTTGTAAGCTTCTTTGTCTCTCCTTCTTGCTTAACTTCCCCCTCCAACAACCATCTCACCTTCCATGGATAACATGATACTTGGCACTTTGTCACTTTCTTAAGTTTTTGTATTCCGTAATTTTTAATATTTCTCTTTTTCATGCATCTTATCTTTTTGTATTGCGTTACAGTAGCTTAAGTGTTTTTCACCTTCAGCTAGCGTGTAATGATCATGGTGACTTTATGAACGTCGTTTCACCTCAGTCTCGATATCGGAGCTTTGTAGCGCTCCAGTTGATGACTTATCTCTTATGTGCAATTTTATTACTTATTGTATGTACGATATTTGTTCTTGTTTTACTGCTCCTCACTTTCCGTTCATATCCCCTTGCACTTGTCTGCTCGATGAGTTACTGCTCTTACCCTCACTTCTATCTCGCTTCACCGGTTCACGTTTTCTTATAGCCTCTCACATAGAGCCGCTTTGTTCGACTTCATTTAACTACTGTTATTCCGCGTTAGATTACGTGCGTCGTCACGGATTAGTATTTGCTAGTCTTATAACGCGGAGGACTCGCCAGGCAAGCAAGAAACGCGCTTTTTCATTCATTCTGGCGCACCTAAGAGTTGGCTCTTTCAGCTCATTTACTAAGAAACAAATTGATTTACCTTGACGTTACTTTTCTCTAGGGGCTGTTATCTTTAATCACAGTACACGCTAATCATCCTTTGTTACATTTGGTGTACTGCTATTCATTTTATGTCGTCTTTTCCGACTTTTTCAGCTGCAACTCGTGGCATCATGACCATAACTCGTCTCAAAGCCCTACTGCAGGTCGCGTGTTCAGATTTGATTGACCGACAAGATGATGACTTTGTATTATACCATCTCAAGTTCTTGTCCACCTTTTTGCTCTCTACCGATAGTAAGTTCCCTAGTCAACCCCATTTTCTCGTGTGATTTCCCCTGTTTGTTGCACGTTCGTTGCTTTATTATGCACTACTTCACCAACGCTCTTAGCAATCTAGACCACTTCATTTTTTTATCAGTGGTTTACCTACGTCAGCGCCCCACTATCCCATATTTTATAAACTCGTCTATCTTTATTCCACCGTCGCAGTAAGATCAACGATAATTAACGTTCATTCATGGTTCTTTGGGCCGCGTTGTCTGATTATTGTATAACCCTATCATCCCTGCAGTCCTCCATGTTTGAAGATCCACAAATCCAGCTTCAACGCCATTATAGTGCAATCAATATTCGAACGCTGTATTAGCACAATCATACAAGTATAAAAATTACGTATAGGGAGGTATGCATTTATTGCCGAAATGTACAATCTCGTTAGCTCAACGGGCGCCCAAGAAAAGTTAGCTAAAGAGAAAAAATAAAGAATGTTCCGGGAGCGTCGGGATAATCGTTCGGGCCGCGTTCCCGATGTGTGCATATTAAACATAGGTAGTCAACATGCGACAGACACGCTGTTTAATTATCATAGGTACGAAATGAAACTCTAATTTTGTAGGTGGTCAAAAAAAGCGCACAAGCAAGTTGTGCACAGCGAAAAACGCACACGGAAACTTGCGCACGCGAACACCTTTTAGCAATCTGGTAACATGGTCACATATGACCATATTATTTATGTACTTTACGTAGTTCTGACATTAGGAATTCATGTTGCAAAAGCGATCTACTAGACCTCTTTCTGGTAGTGATCACGAAACAATAATACTTCTCTTCGGTACTAGAATTTAGGTCGCACCACGCCTGCCTTGACTGGTCGCATGCTAAATGTGCTCTCCTCTGTCACAGAGTCTCACGTCTTCCTCTTAACCTAGCGCAGTCATATACTCATTCGAATCGGATTAACCCTCCGTGTTCAGTGGGCATATTTTTACGGAATTATTTCCTACGGAAAGTGCTTAGTGCTACCCGCATTGTTTTAGCACGTTTCGTGCTTCTATCCAGACGCGCCACTCTGTTGTTTTTAACCGTTTTCACTGCAGCGACACTGTGATCGATCAAGGATTCTCCACGCTATCTGGTGGTCTTAGAATTACATCCATAGGATCATTTCTATCGAAGCTACGACTCAATCTGTGGTTTCAATTGCTTTTGCCCATCGCCGGCACTTCTCGCTGCCATCCGCTCACTACAAGCCAATTCCAACGGCTTTGTCCTACAGGAACCATTGTGGATTAATAAGCTAGCCAACTTCCGTGTACGTGTGTTCTCGTTGTGACACACTCACCTACGATAACCGACGTGGAACGTGAGAGTAGAACCAAGAACGCGAGTTTCACTCGCCCTCTACCTCCGTTGACCAGACAAGGACAGTGTTCGTTTGCAACAACGGCCCTCAATGGAATTGATTCCACCTAACCACAAATGTGGTTTGCTGAAATGTGCACGAGTAGTCAGAAGAGACATTGTTTGCGAATTTTGCGGCCTTTCCTTTCACCCCCGCTGTGTCGGTTTAAGTCAATTACAATATATGTGACAAATCAACCTGATTGATGCGCTCTGGCTTTGCCAAACGTGCAGAACAATCCCAATAGTCAAACGTATAATATCGCTCGTGAAATGTGTGAAAAGGTGACTAAAACAGTCCAGCAGGTGGCGAGCTTCAGGACTTTGCCATTAGAATCTGACAACACTCATCTTGTTCTACAGAAAGCTCCTCAGAGCTCTGTCCCTAAGTCGAAGGCTAAACTCAGTCTTACTAACCGCCCAACGACATCTGCACCACCTACTCCGACAATTACTAATTTTCTAACTAGGCAATCCACATCCGGCATGACTGCTATTAACATCCCAGATGCCATATCTCACGAGTTGGTCACAACACCGACACCGACAGTCCAGAGCCAGGTAACGTACGCATCGATCGCTTTGCTAAAAACACCCAAAGAGACACCCGTACGTCTATTTTCTGGGCCAAGCACGAGCGATGCGATGCCGTTTTCACAACATTCTTTAGTGCCCGCTAAACAATCCAAGTTACCAGACACAACACAAACCGACATTCGCTAAACAGAACCACAGTGCCTTTACGATCGTGTGCACTAACCTTCCTGATTCCAGATCCCGTACAATAAAGGGCAAGTTTGGTAGATGATCGCAACCAGTGGGATTCCATCTGCGATACGATTGGGGTTCGGGTTGGGCCAATTGGGCTACGACGTGTCGCGCGTCACCCAACTTCAGTGCACTACGGCGAACCCCGATTTCTTCGAGTAACTTTGAACTCAACTGAGGAGACAGAGACAGTCCTACTCTCAGCAGTTCATCTTCGCAACTCATCGAGCGGGGTACGCATACTACCAGATATTCCTTGGAAAGGGCGATCAAGGGAAAAAGAAAACCATGACCGTAGACAAAAATGTATTTGTTCACGGTGTTCCTGAACTACTGGGCTCTGCTGATCACGAAGCGCAAAAACATGACCGAGAGCAGTGGTGCTACATGCGTGAAGCTCTCTCTCTCTCTGCACGACGTTATAGCTAAATCGCTAACCAGAATTCTTTCATCTCCAAACTACACGGGCTAAGGTCCAAAATTATTGAAAGTCGTGCTGCACTCCAAAGTAATGACAGAAATCCTATTGAATAGCTGGTTGAAGTATCGTTCCCGGTTACCTACCGAGATTAGGTTAAAGATAGCTGGCGCACGGTCACTCATCATCATCATCATCAACAACAGCAGTACATCAGTCATTTGAACTGATGCTGCGCTGCCATACAACCATGAGGACCTATGAAATAATGAATAAGAAGAGGGAGAGAAGGGGGACTTGCCCGCAAACCTTAATGCCCTAAGCAAACATTCAGGGTCAAGGCGCCTACAACTTCTGTAGACAGCATACCGTCACAAACAGCTGGCTATCGTGCAAAGATAAGGCGGCATCGGCGAGACAGCTTCCTTGCGGCTTTAAGTGCCACGCGTCATAATCAGCCATTACCCCGCAGATAACTCAGCATCAAACACAGTTTAAACAGGCAATCCAATTAGGAGACGGTCACTAGTTTTCAGCACTTCATTGAAATATGCAACCTCAATAAAATATTTGCCTCCACAATCCTGTAGTTGTAGTATCATCATCATCATCATCATCATCATACACGTTAGCTAGAGGTGGGGAACACCTCAGCTACTGTGCCGCAATACAAAGAAAAATAAGGAGAGAAAAAACAACAACTGGTGAAAGCTGGCTGAGCTACCGGTAACGGATGGGCATCGTTCCGGTAAGCTACCAGCCGGCTGCTGTGCACCAAAAAAAATTATTATGCAAAATTATATAAGGCTAACTAATGAGATCGTGGTTGGAGGGGGAGGCTAAGAAGGATGGGGTGGGACAAAGAAACTCACAGCACGAACGCCACTGAGGTCGGCTCCTAGCCATATCAGCAAGTGTGTCCAACCAAACGTGGTCATCGTCCTTTGGACCCCAACCAGGGAGCCGAGACGCTCCAACCGAGGCCAGCTCAGAAGTGAGGGTCTTCATTCCTCTTGACCAAGTCATCGCTTGGCCACCCCTCCTCTTCTTCCATCCACACCCCCGGCGCGCAAACAGCACACGTCGCGGAAGTCGGTGGCCTGGCATGTGTAACACGTGGCCGAGCCATCGGAGCCTGATGCGTGAAATAACGGTGCTGAGCGGTTCATTTCCTTTTCCTGTGCCATAAACAAGGCGTCGAACACGCTCGTTGCTCATGCGGTGTTCCCACCAAATGTGGGCTAAATTACGAAGATACCGATGGTCGAACGTAACTAGCCTCTTCAGGTCCGCTGCTTTAAGCGGCCAGGTTTCACAACCGTACAATAGAGTCGAACGTACTGCTGCATTGTACACTCTACCCTTCAGGGTGAGAGTGATGTCGCGCCGGCGCCATAAGTGGCGAAGGTTAGCAAAAGCGCCCCGAGCTTTTGCTATACGATTCGTGATTTCATCTTCAATCCCACGGGCGCTGATACAACTTCTCAGGTAGTTGAATTTTTGAACGACTTCTAGCTAATCCCCACCAAGGGTCAGCGAAGGAGGCGATTCGTGCCAATCTTAGAGGAACGCTTTGCACTTCGAGGGTGCGAAGCAAAGCCCGAAGTGACGGACAGCTAGTGCTAATCTGTCCAGTGCCGCTTGGCACGTTTGTGAGCTGTCA
>OX104065.1:73828018-73875904 GCA_944474145.2 Dicrocoelium dendriticum | reverse complement strand
TTCGCTATGCGACCATATGAGCACCACCCTTGCTTTACCGACTCTTCTAAAGCCCATTCTTGAAAGCACCTACTAAAGATTTGTTTATGAAAGTGCAGACGTGCTGCGCACTATTCGTGTTTCGCTCATTTCTGTTGCGGTAATCGACTATAAGACGAGTACCAGGATACGGTGTCCCCAATTGCCCCAGCCCTCTTCACTATGCGCTAGTGGCAATTGATCAACAAAACAAAAACAACCCAACTAGATTTCAGCCTGAATATGGGTGAATATCAGGATCAAAGGGCTGACTACATTGCATCCATCGATCTAACGGTTGTGTCAAGCGGGAAAGGATCATCGTTTAGGAAAACGATGCACCATCCTTCGGTCAACCGCCTGTCTTTTTCGCTTTGTCGATGAGCACCCTACACCACCACTCAGTTATGCATAACAACGGCGAGTATCGCGCACTAGAGTAGCATATGCAGTGTGGGATACTATTGTATATTTTCCGATACATGGAGTTGCGACTCGATCACTACACCTGATTGAGCCAAACGGCTCGAAATAGACAAATCAAATGCTCGTGAAGGCTACAACATCTAGTAAGTGTCAGTCGCAGTTGCTAAGGTGTACATAACAGCAGGTAACTTCAAAGTTTTGCTCCTATAATCCATCGATCAGGAGCACCAAAGACAATTGCTCTTCTCCCTTTTCGTTTGTGCATTCAGATTTGACCGAAACAGAAAGGGATCTCCACATTTCTGTTTATGTTGGTGGTATTTCGGGAAAACTTGTTCACAGCAATGACAACGACACAAAGAAGTTCTGAAGCTTATCAAGTTTAGTCCGAAGAAAATGTCCTAAGCATGGTGATGATACACATCAAAACGGACTACATTAGAATGAGTAAAAAAATATGCTGACACGAAGATTCCTGAAAGTTATACATAAAGTCTGCAGTTTATTAAAATTATCTAGTGTCCTCACTCTGCTGCTTACATTGGTTCATGTGTGCAGAAGTTTGGGGACCAACCGCGGAAATGCGATCATCGATGCATCAATTGTTTGTGTATAAAACAGCAATCTGGATAGAACTGAAGACAATTGAGAACTACAGTGAAAAGAGATCCAGGATAAGATAAAGAGGGAAAATGTAGCTAAGTGTAAGCTAATGAAAGATGGAGAGAAGTCGAACAATCTAACAGGGAAATTGTAGGGACTGTCCAAAGATCTGTTGCCAGATGTCATTTGGCGGAAACTTTCATTGCCTGCACGATGGTTACGAATTGGGCTTCGTAAACACCAGTTTAGTAGTACGAGCACACCACGTTAGTTCACTGTGGGTAGTTTCCGATAGCACGTTTAGTTAACCAACGCCAACTGGAACCTAGTGGATGATGTGGACCGTAACGATCCAGGTATTAAGTGGCGTGTATTAATCGTTTCATTCGCTGACCTAATGTACATTTGAAACAATTTGATAGACATCCTCGGTCTGATGAGTGCGGTTATGCGAATGCATTTCAAGTAACTGCACCAGCTCAGCTCGGTTAGATAGCTGTGATCCGGGCACCGAAGTACAGTGGACTCAGTTATCAAGATCCACGTCCCCAGGATTACAATAAACAACCATGGTGAGAAAAGGATGTGGTAAGAAGAATAGGTAGAAAAGGAGGGAAATGGTAAGATTACTCGGGGTAAAATATTAGCAGCTCGACCCCAGTAATTGACTGCAGAAGCACCACGTGTGCTGGAGTCTTCAACTATTGGCGCGGCTCATCCACGCACCGGTATGAGCAGGTATTTCGGTCGATTTCTTAGTGCCATCTCATCTGCCGGTCACCTCATGTCTTCTACCAACTAGACGCAGCGGCAGCACATAGTGCTTGCGGAGGAACGCAGCCAACAGACGTACGGAGGACATGACCTGTCCGACGTAAGCCGCTCACCTATAACAGGCACTCCAATGAGTCGCCAGCGAGTTCCTTGCGGAACATAAACTTGCGGATCTCAGCATTGTTCAGCCGGTGTTCTCACCAGATGATTTGCCGCAACACCATTAGATAAACTATTACAAACAAAGCGCGATACTAGCTACTACAGAATACTAATAAAAACATGCAATATGATGCATTGTTTCATGGAATGTACCAAGTATGATATCTTGGTTGGAGAAGCGAAAACGATGCTAACGCAGGTCGGTTTCTAGCCATGTCAACAATTGTATACAAACGTGTTCATCGTTGTTGGAGCCCAAACCCAGGTGTCTGGAGGTACCAATTGATGCCAATTTCGAAGTGATGGCTATCATTCCTTCTAACCAAATCATCGCTTGCTCTCTTTTCTGCTCAGATCCCGGTCGCACAAACTACGCACGCCGCTGGGAGTCCGCGTGATGGCATGCGTAACAGATGATCCAGCCATCGACTCATGGTGCGTCACTTAACGGTTCACACTCTTTCTGCACCAAACACGAGACATCGAACACCATTATTCACGCGGTATTCCCACCAGATTTGAACTAAATTGCGAAGGCAGCGTTGATCGAACATAATCAGCCCCTTCATATCGGTCGATCTGATGGAGGGTTGAGCGGACGATCGCATTTTAAATGCAGACCTTCAGGGCGAGATTGGTGTCACGCCGACACCCCGGTTGGTGAAAATTAGCAAAGGCGTCTCCAGCTTTTGCTAAGCGGCTAGTGAAATCGCTAGTGCAACTGTAATATGAATGAGGATTTGGTCGTAATTTGCACTCCACAAGTAACGTTTGTAGAAATGGAAAAGCACAATCAGATTGTCTGTCCAACAAACTGGACCTTTAGCAAAACTACTACTAGAAAGAAACCGGTTCAGCAATAGATTTGGTGCGGTTTTCAGAAGGACCCGTATTCGCGGTGATTGAACGGTTAACTGGGATGGTTGGAATTCGAACTGCAATCCCATTACTTGGTCGCGGCGTTAAGACACATGGTTAGGGTATGCTACGCACTCCTCCACAGTTTTCCATGTGAGAGAGCTAGAAACGCCGTTTGTGGCCACCTGTGATCCAGGATGAGTTAATCGCTAATGAGTGCCAAGGAAAGTTTCAGTTCGGAACGAGGTTGCATAGATGATGTTCTCATTCTACATCGGTTGCAATGAACATGACATATCCTTCGTTTTCTGTCATTCGTTACATTCAGTCAGCCATTTATTTCTGCCCGTAACACTCGCTTTCATGTAGTGTGTGGGCATTCTAGGTATCGTGGCAAGGTCCACGGCGATTTGTCAGACGCCTTTCCGACGGAGAGTGGAGTTTAGCATTTCACATTTCTAATCAGTTTTCTCTGAGGCTTGTTTATTGTGTGTTATTGCATCTGACGGTTGTGACGCTACCTTTTGTTCGGAGGGAGAACAGGTTTAGATGGATTGTTTGGGCGATGTCATCCTGCCATTTAACCATCGCGGTTATGCGCAATCATCTTTGAGCCAACCCTATCTCATCTTATCACACACGTTTTTCGTCAACAAAATGAAGTTAAAGGAGGGAGTTGAATGGTTATTGGTAGAAATTCATCACATCTCGATTCAGTCAGCCATCACATTCCAAATGGACACCGTAGGGCCGTCACATGCTTTCGGGAATCGTCAGCAGTGCGCATCCCACCTGACCTCTTCGGAGCTCATACCCGCAACTCTACTTTTGCCAATCTGTGGTTGAGGCCACTAAGCTAACCGGGACGGTAACGAGCATCGTAACTAAGTTATTAAATGTGATAAAACGCCCTCAATATCCACTAGTTTTCACGTTACTATTGCGCAGACGACAGAGTAACCTCCTCACCAAGCGACGAACGTACCAAACTTAAATCGCCAATCATCTTATGGCATTCTAAGCAGTTTGGTCAGCGCAAGGGAGTGGGAGTTGAATGGTATATGTGGACATTCATCGCATCTAGACTAAGTCAGACGGTCATTGCCCACCCGGAATGCTGACGATTCCCGAAAGGATGAAACGGTCTTAGTGCTTTTCCGAGCGTGTGATGGCTGTGTAAGTGAGTTTAGACCTAATGAATTTCTACCTGTACCATTCAACTTCCATTACACCCACATGTAATCAGCACGGAGACCAAACTGCTTATAATGCCACAGGTTAGTTGGCGGTTTAAGTTAGGGAAGTTAGATTGTCGGCATCTTGGCCGACGCTTAGGCTGCATACTTTCCGGAAACTGCTGCAGAATTCCTATTTGTGCCCGTATCGGCTGCATATTTTGCGTTTGTTTGATACGGTTAGTCAGTCTGTCATATGCTTGCATCTTCGCCCCTCAAACTCATGTAGTACTTACTATCGCTTTGAAAATTTCAGCAGCGACGTTTTATTCGTGAGTCGCTGTATACCATTGTGAGCAAACCATATCAGACTGCATCTGAATGACCGGTATCGATTTGCATAATATGACCATAAAGTTTGGTTCACCCTGCAGACGTACTTTGTCAAAACTTTCATTGCAAAATCACGATGCACACCTACGGCTGACGTAATGGTGGGATGAGAGATAAACTTTGACATAAAATACAGACAGATACCTTAGAATGTCATTTCGATACATTTGTTGTGCGAACGGATCGCTTCACACAACCGCCATGTGGGTCTTGTGAATTTCGGTCACCAGACTGTTAGGGGTGTCACTCGCAGCACCACGAGCGTGCCACACACTAACTTACTTGTCCCAAATAGATAGACCATTTCGGATAATCCTCCATACCACTCTGGAATTGCGTGTGGTCATGTCTCAATGTACACAGATGTCCGATGAATCCAGTCATTTTACACGACGGAAGTTGATCCGAAAATGCATGCTTACATGCTGTTCAGCGAGCAACGCTTGGGTGTGTTTTGGTAGCACGTAAACACCCAACGCTTGGAGTGCACGCGGAGACAGGCTGACTTGCGTTCGGCACTCACCAAGGCCAAACATCACTCGGTTGATGTGTTGCGGCCGCGGCATATATTAGAAAGTGGTACGCCACGCTAAACGAATAGGGCCTTATTCGCATTGACCATGCCCGGTGAGTTGGTTATTCGACTGCGCAATTCATGCATCATTGACGTGTTAGCTCTCACGGAAACACTGTGATGTCTTTGTTTTAAATTTTAGGCTGCTGTGGCAACTGCAACTGTTGCGAAAAATGCAAGTCCGGCTCGACCTGTTCTTCAGCGGGCTGTAACTGCACTTGCTCCGGTTGTTCGGGGAGCTGCAAAAGTTCCAAGTGATTAATTGGCCACCTGTTGATTAATGCAACTTTTTTCCCTTGAATACGTCATTCTGTTGCTTGTTGCTGAACCCACTTATGTTCACAGGGAGAGGCAGTCTCTCTACGCGGCCTGCCCTTGTGGGATACGTAAGTCAGCCCATGGGAGATGCTGCACACTGATCTAGGCGTGTTCGTTCTTTATCTCGCGGGTACCCTGTATCTTTTAATAAGGCTATGACTAGTCCAATCGAAGCTCCGTTACCGTTTGACTAGTTGGGTAGGGCGTGCCTTCGATCAACTCGGTATCAAATCGAGATTGGATATTATTGTTTTTGGACAGGTTGGTTTTGTATTATCGCGATGGAAACTGAGCTATGGTCATGCACTTATTCTACTGAACGGGAACGCAGTCCGTTTGTCAGCTATTCGCTGGTGGCATGATGCGGGAGCTGCAGGCATATTTTGCGCGGGTTGGCAGAGCGCAAAGCATGGAAGTTGTTGTGATTGACCAAACATCGAATAATTGTGTTCGCACATTTGTTCTAGAAACGATGATTTCAGTGGGTGCAGAAGTGTGAGCTTGGGCGCCACACGTACGCAAGTTGGGTCTAAGCTAGTCAAGTTGCGAGTGGGTGGCAAACGTCTGGTCAGTGAGCTTTAACTGTTGTGGTCATGGTGTTAAAATGTGGAATTGCAGTAGCTGGACTGAGTTCTACGGGTGAGCGCGTACTTCGGAATTTTGGCCTTGCAGTTAGAAGTGACTTGGACAGTCTTACACAGTCCGTGCGTTGAACAAGAATGTGTTCCCATTAGATGAGAAAAAACGGTGTCCGTTTCGCGACGTGGTGCTTTATGACCTATTATGATGGAACACTGGTGTTGTCTAGGTTTTTCTGATCAATGAGGTGACCAACGTGGAATGAGTTGGCCATCAACCGCATCCTAGTTCCACACACTGCTGTGCACTACTGCTTACGCTTGCCAATCTGCATAGCTTCGGGATAGCCCTGGGGCGAGCAACAGTGTCCTTAGTTTGTTACTCGGCTAGAGATGAAACGGGCCCCATTAGCATGATAAAGCAACCACGTTGCACTGAAACCCGCATTGACGTTTAGCATGTTCAGGATGAACTGTCAACTCAGTGCAAGAGTTCGTCCCAAGCTCATGTCCCCAACGCGGGAGGAGGTGTGACGGGCCATCACTGATTGAGCGGTGATCCAGACCTTGCTGGTCCCCCGTTCGTTCCCACCAACCTGTACTAATCCTGGTTCCTTGAGTTGAGGTGTGGCAAACTCACACTTGATGTTGCAGACTACTGTGACCAGTTTACTGGGATGGAGGGAAATGGGGTGTATAGGATGATGACATTCTGTGTGAGCGGATTGCGACACAATTCGCGTTTGCACCGCTATGTACTTTTAGGGTTACCTCGGGCAGTTTGGTCACTGGGACCGTAAGCGAATCAACGCTCACAATTCTACTTTCTTGGCGGATGGTTTCGTGCATGCTTATACAGTCCCAGCAGAGATAGGACGCGTTGGATTTGAGCCTGCTAGTAAACTCCCTCAACATCACGCCATCAAATCAGTGGACAACAGTTTGTGATGCATTACTATGCATTTGAAGCACTAGTTTCTCATTGTATCTCAACACGCAATCTCAATTTGCAGCTGCTTATTTCAGTAGGTGGACTGATGAACACGAATTTGCAACTGCATACGGACGAACCTGTCGCAGAGCGTTCCTTTACTTGAATGGGATTAATTGTGCTTATCAGTGACACGATGTGTAGATTAGCTGTTTTGGAGCTGGAAAATCGCATTTCATTGTACTATTATGGAATGTAGAACCGTCCCATGTATAATTAGAAACCAGAAGCAGATGCAGTAGTACGCATAAATATTGACAGCTTGCAGAAGATAAAGGACGAATAGATAGTCCACCGTTAGGCTTGCGATATGCGTCATTAGCTATCCGAAACATAGCTTAGGGTGAACACGACCAGACGACTGGTACTACCAAACACGTGGCGAATGAGTGCTAGAACTGGTAGTATAACTGGTAGACCAATCAAAAGATTGGAGTACGACCGATGCGATGGAATCAACTGGTACAAAAAGCAGTCCCCCACTTGAACCAGACAACTCCCGTATGGTCGCTTTGACTGCGTAATTCACTGCGACCATAAGAAATGTAGAAACGTGACTGTGCTAGCTTCTACCTAGTTTCCGGTACAACACGACCAACAAATGTCATGACCAGTTCAGATTTTATCTGGATACCGTATTATGGGAGCGAGGAGAATATTAAGTCGGGGAACTTCATCGAATTATGATCAAAAGCGTTACAATAAGTATGAGCTGTCAACGCTTTGGTTGTCTTTCGAGTTCTGACGTGGTATCGCAACAAAGCGTGTAACTCATATGTGAGATGTCAGTGGCTAATCGTTCTCGGAATCTTACGTGATAGGAATTCATATCCAGCAATGCGTTGAATCTATGCACTGAGTTTGCTTCCACTGTTCCTAGTATCACTCGCCGTTCAAAGCACATAGTATGGGGAACTTGCTTCAGGTCTGGAACGAGAACCTTGTACTAGTATTGGCGTGTGCTACAAGGTGTTTGTACGTGGAGCAGTAGCCTCAGCATGGGGAAGTCACCAAGATGTATAATGCGGTAGGTCATTATGAGATCGGCTCGCAACTGATGTTAGGCCCTTGTGTATAGTCCCAGCCGCTTCGTACGGTAATCCACACAAACTAGGTATCAACCTGGTAGCGATGTGTTAGATCCGTTCGATCGTCTGCGCCTCGCCTTGAGTAGTCGAGCACTAGGCGGTTGAGCTGTACTCTAGCATTGGTCTTATGATACAAGAAAAGAAACGAGTAGCAACCTCTTCAGACCAAGTATAAAAGCTGCGTCTGAGTGCCCATAACATGCGTACTACTTTTCGGTGTAGCCTGTTCGTGTTCTCCACAGACTTCAAATCACAACGTGAACGTACGTCTAGGTCCTTCGCGTAAAATGTGGGGTTTGGCATTTGGCTGGCAATAGTGTAGGTTCGGTCGTCACCACCCTTGCCCAGGTTCATGAATACCGACTTGCTTGGAAAGGCGGACTTCTGGTAACCAAATTCAAAGGCGGTTGAGGTATTGCTGAAGTAGGCCGCAACCGTCAGAAGTGCTTATCACTCACTACATCTTCAGGTCATCCGCAAGCAGGGCACACGGCGACCGAATGACCTGATGTAAATCG
Organism: Dicrocoelium dendriticum; assembly: GCA_944474145.2. Classification (NCBI taxonomy): domain Eukaryota; kingdom Metazoa; phylum Platyhelminthes; class Trematoda; order Plagiorchiida; family Dicrocoeliidae; genus Dicrocoelium; species Dicrocoelium dendriticum. Next base: position 73,867,428 of record OX104065.1, on the reverse strand, counting down.
TAGATAGAAATCAGAAACCATCTAGGCTCCAGCACCTTGGGGTACGCCACTGGTCGTTGGATACCAATCAGTCAGATAGCTTTCGACTTGTACCCTGCAATTGGGTCCACGAGGAACTCGCAGATCCACTGGGGCAGTGAGCGGCTGACACCGCACACTGTCATCTTGAGAAGGAGGACCTCATGTTTCACCTTGTCGAACGCTTTTCTGAAATCGCTGTAACTCACGTCGACGGATTTTCACTGCTTGCAACCATTCATGCCCCGTGACGAGCACGTTGGTGGTGCATGAGGGGCGTAGCACAAAACCGTGCTGTGCGGATCTTAATGGATTCTTTGACCGGAACATCTGTAGTAAACTTCTTCACAATCTTCTCGGCAACCTTGACCAAAATCGGTGCCAAACAAATTGATCTGTATCTGTTTACTTTGCTAGGGTCCCCGCTAATCGGTGACCACGTGTACGGCTCATACTGGGAGACTGGCATATATACTCCGAGATAGTATGCTTGCTCTGGTGTGGATACCAGAAAATCGGTAGAACGGACACAACAGATTGTATTCGAGGAAGACTACCAACGGACGAAAAGCGATTGGGATCGTACGTCAGTGTCGTAACTCACCATGGACAAAAGTGATGTGCCGGACGTAGGTAAAATTGGCCTTGGAATCAACGTTCAAACAAAAACCAATGATGTACGATTGAGGAACAAAATTGTGCATAAAGCGATTTTTAAAAATGAATCTTTTGGGTTTCTACAGGTAGTCCGCCGTGTCTCACCGGTCACGCTGCGTCGCTGACGGCGCAGTGCCAACTCTGTTGTGCTTGATGGTTCGAGTAGCTTGGTACTCAGCGAACGCTTTGTGCATCTCGCCAGCTATTGTCACAAAAACCGGGGTCAACGATATGCCAGATAAATCGATTTGCTCAGCCTATCTGTAGAGTTCCCCACTATTGATTCCCCTAACACGATCAATCACTACCTTTTGATTCCTTATTTGACTTTGCATGAACAAACTCCAGTTGCTTTGACTCTTACTCACATTATGAACATTGATAAACCACCTGAGTTTATCATTCTGCGAACGCTCGTTCGTTGCTCAATCTTACTACGTCAACACTGTCTTACTCCCTGTGTGTTACCCCAGCCAATTCTACAGCAAACACGGCTAGTGTCTTATCGGCCCACCCACGCTTGACCGTCCTACAGCGTGTCTCGGTCTGTCTATGTTGTCACAATCAACTATCGCAACTGCTCTCTTGGTACATTTTCTACTGTCCAATCATTGATGCCTTAGCTGTCTTGACTAGCTATACGTTTAGTCCCTCAGTTTGTGTCTTGTCTGCTTTGGAGCCGTTCTTGCGGTTGCGCCCCAGTTACCTGCTTGCACTTTTTGTGCTTGAGGACACCGCTTGAGGTTTGTCCTCTTTTGATATTTATTGTATTTTAATACCGCCGTAGTCATTTCGGACTAGAATTTTGACTGATTCCGGGGATCATGGGTTAGTTCCGGTTCGTGAATTTGTTTCCTGTGATCGATTCCGGCCTTTGTTGAATTTGGGCAACCGGACTGCGCGTTCACCTCCATTTTCCTAAGCGTTTTGGCGCATACAAACGACAACTGCCAATTTCTGCGTCGCTGATGAATTTGAATAAAGTCACATATGAAACTAATCGCGCGCCATACCTAATGACAATCCCTACACATATGGATTCCCACATACTCGAAATTCAAAACCAGCTCACGAACCGTTGAAGTCCTTTGTATACCGCAATGCAACGGGTGCACTCAAGTCAGTCTGCATAATTTCGGCGTGTGCATCACCGAGAAATTCCATTGGTCTACACAATTAAGAGGTCAGTAATGGCAACACAGCTCTTCCACAAAGAGTGAGAAATTGGTTTGACAATCACAATGTTTGCATCCCTAGCTGAAAGAAATCTACTTTCCGAAACCTGAGTACTCCCCAGGAGTTTCACGAGAAACGATCTTCTCTATCTGAACTCGCATATGATATCATACTCCTTCTAAAAAGCAAGAGGTGCCTAGACCTGAAGCTAGGTCCATTTTGTACAAAAGCCGCACTACTTGCTCGTACCATTTCACCATGACGCATACAACCGACAACGTCCAAAACCTAGTACTAAATGACTGAAACTGAAAACTATGTTCACGCACTGCTCACTGGTGAGTCATATGCTCATCATTCGGCAGGCATTTCGATGCTCCTTAACCGACCGCGCATATTTGTCTAATAGAATGAGGTGCTTGATGCCAATACGTAATTTTCGCACTCCTCAGACAGTTCTAATGACCATTGGAGAAACGCCATTTACACGCGAGTAGCGCAAGACGATCTGCGGACCGAGGTGCAACCTTGGTTCTGATCGTCTGTTTTACATAGGGAGGAGAGGAGCCGTAGTCGAGTCCACCAATGAGCTGACTGCGTTCTGTTAACAGGGCACTAATGCTCCGAAACCTCATGAACTACGTTCACAAGATTAGCACGCTTGCACTGACGGGCACGTATTGCATTAAGAAGGATGAGCTGATACTAATTGACAAGAGTTTGTTGTTGGTCCAGTGTATGGCAGATGCAGCTGATAAATATTCAACGTCCTACCACTTATGCAGTGGCGTAGCAACTGCTTTTGCCATCCGGGGAGGGTCGTACGATTTTTACCCCTCTCTGGCAGTTATAATTCCGTAAACCCTCATAATTGCGAGCAGCCCTTCGATATTTCGTTTCATAGGACAACAATGATCTAATTTTAGAGTACTACTCTAAATGCAGGCATTTGTATTGTTACAATGCTCGTGTACACAATTTACAAACGCAATTTAGTTGCAACAAAATTAATTGATAGGACTACCAGAATTCAGCCAAACGGCAAATTCCCTTGTTATGGAGAGAACTACAAAGTCAGTGAACCTTGTCTGCTTCGTTGTGAATGGAAGATAGTTCCTTATACGCTTGCGTTTTGTGAAAGAGTGCTCATGACTGGCAATACTATTAGCACGCGTAAGAAAGACGCGCAGCAATTTCACCATCTCCGGTGCCGATTCCGCAAGGTGCTAGTTCTGTTCGCGGCGCAGACGCTCAAAGAGTCCATTGAGGTTGTCATTTCCTGAAATTCAGAAAATACGGCAATCAACTTTAAGCAAAGGATTCCTCTTTTTCTATATGGTGTGTTACGGATTCAGCCTTTTTGTTTGAAAATATTTCCGTGCATCAGTTCTGGGAGGACAGCTATCAAATTGTTCAGAAACGAAATAAACGAAAATGGCATTGTTGGCATGCGAAGTATGGATGCATCTGATCTTGTAGTTGCCTTTTCTCCTGTGAACTGTTGCAGAGCAGTCACGAGTTCCGAGTGTATCTTCACCACAACATTTACAGCGTCTGCTTCACTGCTACATCTAGTCTCCACAGCCCGGTTGAATCTTAAACCGGTCACTTGAATCCAGATGTTCTAGCGACATGTAGATGTAACAAAGAGCGAGAATAACCGGTCTACTGTACCAAAATTGTAACCAAGCTGCATATACAGAAGCCAGGTTCAGAGAATGGTTTGTGCACGACACAAATGTAGCTCTTGGGTTGATTTCGCATATGCATTTCTGTACACCTCATCAGCAGCTCGCCATAAGCTCAGTGTTGTCAAGCACCTGGCCACGGCAGTCATCAATCTGAGTTCCATTCTTCTCTAGTTCTCTGCGCTTTTCCTGCTAGACTCAAGGAAACTAAGAAACTGCTCTTCAACTTTGACTTCATTTGCATTTATTTTTAATTGGTGCCCCAATTTGCCCATCTGATTTTTGTGTATTATCGAAAATTAAGTAAAATATACTTGATTTCTTTCACCTGGTCTTTGAATTTCTTTCTCTCATGCTTTTTCAAAATGCTCACAAATTCATTTGGATGTATGTAGACCAATAAGAACTGCTGATTTTCTATACCGACTGAACTCTCCCTAAATGTTCACGAAGAGCAGGGTCATAATTTGCCAACAAATGTATCACTTCTAAAAATTCCCTCTATGTTCCTAGCCTCTTTAGTCATCCTATATGTCTTCTCGATGACCACGCAGAGCCATGCTCTGCTTGGCGAGAAACCTGACGATATCCAGCAACCTTGTTAGAATTTCACACCACCTCTTTTTCCATAAACACCTGCTTCATTTTGTCCATTGCCCTCCCTTCAACTAACCGTGTCTCTAACTCTTTCCTTTTTATGAATGCCTGAGCATGCGATTTACTTGAATGGTGTTCACACAACTGGATCTAATTTCTAACAGTTACTAAAACACTTATCAGTCGAAAAACTGGGCTGTCCCGTTGAAAACAGTCAGCAGCAGAAGCAAAATAAAGCCTCTTTGAAACAGGAATACACCATCTTTGCTCCCAGTTTCACAAGTCCCGGACTTCTGCAATAAGAATAGATAGAAACAGCTTAAAAGAGGCTATCTGTAATCGAGAAAATTGCTTCGGATGTTTGACCAACGCGTAGTACTCCCGGGTCAAAACAATAAACTAGGTACTATAGATAAGGATACCAGGTTCGATATGGGCAAAAGATATCAATACCCACTCAGAATGCAAAGATCCGAGTCATCAACAGGCACATTATGCCAGTACAAAATCACCGTACTTGCGACTGTACAGACAAATCAGGAAGGCCAGACTCAGCAAATGAGAACATGCAGGCATTTTTATTGGGTCATAGGGCCCGCTGCAGTGTCGTGGTCCCTGTACAACACCTTGTTCGCGACAATGCATTAAGAGTAACTGCAATAAGGGGTGATGTGCAACGGGACAGAGGTGTACAACCGCGAGAAAGAACGGACGACTGGCACGTTCTATAGCCCATGACCACCAGATGCTGGCACTAATGCACAACAGACAGTAGACAGTGCCATAACCCTACTCGAGAATGAGTCACTCCAAACGCCTTACACACTATTTGATAAACCTTACTACTGTAGGAACTAGATTTCTGTATCCTGTCGACCCAAGATAGTTGCACACGAGTAAGCGTTGTCCTTGCTGTTTTTTATTTTTCTCTCGCTTATTACGTGGTCAATAACTACTCCCCTTATTGCTTTGTGTACATGCATTCTATTATCAAACTCCCTTTATATGGCAGTGCAGTTAGCTCTAGAATCGCCCGAACCGACGATTTCATGATCCCTTTATCTTTTTCTCACTCTGACCACCCTACGGGACATGACAAGCACCTGCATTTTTGCCCGTTATAAATCATTGTTCATTGTACATCAGGAAAATTCCGAAGCTCGGGAACACCAAGAACAAATATGGTCTTCTTGCTACTGCTATTAGGATGGTCGCGCTTTTTATTAGCTACCTTTGGGTGATGTTTCCAACGAAGATCATGAACTATACGCACCCCGCTCGGTGATTTGGAAAGTCCAGCCACGCAGAGCATGGAAGCCTTTATCACATATGCTGAGTTCAATGTTACCTGAAGAATTCCAGGTTAACCATAGTGCACTGAGGTCTTTTTCGCGCTGCGCATCTCAGTATAATTGGCTCCATCTAAATACCGATAGTCTCACAGATGGAATTTCACTGGTTACGTTCATCTAGCAGTTTGCACTTTATTGCGCAAAATTTGGACTCGGGAAAGTTAATGCACACTTGAGTTCACGCATTGTGGCTTGGTCTAACGAATGTTGGTTTGGATGATGTTGCTGGTGAGTTAGGCTATTTAGGAAGCGCCACCGGATTTGAGGATGAAACCCGCGTCGGACCGCGTGTGCTCGGTACAGAAAACAGACCTACATGTGCCGCTTTCAGTTTGTTTTTCGGGATGACCGATGTGCATGTTACCCGTTTTTATCTGTACGGAGGTCATCCACACACACGCGTGACGCGCGTGCTCCTGGGCCATTTGGATTTTCCTCTCTATCCTCTCTCCATCTTCTCGCAGCGTAGCCACTGTACGCTCATTCGAACCAGATTTGCCAGCCCTGCACGATGATCCATCATATCTGGAATTATCTCCCATGATTAAAATCCGTACTTTCACTAACCGTGTTAACTGTCAGCCGTGATTAGGCGCTAGCGGATAACTCAGTCATATTGAGCCGATGGCCTTTCTGTGTGACACCATTCGTCACAACATTCTCGAGGCAGTCCGAAAAGCTTAGGCTTATTTCAATCCGGCGTTTCGCAACGCAGCTGTGAAAGAATTTATCATCTCTCAATCTGTGTTCAGCCTTGTGTTCAGAGCCAATTGGCAGGTTTCAGTCACTCGCCATTCCTTGTGACCTTGTCAGCCAGTGCTCCTGCATAACTCATCACATGGCCCGCCGGACCACGCCGACCGGCCATTTGCCATTGTAACCACAGCGCTGGCCTGACCGAGGTGCGCCGCTCTCAAAACTGGAGAAGTACAGAACGCCAACCAACCCACTGGGTCAGGTAACCACACCACGCTGAATGGCAGAAATTCGAATCCGAAAAGCCTCCAAGTAAAAGGGCTTTGTGGATTAGGATAATGTCATCGACTAGTTAAAAAAGGTCTGGTTTACTTGCACTTTTCTGAACATTGTGACTTTCAAGTTTCGAAAGCCGTGAAGACCATAGGTTACATCTGCCATCATTTTTGCCTCACGAAATCTCGCATCTGACTTTACAAAACATTTGTATTGCCGTGTATGGAATACTGTTCAGTGGTCCAGTCAAACCTGCGGAAATCCGATCAGCATGCTTTTGAGAGGGTCAACAGACACTTCATGAAAAGCTGTGTGGGTATTCCTCAAAGTTGACATACAGTGAGCGATGTGATAAACGTAGATTTGACCCCGTTTGGCTTCGGATAATGAAGCTGAACCTGTTTTCTTTACAGAATCATAAACCGTCAAATTCATAGTCTTGATAACAGTGTTCACATGTTTTTAACCAGCAGATATCCAATCCGTACCAAAGAGGTAAAGTCATGATTCCAAACATGACTACAAGAATCAGAGAACGTTTCTTTCTAACACACTACTCAAAGCTTTAGAACAAACTTCCAAATGATATCAGAACATGGTACACACTGCAATTCTAAGCTTGCGATTGGTAAGCGTTTAACCGTCCAAAACGTGATTAATATGTTCGGGACACCACAGTCCCTCGATAACGCATTCGAAAATGGTTTCGATAGTGCCTGAATAAATTTTCGGAACATACACACAATATTTGGGACAACAGCCCCTTTCATTTCATTTCATTTTTTCTCGGCCCAAATATCTGTCATGTGATTGTGAACAATACTGGTTCAGTGACAGGAAAAAATAGCAGAACGATTCTGATTACTTTGTGTTACCTATATTGAAAGTGCACCCAGGTTTATTTCTGAAATGGTATTAATGTAATGTCTTGGAAAGGTTGTACCATTATTTGCTCTGTTCCTCCTACGGAACAGCTTCTTGCATCGTCGGAGAATATATATAAATAAATAAATAAATATGTATTTAATAGTATCACCCGAAATGTGCAACCCTGTCCCAACAATAGGTACGATAGCGAAATAGCTCACAAGATACGCTTTACTTCTGTACTGCGGTCTCAACCATCCCACTCGTTGTGTTTGCTTATCCTAGTCCAGAAGTGTAACCGATTAACCGCAGAAGCCGAGCAGCGGATGTACGATAAGATTAATTCGATGGAAGCGAATATGCATAAAGGAAGCGTAGTGGCCTCTAAGCAACGGAATATTGCACAACCAACTTTTCCCGTACCGCAGTCAGCCAAGTTCCCATCACTGTTGTCTTCTCCAACGTTGGTAGAACGCGGGGCAAAGATTAACCATAGATACAAGAGTCAAACAGCACTCATGTCAAGGAAACTCGGGTGCCACTCGAAACGGTTGGTTAAGCAAATTCCACTAGACCTAACATCAAGCATTAACAAGGATGAAGTGGCCGAACACCAACCCCCAGTACCTGTAGCTCAAATGTCTCTTGTCGAGATAAAGCCCACCGACACATTAGTTACATATGCAGAGGTTGCTGTAAAGGCTAAGCAGAAGTCCGCCGTTGCCGTCTTTTCTTTGATAAATACCGTTATCGCGAATAGAGAGTCAAAAAGCAAACAATCAACACTTGTCAGCAAGTCAGGACAAGAGATTACCCTACCTTATAGATCACGGAAAAAGGGATCCAACAACAGTGCTCTGACTGTTGTATGCTCAAATGTCCCCGAATGTACCATCATCACATTGCGTGGTTAGTACTCAGACGACCAAGACCAATGGAACTCATGGTGAGTGCTGATGTGTCAAAGCCAAACTCATAAACCTAGTACAGATTACTCGTTATTCGAACTTGCCACACTATGGAGAACCCAGACTTCTTCGAGTAACACTAACATCCTCAACCTCTCCTCAATCGCTAAGACAAGGATCCCGTGGGGTACGCATCTACCTTTATGTCCCTTAGAGAACGCGACAGTCAAAAAGAAACATGGAAGAGAGACACAGCATGCAAAACGGCGTAAACACAATCTTTATACCTGATGTTCCGGATCATCCTTCCAAGGATGTTCGCGAGGCCGGAAAGCACGAATTAGTACAGTGGCGGTTCATTCGTGAGGCACTTTCTCTGGAGAAAATTGTGGCGCTATCGCTTATCAGGATACCTCACTCACCAAATTCTAAGGACGCGCCCTATAATCTTAAAACTTTTGGTTCAGTCAGAACAACAAGCAACGGATGTTTTACAGCGATGGCGGTGAAATCGAAAAAGTCATCCTACTGAACTTCGGTTCAAGGCCGCAGCAGATTTGCACAGTTCAAATATCAAAGCACTTGAAGTAGCAAACGTACCGACGCTGATACATGAGCTCTGGTTGACTGCTGGTTTACTGGACTCTGACGTTGTACATAAGAAAGATTGGGACGTACCTTGGATGAATCAAGTTTCAGACGAGATAACAGTATACCACCAAAAAGCGAGTAACTGCCGACCGCCGATCTGTAGGTGTTCTCCCACACTGGACATCTTTAGCCCTCTGTGAACTCCTATAGTCCGTAAAACTGGCCTGATTTTATATGAGTGATCAGGATCATTTTAATAAACTGGCCGGACCTAAAGATCGCCAAGCTTCCGGATCATATGATGTCATTGGTATCATTGAGACGTGGCTGCACATGGGAATGACGGATGCTGAAGTTTCGCTACCGGGCATCTCCCTCATCCGGGAAGATAAACTCACAAAAGTAGGTGGGCTGATTCTTCATTACCGTAGGGACTTACAGGGCCAAGGCTTAGAGGATTCAGACTCGCAGTTCTCTGACTATCTTTAGTGTCGCTTGCAGTTAAAAGGCAGTGACGCTCGCCTTATTGCCCTGGTGTACTGTCTCCTTTACTCTACACCCGAAACCGACTGTCACCTAGCGGCTGCTTTAAGACCCATCCTAAAAGAAAGTTACACTCACGTAGTTGTCATGGATGATTTCAACGTACATGGTTTAGAAAACCCGGCAAACATTGGAAAACAATTAAAGCCCACCTACGGGAGCTCGTACCTACTGTTCCGATTTACAGTCACATCACTTTGTCCACTCGGTTCAGAAAAGGTAACAAACGATAGCTGCTGGATCTTGTGCTTACCGACGAAGAACATATGATTGGTGTGTTGGTTTTAGACCGCCCGTTGGGCTGCAGTGCTCACGCAGTCATCAGTTTCAACTTCGACTGGTGTGCGGAATATCGGAATGACAACGATGAGACTGTGCGAACCATCACAAGCTAAGATCGACTAGCCCAGCTCGTCAGCGATACAACATGGTCGTTCCTTGCCGAAGAATTCCAAGAAGTCACTTAGCTCAAGTTCCTCAAACAAATCAATCAGCTGATTGCAGAGGCTTCATTGATAAAAGTTTGCAGTAAACGTAACTAAGTTTTGTTCGTTAAGAGCAGAACTCGAAAGTGGATGACAATACGCAACGCGGCATGGGGAGTGTACAGAGAAGCTGCAGCACCAATTTGGGATAACTACGTCGCCCAAGGTAACCATTGCACACCACCGCTCAGAGAAGACAAGGCCGCGTTTCAGCAGAATATCTCAAAATTCTTCAGTGCTAACATCAAACTGCGGTACAAGCACGTCAATGGCCTACGAAAGGTGAGGCAAGGATTTCCCTCACTCGGGACAGCTGCTGGCTCAACAAGAACGGTTATGGAAGCAGCAAACACGCTGCGGATGCAATACGCCCCCACATTTCAGAGTCTAGCCACTAAGCGATCCTCCCGTCTTTATCGCCACCCCGATGGGACTACCCCACATCACTTTTACCGCGGAGGATAAATTGCAAAAGCTGAAGTCTCTACGCAAACGCAGCTCGCCGGGTGTCCACACCATTCGTCCAAAGGCACTAGAATCAGCAGCAACCCAACTAGCAGGAACTTAGCTCAGTTTATCCAGCGCTGCTTAGACCAGAATCAAGTTCCCGCCATGTGGAAACTTGGGATAATAGGCCCGATTCACAAAGGTGGAAGCAGCACTGATCCCTCCAACTAACGCCTAGTATCCCTTCCTTCTGTATTCTCCAAGGTCATGGAATCCATAGTTGCCGATGCACTGGTGGGCGTAGGGCTGTCGGGCAACTGCCAAGGGTGAATTGGGCCTGTTGGATTATCTCTTTGATATTTTTGGCATGTGTCACAAGTACTCAAAAGTGCTTCGATGTCTCGGTCAATCGCTGGCCACCAGCAGTAGGATCTGGCGAGGGCTTACATGCGGACAGTACCTGGATGTGCGTCATGTGATTCTTTCATTACAGCTGACCTGAGAGTCAATGGAATAACAATGCGAGATCCACGTAGGATACATCCTTCATGCAGGCTCAGCTCAAATCTACAATTGAAAAACGGACGCAGATCAGCAGGGGCTCGCGAACCCCAGCCACGCAGCAGCATACGTTTCACAGTCGATAGAACGGGATCTCTGTTTGTAGCTTTCCTAACCATGTCGCCAGATATGGGTGTAGTATTCAGATGTTGCAAAAGTTGAACAAACTCGTAGGGTGCGTCACTTCTTTCCTCCTGTTGGTCAATCTGTGGCAACCTACTGAGCGCATCAGCGACATTATTGTGAGGACTGGCAATGTATCGGATTTGATAACTGTGCGCAGAAAGTAGGAGGACCCAGCGTACCATTCGGGGTGCGTTAAGTTGTTCTATGCCTCGTTCCTTACCGAGAAGTGATAACAGTGGTTTATGGTCAGTCTGTATCTCAAACTGGTTGCCCCACAACTACTGATGGAACCGCTTTACTCCGAATACTACGGCCAGTGCTTCCTTGTCTAATTGTGCGCAATTTTTCTCAGCAGGTTGTAATGTGCGGGACGCGAAAGCAATAGGGCGAACTGTTCCGTCGTGGACTTTATGTCCCAGCACTGTGCCGACTCCAAAAGGTGAACCATCACACTGTAGAATGAGGGGTTTGTTGGGGTCGTAATGTACCAAGACTGCTGAAGAAGCAAGGAGACCTTTTGCCCCGTCAAATGCTTGTTGCTCTTCCTCACCCCATGCCCACTTAGAATCTTTTTTCAGCAAGTTGTGAAGTGGTGCTAGTACAGAAGCAAGATTAGGTAGGAACCGACGATAATGTGAAAGCATTCCAACGGACGAGCGTAATTGGGCTCCGTTACGAAGTGAGGGTGCAGAAATAATGGGTTGTAATTTATCTAGTGTATTCGAATAGCCCCAAATGTGTACTGATCGTCGTAAGACGTCGGGAGGTCTCATCCAACTCTACCTGCGAATAGGCGTGACTCAAATCCAATTTAGTGAACTTGACTCCTCCAGACAAGTTGGCATACAAATCCTCACTTTTCGGTAATGGATAACGGTCTATGATGGCACCTCGATTTACTGTAAGCTTATAATCACTACAGATTCGTACGTTACCGTCGGGCTTAAGTACAGGCACTATCGGAGCCGCCCATTCAGCTTGTTGGACTGGTACAATTATACCTTCTCTTTGAAGCCTTTTCAGCTCGTCTTCCACTCTAGGTCGTAAGAAATAGGGCAGTGTTCTGGCCTTAAAGAACTTCGGTGTACTTGAGTCTGACATATGGATTTTTGCTTTAAAATTATTGAGTCTGCCCAATTGCTGCTCGTCAAACACTTCTGGATATCGTTTAAGGACCGATTAAACGTATCCTCCCCCACGAAGTGGATAGTATCTAATACTTATGGTAACAGTTTCATCCAATCGCGACCAAGCAAATTGACTGGAGCCTGAGGCACGACATGAAGTACCAGACCGTGTGATCTACCCTGATGCTGCACTCGTACCTGACACTTCACAAGTAAATCAATCACTTCTCCTGTATAGGTTCTACAAACGATCTCAGTCGGTTCCAGGTCGGGTAACGATGAGAGCACGTTTTACTAATAAATGTCACCGCGGAACCAGTATCCAATTTAAATAAAACGGGTTCGTTATTAACAGGAAGCGTGATCCTATATTGAGACACTTTCGTCATAACTGAACAGTTTGAAATTATATGGTTCATAAAATGTAGCTGGGAATCTGGGCACTCACCGTCGTCGGAGTTCAATGATTTGATGGAGACTTGTGACCGTGGGGAACGGCAAACACGTGCCATGTGGCCAAGTTTTCCGCAATTTCTGCACTTTGTGCGAGTATGAGGACACTGGGTGGCAGAAGTGTGCTGATCTCCGCATCGGTAGCAGACGAACTTCCGTACCCTGTTTTCAGAGGATAACCGTGGTGACAGTTTGTTTACACATTCCACAGACTGAGGAGGATTGAAGGTGGATAGTTGGGATTTTAGGTTTTCCCTTTGACGTACAAGATTACACGCCATTTCTCAGGAAAGGGTTCCTTCCCCCTGTGACAATAATTTTTCCCTCGCACCATCATCCGTAACTCCACCAATTAGGCACTGGATTTTCATGACTTCTTCAAACCGACTTGACTTGTACCGGCATTCCGGTGTAGCTTGATGAATGCGGGCGATGAAATCATTTACACTTTCTCCGCATCGTTGCTGTAGCTTGAAAACCTGATAACGAGCGGAAAACACACTTTGTTGGATTCCCCACAATTCCTCAAACAACTGGATCACGTGCACAATACTGGTCTTAGCCATCAAGTTCATAGCGTCAAAATGACGTTGTCCTTCTGATCCAAGGGCTTGGCGGAATAACATAATCCAATGGGTATTGGATAACACGATAGAGGGGTTTAACACAGGAAAGAGAGTCATTTGATGTTGGAAAGATGTTTCCCACTGTATCCACGACTGTGGCGAGGGTTTTTCTGCACCACCAGGCCACAGACATGACAGTCCCGCAAGAGGGCTTGTAGCAGCCGTCGCCATTTTGAAACGTGTTACTCGAGTATTGCTGGATCGCACCTGGACCCTTAGTCCGCGCAAGAAGTGAATAAGAACACACGCCGGATGGGACGTGTCAAAAACCGTAATAGATAGCTTTTAGGTTACACCAGATGAATAAGTCGAAAAGAAACCCAGCAGCAGCTGGAAGCTGAGGGTAGGCAGCAGGTGAGACGAAACATATGCCGTAGGAATCAGATGCACGATACAAGCCGGCTCGGAAGCGGAGAAGCCCACAACGGCTGCAAATCGATCCCCGATCGAAAAGCTACGAACACAACCAGGTTCGATGTGTGTGCAAGCTGAGTCAACTCGGAAAGGGAGGTGACAGCTGGGCGAGGAACCTGGTTGCCGACGCTCGCGCATTTGCCACCAGTCGTCCTTGGGAAAGATTTTGCGAGCATGTTACCAGGGCCAGGCCGAAAGCTGATGAAATTGCGCATCAGACAGCAGGCGTGTTGCCAAGGCCTAACCGGAAGCTGATGAAATCGCGCGTCAGACATCACGTGCGTTGCCATGCCCCGGGTAGGCGGACGAAGACTGGAGTGCCCGAGTAAGACGGTGAACTGGACAGATGGAGTGGACAAGCATGTGTGGGGCGTGGGTTTACAGCCAAATCCGCCTGGTGATACCGACATATAAATATGAGCGGTCTCTGCCCTAATACAACTCTGGTCTGCTGAGCCTTCTTCTGTCTTCCTTCCGGTCGGGTTTGTCAAGGCGTCAAACAGCGCAGGCGTAAGGGAGGAGATTTACCAGCTGGCGTGAATCAACTGGTGGATTGCGGGCGCAGCATTATAACAGAAGGCGAAGAGAACCGCCAATCAACACTTCGGCCTGCTTCGCAGAGATTTCGATCGTTTTGAACTCTCTATCTTTCCCCAAATGTTGAGCTCCTACGTGCAGCCGCACGGGCAATATGCTATCCAAGCGGGTCAGCCGTGGTGGAAACAGGATCTCGTTGCTTTCGACACTCCTCAACGAGGCGCAACCAAGAAGGTCAGAGGCCTCTTTCATCTGCCCTATCAGGTTAGACTAAAATCACCAAGGATGTACAGCAGTAGATATCAGCTTTTGCGGGGGGATCGTATTGAGTTACCACATTCTAAAGCACCCAAGCTACATCGGCCGTCAACTATTGGAATTGACCCATAACACTAACCTAAGAGCACATCCCCTGAAGCTGACAATACAGTATAGCCGGCTTGAATGCCATAGAAATTTCTTTTCGCGTGTGCCGACCTTGGGACGACTTCACTAATATTTTCGTCTCTGCTCTCAATCTGGCGATATGAAAAAACGATTTGACGATGCGTTGTCTCATCTGCATTTCATTTTATGAAGTGTTAGCCAGGGGCTGCAAAACGCATTCAAACGGTGTCTTACCAACCTTCCAACCAATGGGTTTACGGATTTATACCTTTAATACGAGAACATCTCTGCTATTCCACATAAGTCTATGGTGAGTCTACCAAAACGCTCTCACTTTATTATGCAATTGATTTTCGCAATAATGTCCATCCCACCGGACTTGTTAAGCATTGCTTTTTACGCGTAATACACCATTGTTTCATGGTCCCATTGAGTTTATTCGATGGTTTGTGTTCTGGGGTCCCCCGGTTGGTCCCTCTTAGCAAGGCTAGGGCACAGATCCTTAACGAGCTCCTTGAGGTACATCCAAGTGTTTTGGGAATGAAAGCAATAGTAAGGGGATACTGCTGGTGGCCAAGGATAGAGTCAGATATCGAGAACTTGTTGAAGAATTGTGATACCTGTCAGGCACGCCAAAGCAGTATACCCCCCGTCGTGGCGCTGGCCCGACAAGCCGTAGCAACGGATCCACGCCGACTAGTTCGGTCCAATTAATGGAACTATGTTTCTGTTACTCAGCGACGCCCGCTCCAAGTGGTTTGAAGCGTATCCTGTTACGATTAGCGACCTCTGGTTACTTATTCCGTGGCTGTGTTTTCGGGATACTCTCCTGTGAATTTACCGGCATATTGAAATTATTCTGTGGAAATGTCAAAAGCACAAAAATTGAATTCTGCACCTGCAATTTCTCGATCATATTTTGCATGGTATCTTCCTACGGAATTCGTAGGTCCGTTTTGCGAACTTTACCATTTTGCACCACACTTGCATCATTTTTCCAAAATGTCGAAGAAATTACATTGTGATTCCTGCTCGAAAATTGTTAGAGGCACGGCAAATGCCATTGCGGGCTTTGATTGTTGCGCTAGATTTTATATATCGTGTGCTGGATTACCTACCGGTTCCTATCGTCTTCAGTGTTCCATTCAACATAATTTATCCGAATTTTGTGCAAAGTATGTCGCAGCCTAAGGCAGCTAGAGAGACGTATGTCGTCTCTTGATACAGATCACGACCAAAAACGGTTAAAGGTGAGCAGTTCTAGACTTATCGTCCCGCAAACTGGCTTAGAATCCACCCAAGGTTCAGCCCAGCATTCTTCACTTACAACTCCTTTTGAAAACTCGTCACCTCGCCATCCTAATGTTTCCGGAGACACGTGACCAATTGAGGCTAACAGTCCACTGACTTTGCACTCTGCTAGCTCTAACTAGGCAGCAGAATGCCCGATGCATGAGGAGTCGTGGAAAACAACGACTGAAAATGTACACGTTGACGTCTTGCTCTACAATCGATCTTCTCTGTGTGGGAGACTCTTTATTATCCACCGAAGCGAAGATGGCCTAGGTGAGCTGTTGTGTTGCTCGATCACTCTCAGGCGCGGAGAGCTGCTCATGGGTGCATTCTATCGCACTCTCGTGCGGTTGTTTGGATTGGTTATCTCATCTCCTAGACCAGATGAGTCGCCGTCATTTTCTACTCACAGGCGATTTTAATTGTCCTCGAATACGCTGGCCTGAAGTTGAACTTAGCACCGGTTATTGTGAGGTCGAAGCAAAGTTCACTGATATGGTTCTTGAAACTGGGGCAGCACAACACATCCGCCAACCGAGGCGTATAACACTGCGCTCGACACCATTGTGCGTAGAGTTGATGTCAAGCAGTCGTAAATAACCTATCTGTGACAATCGGATCCTGGTGCCGCTTGCAGCCAGAAACCACTCAGTTCTTATTGCCAACATGGAGATACCGCTGCAGCAACCTCATACACTGCATCCAGATCTCAACTACTGGAAGACGGATTGTGAGGTCCTGACTCGAGACGAAAGTTAAGTGGATTGGTTTCTGACGCAACCAGCATATGCCGTATGTTGTTGGTCAGTGACAAAGAATGGAATTGATTCATTGGGCAACCACTCTGTTCTTCGCAAGCGTCAGAGAGTCGGACCCGTTCAAGTTACTTTGATTCGACAAGGAACATGGTAAGTTGGATCGGCAGCGGCCCTGGCTATAGGGCAAATTCCTTAAATCTGGCCAGGACGACGGCTGTGAGGCGTATATGAGGCAGCGAAATATCTTCAACAATGTGAAAATGAGCAACCATAGGCATTTCGAAGAGCAGCTTGCAACCGCAGCAAAAACCGCCCCGAAGAGAATCTTTGCGTACGCGAAGTGGCGCCTGTGGTCGACAAATAACCTACCAGTGATAGAGGACGAGAACGGACAGCCCGTAATCTTCAGGAATGAGCGTGCTTCCGCATTGGCGGCGCGATTTGCTTTTGTGGTTGCAAATGACCAGGTGTCCGTACCGAGTTCCGCGTGCACCACACTTACCGAACTCGACAGTCTGGATTGTGGTGTGGAAGAGATGCGTCAGCTACTCAACAATCTTGATGGCAACAAGCCTCCTGGGTCTGATGGGATCCATCCCATGATTCTCAAGTTCTCATCGGCCATCCTCTCCTCTACCGTAACCAACCTGTTCAACAGGACTGTGTCTGAAGGTACATTGTCGATTCATTGGAAACTTTCGGTGGTAAGGCCGATTCCGAACGGCGATGACCCCAAGAAAGTAGACAACTACCTGCCAATTTGTTTGACACATATTTTAGCTAAGGTTGCATGGAAGAGTGCGACGAAGCGTTTGCGACAGTTGTTCCTGTCAAAAGCTCTCCTGTCGTCCGTACAGCACGATTTCCTATCAGGTTGTTCATGCATCGCCATCCTGCTCGTAATGAGGCATGAATTGTTGTAAGCAGTGAACCAAGGAAGTCTGTCGACGTGGTCACCGTGTGCCCTGTTTGCACACTGCCTAATGATATGGAGAGAGATAAGCACATCTGACGACGGCGCCGTACATCAACAAAACCTCAACCGCCTTCCCAAGTGGGCTGTAGAAGTCCGCGTCCCCGTCAACCCAACCAAGTCGGTATTAAAAAGCCTGGGAAGGGTGGTGACGGTCGAACCTACACTCTCGACGGCCAACCGTAACATCTTACGCTTTCTGTGCAGGACCTAGGCGTACTCTCATGCTGCGACTTGAAGTCCGTTGACAACACGGCCAGGTACTATCGCAACGGACTGCGCACGTTGTGGGCAGGCAACAGCAATACGCTGGTACGCAGTACCGACGCTTTGCTGCTTCACAACCACCACCGGTCACACGTGGGCTAAGGATACTGCGAGGGTCACCTTGCCGCTACGTTGGCTCAAACCTGCTCCGCAAGATTACAAGCTCGTTACCTCTAGGCTACGAGCCGGCGTCCAAACGGAATTTCTGCATCTCGTTTGAAGAGGTTGCCACGCGCCCCTCTCCACCTTGAACGACCTTGAACGAACCAGCGTCCTAATCGCTCATCTGTGAACACGTTGTTTTGCCGCTGTTTTTAGTTGTATTTTGTCACAAAAACGTGTGTTCACACTCATTCTACCCAGATTCATTAGCGCTATCTAATGCACTCCATCTTTCGGATCTAGCTTTTATGAATCGCCTTGTATTTTCATATTGCGGTTTTTGTACCATTCCCGCAAAAACACAATTGAGGAATTTTCCGAATCACGAAGCACACAGAAATCTTTGTGGTCTCAAACGAAAGCCAACTACACCTTTCATCTGACAAATCAGCAACTATGGCTGTGGACCGTTCATCAAAGTAGCTATCGTACACTTTGTGTCCGTATCGCTCAGTCGCTCTGTTTTCCACGTGAACGATTTAGCCGCTTGAATCTGCCCCGCATGGGCCAGAAACAAAGAACATGGCGACCTTGAACATGCAGACAATTCAGCTTACACGCGACCGGCAGGAAACCATAAGCACTGTGGCCTCTATGGGTATACCATCGAGCGAGACAATGGATTGTGGCGACTAATCAAAAGCCCATGTTACCGCACCAAGATCGACAGTAGGTTGTGGCCTTTCTTCATGCCGTAAAACTGTACGGATGGGAATCCGGTATAGCAGTTGCCAAGGCAAGTTCCCTCGTAAATGTCCCAAGCTCATAGTGAACCAGTTGAAACTACACACTAGTAAACCAGCTTCACTGTGGTTCTGTTCATTATGTATAGTCATCCCATTGGTAAAGATTGTACATGCATAATGGCAGAAGTACGAAGGACCAGTGGCAAGGCTGAACAAGTGAGGAGCACCAAAAGCGATCTAATTGTAGAAAGCGTGACAGTGAGTAAATCCCAGTCATTCCTATCAGGCCCCGCAGTAAAACCATGGAAGAAGGCTAGGCAGCGTGCTAAGAATCCCCCATCTGTGGCGTTAAACACCAATACCACCAGTTGCTTAAATGTGGCTAAAACAATTACCGCCAGTCCGATTGCAATGAGCACGACCAGGGCTTTGTCTGCCCTCCAAACACTTCCCAACATTTAGAAGGGCTTCGACACCGGTGGTGATTGGAACTTGGTTGCTGCCAAAGGGGACCGAAAACCGGGATCTTCGGCCACTCCCCACTGGACCCATATTAAATGAAGAGGACGAAGCTTTACCCAAACAGCCTCCATCGACTGTATACAGACCAGCTGGTCGTTTGACAATAACCAAAGTTTCACGTTGTATACCAGCGGTACTCTGCACCAACATTCCAGAATCGAAGTCCAATTCCTTAAAAGGAAAACAACGCGATGACTTAAACCAGTGGAACTCCATGTGCGTTACTACAGGTGTTGTAACTAAGCCCGTCAATTTGACACGCGTTACCCGTCAGCCAAACTCACAGCACTACGGTGAACCAAGACGTTTCCGAGTTGTGCTGACTTCCGCCAATGATGCAGAAGCCGTCCTGTTATCGACAGCTCATCTCCGGAAGGGGTCATCTTCCATCCGCCTATTCCCGGATATTCCGTGGAAGAAGCGCAGATAGGCGAAGCACTACTTTGACGAAAACCGGAAGGAATCCGTAGCCAGGACCATCCTTGTACACGATGTTCCCTTGGCCGGAAGTCAGGATGATCGTGAAGTGACCACTCATGACCAGGAGCAATGGTGGTACATTCGCGAGACCTTCTCCCTGGAAATCCTCCTAACCTAATCAATCTCGAGGCTGCGCCGATCGCCGAACTACAAGGGTTGTGAACCGACTGGCCCTTCAATCTAGATACATCTCAACAGTGATAGTGGAGGGATGGTATGCGGATCGCAGCAGCCTTCCTTCCGAGCTCCGGATCAAAGCAGTCTCCGCTAAGCAGACATAGGAGATCAGCCACTTAGTCAGACCACTTACCGACAAGAGTTCGGATAACTTCAATCAAATAGCTACCGAAACTGCCGAACCCACCTCATACATTAGATAAAAAGAGAGATGTAAAGTGGTGATGGTAGGATCCATGACTGGGATGCAGTTCATCATCCTCCCTCACAAAAAAACGATTAGTTCCCGACCTTTCACCGGTCGACACTACATGTTATTCAAAATCCCCATCCCACGATTCAATGCTGAAAACAGAGAAATTTTCCTGCATCTTCACCAATGCACAAAGTCTTTTGAGCAAGCTTGCGGAACTGCGGCTATGTCAATCGCCACATGCCTGGGACCTCATAATCGTTACGGAAACCTGGTTGCACACAGAAATTACCGGTACCAAGGACGCGATAGATGGTATGTCCCTTCTCCAAAACCATCAGCCTAGTAAAGGCGGGGGTGGGTAATGTTACACTACCGCAAAGAAATGCAATGCGAACCAGTGGCCGATCTGGAAACGCTGATCATAGACTCACTCTGGCACAGTCGGTGACTAAGACAAGACGATACCTGCCTTCTGGTAGTTGTTTATCTACCCCAGTGTTCACCACAGAGATAGACTCTCGCCTGGCATTCTCATTGGGACGGGTCCTACGAGGACGATAGTCATGTTCTCATCTCCGGCGACTCCAATATTCATGATTTGGAAGTTTCTGCATCCCCGAAAGAGCAATTTAAGATAGACTTGCAAGCGTATGTTGCGAGCATTCCGCTCTTCAGTCATGTCAGTTTACCCACCCGATTCAGAGCCGGAAATAAACCACCTGTGATTGATATAGTGCGCACGAACGAAGAGCTTCTGATTGAGAAACCAAGGCTGGATAGCCCTATGGGGCGGAGCGACCAAGTATCCATAATTTAGGACTTCGTGTGTTATGCGGAGTGTCCACATGAACATAGTAACTTACTTCGAACAATCACGTGCTACGACATATTGCCAGAAATTGTGGGAGATGCCGGCGTGGAGTTTCCGGGAGGACTGTTCCATTGACAGTGCTTTCTTGGGTTTTACTGGCAAGTTCGGTGACATGATTAAATGTGCATCGGTCAACAAGCCTTTTCGTTCTGCTAGGGCATAATCATTCATTCGGAGCAGAAGACGAAAACACCTGACAGTAAGAGACGCCGCGTGGCATGTGTATAGAGCGAACCCTAGCCCTGGCAACTGGAGCAACTATCTTGTGCGTCGTAATCACTGTACCACACTTGTACGCGAGGACAAATTAGTACACCAGCAGAGACAAGCAGAAAAGTTGTGTTAACAGAAAGCTTCTGTACAGACATGTGAACAGCCACCAGAATGTGAAACCTGGCGTTTCCTCACCAGCGGATGTATGTTTGCAAGCCGCCGAGAATTCAGCCAACGTTCTACTGCTGTATCCCAATATTCCGACGTGTTACTAGCATTTGTAACATACATGTCCCATTCTCCCAGATGCCAGTATTTACACACGGCACGCTGAGTTCAGCAACGATTTTAAGGAAGCTGCTATCGTTGCGCACCCCTAGTTTCCCCGGATTTGACAACATTCCCCCGAAAGCGCTGCAGGTGGCAGCTACGAGGATAGCTGAATCATTAAGGAGATTTTTCCAAAGATGCATGGACGAGCAGCAGTTCCCTACTGTGGGAGCAAAGCATCATTACCCCGATTTGCAAAAGTGATAGACGCTCTGAGCCTGCCAACAATCGCCCAGTAATTCTCCTCCCGGTGTTCTCAAAGGTGACGTACTCAGTCATTGCTGAGGCTGTAATGGGTTACTTCGAAAGATCTACCATCATAGTACCGGAACAACACGGATTTCGTCAGCGTCGGTCATGTAATACCAACCTACTGTTTGCCCGTGGCACTTTGACCAAGATAGCCGACAGTAGGACCTGCATTGATGTCATCTACCTGGACTTTCCCAAAGCATTCGACTGCATAGATCACCGCATCCTTCTCCAAAAGCTGCAATCATACGGAGTTGGAAACCCTGTCATTGGACGGATTGGAAACTTCCTATTTCAGCGGCGCCTACAAGTTCGAGTTCGGGGTTCATTTGCTGATCCAGTTGGTGTGTACTGCGGTGTTCCTCAAGGGTCTATGTTGGAGCCGTGGTCATTCTTATTTTTCAATAATGACTTTGCGTGTGTCATCAAGCCAAATTTCCCTCTCTTTGCCGAGGACAGCAAGATTTGGCAGGCGATCGGAGGTTAGGAATATGCTGATAGGTTACAACGCGACGTTAACTGCGCTTTTGAATAGTCCAAGTTAAATCTACTTCTGTTTAACACGGACAAGTGCAAAACCGTGCATGTTCGCCACAAGCCCCTGTACGTATATACGTTTGGAGATGACATTCTTAAAACCTGTAGCTCGGTGTGTGGATGAGAATATTGTCCTGTTCTCCGAGCCGGGCATTTCGGTTGCAGGCGTTTCGTTGCCAAACTAGGCAACCTCTTCAGTGACTATAGTCACTCGGATCTGATAATGGTTTGCGAGACCGCGAATCAGGACTGGATAGCCGCACTGAAGATGTTGCCTAATTTGGCAGCGAAACGTCCGCAACCGAAATGCCCGGCTCAGAGAACAGAACAATCCTCTCATTCTTAAAACCACCTTAGAAGAGCGAGACTTTAGGGTGGTGATCCAATACAATCTCGGCTGTTCGGCGCAGTCCTTGAAGGCATCCAAAGCCGCAAACCAACGTGTTGGCCTGCTACGGTGGGCGTTCGGGAGGTTTGATCTCGCCATCTTCCCCCAAATGCTCAGTGCGTATGTGAGTCCCCATGTAGATTACGCAAGCCAAGCTTGGCAACCCTGGTTAAAACGCGAACTGGTTGCACTGGAGACCGCACAGCAACGGGCAGGGAAAATATGAAGGGGTTGTCTCACCTGCAATAGCGTAGGCGACTAAAATTGTTGAAGATATCACCGGAAGATATCTCCGTCTACGAAGTGACCTCCTCATGGCGTTCCAGATTTTGAAAAACCCCGGTCACACTTGCTGTGACCTCCTGAAGCTTAGCTGCAACACAGAATTGAGGGGTCATAAATTGAAACTTGCCACCCAATACAGTCAGCCGTGGTGCCGACGGAATCACTTTTCCCTTCGCGTTTCTCAACCGTGAAACGCTCTTACGACTTTTGTCATTTCAGCGCCCACGCTACCCATTTTTAAAAACAACGCAACGATGCTTTTCACCATTTACATTATGTGGTCTGATTTCTATTCATTGAGTGACGGCAAGACGCAGACAAACATTGTGCTAACCCACAAAATCAGGGTAGACGGATATACCTATGTGTTAACGTGGATAATATGGTGAGTCCACAGATGCGCTTTTCTTTTTTGTGTAACTTCATTGAACCAACATGATTCCCACAAACCATCCCACGGGACTTGTCAAGCCTTGGCTTTTTCATCCGTATTATACCATCTTTCCATCATCAGACCAATGCTAGAGTACGGTTCACCCGCCTATTTCCCAACCACTCGCGGTGATGCGCAGAAGATTGAACAGGTTCAACACATCGCTATTAGGCTCATCCCCAGTTTACGAAGATTATCATACAAGGACAGGTGCGAGAGACTGGAACTGTAGAACCTAGCGTATCCTCGGTTACGTGTCGACCTAATCATAACCTACCATATTCTACATGTAGATGAGTTTCCCATGCTTAGGTCACTGTTCCACCTACGAACGTCTTGCAGCACATGTGGACACGAATACAAGTGTGTAATTCCAGCTATGAGGCGAGTTCCCCATCCCCTGTGCTTTGAACGGCAAGTGATAAAGGTCTGGATCAGTTCGTCGGAACAAATAGGGGATGCAAACTCAGTGCCGTTAACCAAACGAGCATTGGAAGTGCATTTATCCACAGGCATCTCGCATTTTTGAGACCTAATCTACTGTACAAAACGACTTTTTAACAGTATAACGTGAGAACGTGAAGTACTATCAGCGTATTGTCAAATCATAGTTTGCTTTTTTAACGTTGTTCATTCAGATTTCGACGGAGTTGTACAAATTCATATTTCTAATTTCTCCCACAATGCAGTATTTAGTAAGCTGCGCCTCAAGGCACCATTATTAAAGTGCGTTCAGCATTCGTCCCATTCGGTATTCCGGAGACCCTGTGCAAAGATAACGGGTCGCCTTTTGTTAGCATGAGGTTCAAACGATTCGACCCTAGCAATGGGATGCAGCATATAAAATCGGCGCCTTATTCTCCAGCGTCAAACGAGTTGGCAGAGCGGGGGATACAGACTGTAAGACGATCACTGTTGAAACAGCGTGTAGGAACCCTACAAACAAAGCTGGATCGTTTCATAGTTGCCTATCCTTCTACACTCCCCGAGGGTACGGGTAAGTCTCCTGCAAGGCTGCTGTTTGGCAGGAGCCTCAGGACAAGGCTGAATCCACTGTTCCCTGATCCACGGGTGGGGCTGGAACAGCGACGGAAGACGTCAGTGTCTTTAGATGAGGTGAAGAAAGATGCGACTTTTGAAGTA
This sequence comes from Dicrocoelium dendriticum, assembly GCA_944474145.2. Classification (NCBI taxonomy): domain Eukaryota; kingdom Metazoa; phylum Platyhelminthes; class Trematoda; order Plagiorchiida; family Dicrocoeliidae; genus Dicrocoelium; species Dicrocoelium dendriticum. Next base: position 73,842,930 of record OX104065.1, on the reverse strand, counting down.
AATGAAGGTCTATACTAAATTGCCTCAAGAAACACACTGGCGACCTGCCCCCGTAATTCGTTTCTCGGGAAGCCAAAACGACGTCCAACATCCAGGCGACAGGCTTATTCGTCAGCGCTCAGAACACGTTAGTGCACGGTGCCCAGATACATCAAACGAGAAGCAGACTGGATTGTGCGCAGACAAAGAACCAGGCACTGAGGACGAACCGTACGCACATGCTAGTGACGCGGTGCCGAGACGATCAACCCACCGTTCTAAACTATGGGATCGTTTGCAGTCGGGAATGTGATGACAACTATGGGGGTGAGGGATGTCACTTGCGCAGCAAAGGTCAAGATGTAATCCACTCAATTGGATGCACGAGGCACACACGCACGTATTCACACACACACATACACACACACACACACACACACCAAGCTTATCGTGTCGCCGCTGAATGCATGTCGAGATGTTCTGGCAGTTGTTAATTCCACAAGACTAGTTCTGATTTTCGTGGACTGAGCCCTATAGAACCTACGCTCTCGTATATTAGTTACCGTGACAACTATGTATCATCTCCTAATCATCTCAGCCTGAAAACTACGCTGTATACATTAACAGCGGGTGTTTAAGTGGAGATCTCGTAATGGTGTATAAGATCCTAAAAAACACTAACCACATATGCCACCATCTATAACTTTTACGACTCAAGTCAATCCGGATGAAAGAGATGCGTTTTGGCTGATTTTTACTATTCCTTTTACGACGCAAGTCAATCCATAACGGAATCATGCTTCCCCTTAAGAATATTCAACTCAATCCACAAGCACATCAAGTTGAATCTAAAGTGGCGTACACGCACAAATGCGTGCCCATCGTCTTGACCAACTACAAATCAGTGCAAGAGTACTCAGAACATCTGCATCGGTTAGTGCAGCGGTTAGACCGCGCTCAGCCAACAAACCACGTGATGCACAAGCGGACGGGAAAACAACGCATGAGCTCATTCACTGTAGGGTGAGGTGCGGACTAGCACGCGGCATCTATGGGCGGTTGAGGAAGTACTGTAACTCCCACCCACTCACTTATGCGGCCTCAAGACACACAACAAAGTACTGAGGGGCTGGAGATATTCCATCCGCGTTCATGGTGCTCACTGTTGTGCACAGACGACCGGACATGAAATGTGCTTCACAATGAGACAGTATCGATTGCCTTCACTGAAGGTAGCTGCATGCAGTCTATCAGACAAGTCCGCAACCTCACCTGGTTTGACCTATGCTTAGCGACGTCTACGTGTGATCGATTGTGGATAATATTACCTAGGTGAAATAATGCGTGCGGTGCTTCACTACGCGCTATCATGGAACAATGCGTTAGTTTGAATAACACAATGAGAAGGCGAGCACTGGTAAATGCACGCATTTCGTATTGTCTCATCAGTACCAATGCAATAACTGGTAAATTATCTTATGCAGTCCCAAGGGTGTTCCCAATCAGTCAAATGTCATGAGATGAACAGCGGCAATCGTCCTAGGGGTATCGGTAGGTCAAAAACTGACTTTCTCTGCACTCACAGAGCAGGTCTTAGCTAGCTTGTCGTCACGGCTTAGGCGAACTGTAATAAGCGTGGATTGGGACTACGTAATAGTAGCCGAAATGCGGAGCCGATGTCAAGCCGATAACGGTTCAATAAAACGTGTGTGTGTGTGCGTGCACACGGAATATTGGGCGAGAGATGGCTGACCTCACCTTGAACCCATTTGGTCCGGTGTTTATTAACTCTGTAATCCAAAGCCCCCTCGTTCTTGCTTATCTAACTAACGCAGCAGGGATAATCGGATTAGTGAATATTATGTGATTTGGCGATGATGGGTTCAACTTCCTATACTGAAAGTAGCGACAATTTCCAGATTCCGTTGATCACCACAGCATCTGCAGCGCATTAGATCATCTGAGTGGCGGGGATGAAGTGCTTTGTTGCCCTCGTTGAACCGCTGTTACCCTTAAATGGGAGCTCGAGGAATACCTTGCCCTTAGGTGTCGTCAACACCTTTTCTTTCGGCGGTCTGATTTAGCTGCGCTTCGTGATGAGGCCCTTAGGGTAAAAGACTTCCATGAGTGTTCCGGCTGTGGTTTCTGTCTCTTCAGTCAGACAATCGCTCGAGCAGATACGCCTGGCACGAGTTAACAAGGTTTTCACGAGTAAACGCTTGCGGCGCATCAGTATGAAACTGGTAAAGCATGGATATTGACCGGATCATTTTGGTTTCCGTAGACTGGCAAAATGAGTCCGGTATACCTTCGGCTGCAACCATCCAATTGTGTGAAGCAACGTACTTACGACGCAGCCGAGATTGTTTCAGAAGTGAGCAGCCCCTGACAGGACACGTTTCACGCTACCGTGAGCGAAATCCTAGCTATGTCATGAATAGTCGCTACCATAAACCAGACCCCAGCGTACTCAAAAACAAACGGCTTACGCCTGACCTGGATCACGGTTGACATCGATGGCACGATGATGCTGACGGCAAACACTTTGCTGAATGTGTAAGGTTTAATGCAATGTCAGTAAACAATGCCAACTTAAAACCAATTGTCGTTAAAACTGACCACGCGCCCCGGAAAGTTGACTTGTTATGTTCGTATAAACGATATGTAGCACCGCGTTAGCAAATCGCTCGTCTGACCTTCACCAGAACCATCCGGTAATCATGCGTCTAATACTTACACATTATGCCAAACGCTCCGTCCTTCTCTTTGATTACTCCCCGGACAGAGGTTTCGCGTCAATTACGATATCTTGTCAACCACACTGTTTTCAAGCTCTACTGTAATCCAGTTGATTATGGTTGTAAACTAACCGTAGGTACTTGACTGTTCCGTTTATCGTTGCTCGTCAGCCGCCGGTGATCGTTTTCGCAATGAAACGGTTCCACAAGATGATGTATAGCAGACATTACACTCTCCTGACTGACCACAAACCATTTCTGTCGATAGTCGGGTCAAAGAAAGGAATTCCAGTTTTTCCGGCAAATCAGTTGAAACGATGGGCGAATATACTACTGGCCTACGACTTCAGTATACAGTATAAACCGACGCAACTAATCGGTGAAGCAGATGCGCTGTCTCGTTTTATCAATTCACACCCAAAGGAGAATGATGATTGTGTGCTTGCACGTATCAGTTTCGAATCAGACGTTCAACGAATCCTTGCTGATAATGTGAAAAGACTCCCAGTAACAACCGACAATATTCGTATGGAGGCAGCATGGGACAGTATCTCAGAGAAAGTGATGCAGTATGTTCGAATATGTTGGCCAAATGGAAGCAGACCTATGCAGTTGCCGCTGTTATACAATCGACGTGGATCCCTGTCAGTCGTGAAGATCGAGTGATAGTGCCAACGCAATTACAGAGTCAAATATTGCAGCAGTTCCACACGGGGCACCCTGGTACCAGCCGCATGAAAGCCTTGGCACGTAATTTTTATACTGACCGAAGGGTATTCGGAAATTGAAAAATTCTGCCAACAGTGTGAATCTTGTCAACTTGCAATGAGGGCCCCTCCCAAGTGTCAATGGCAACCTTGGCCTAAAACAGGGAGAGCTGTGGCACTTTTTTAAGTACAACATCTGTCATTTTCTCTGCTACTGTTCTATTAAGGAACAAAATATTTCAGCACTGGAAGTGTTGTCTGCAATGCCAGAAATCCTGCAGAATTGCAGGGACAAGAGCGAACCCAGCTTTGTTCCTAACGAGGTAAAGATTCCAATTGCCCAACTCGAACAAGCGGGTCTCGTCAGCAAAACCGTTTGATGGGTATTTCACAAGTTTCTGCGACAATTGCGTCGATTATTTACAGGAAAGCATGAACCGATTTCAGGAACTGAGTGGCGTTCGTTGGATTGCCTTGGACCAACCACCGTGCTGGGAGAAAGTTGAAGCAAGCGCCAGTCTTTTTGGATTTAACTAGGAAGTCCTTGGTTTTACTTTATGTTAACAACACATTATACTGTTCCAAAGCAGCTATGCTTGTAGGTATATTTAATCATGCCTAAAATTGTGTGCCTCCTTCTATCGAGAATATACTATTTATTTATTTGTATATAACTTAAGTAGCGCAGCCATTGTACTGACTAATAACGTAAGTCCATTTTGTTAGTGCCTTGAAGCAATAAATATAGATATTTATTTTTAAACTTGTTGTACGGTCAGCATATGCGGAAACAAACGGTGATAGGTTAAGTGACCCGGTTTGGCGCGCAAGAATACTGGAAGCGCCTAGCTTTGGCTCACGAATAATCTGGCCACCTTACATACATTATACCTAACACGTGCGTCGCCACCGCTGAATCTCACAGTAGAGCATTGTACTTAGATATCGGCTTGACTTGCGCCTCAGGTGTTCTAGCAGCGTTGTGTGCTGTTTGCTCGCGGTATCTCCTATACACACATATTCACAGTTATTGTGAATACATTTGTGAACGCAGTTAGCCATCTTACCTACGAAAAGTGTGTCTTTCAGATACACCATTGTTGAACAGATACCGAATCTTATTCCTTGGTTAGTGCCGTCGGAAAGGAAAAGGAACTTCCCACTACCTATAATATTCTTGTCGTCCCAATCCATTGCGCCGTATATTTTCAATGTGGTTTTAGCATTTGGTGAAACGTGTGTTTCACTACCGGTTTCGGGTGTCCACTATTCAGCAATGACATTACTGGCTACTTGCAAACGGCGTTCCCAACTTCCTTCTCTGTGCACATGGCCTTATCTGTAAAACACAGAAATCGGAATTGTAGTGCTGTGTCCCATCTGTGTCCGCCGGTTGACGAAATATCGGTAAGGAAGCTAATCATTCTTGCAAACAGAGCAGTCAAGGAATGGCAATGTGCAACTCCATATGAGCGATTTCAGATTCCTCAAAAACTAGCTTTTCTTATCCACTGTTATCTTCAAAATGTGCCATCCACTTGATAATAACAAGCTATGGCCATTTACTGGAGTTTGCCAGTATTATGTACAAAATAGTAGACATTCACGATCTAATGATAACACCGTGTTCATGAGTGCCTACTTCCGATTGAAACCCGAGCTAAAACAATATACGGCGAAATGTCGGTTGACTCAACCACCTAAGGCTTCGGTCAAACAGCTTTTCACCATACCCAGTGCGTCGCATTTTGGCACCTTGATGAGGAGTACGCTAACGTTACCATAGTTCATCGTTTCATCTTCGTTTCACATGAACTCATGACGCTTCTTTACAAACGTATTCATTCACCATGTCAACGGCTGCATTATACTAACGATTGCATATAGTTCAGTAAATACCAGCTGTTGCCAACCCGGAAATGTTATCACCATTTACGCGGTACCCTTCTACAAAGCTCAATGCAGTACCTCATGTATTGCTGTGCAGATGCTGATGCTAACTTCATCATTAAGGCCGATCCACTGCAGTTAATAGGTAATTCGGCCACACCCACAGATAACTAACGCATTGTTCCATCATAGCGCGTAGTGAAGCACCGCACGCATTATTTCACCTAGGTAATATTATCCACAATCGATCACACGTAGACGTCGCTAAGCATAGGTCAAACCAGGTGAGGTTGCGGACTTGTCTGATAGACTGCATGCAGCTACCTTCAGTGAAGGCAATCGATACTGTCTCATTATGAAGCACATTTCATGTCCGGTCGTCTGTGCACAACAGTGAGCACCATGAACGCGGATGGAATATCTCCAGCCCCTCAGTACTTTGTTGTGTGTCTTGAGGCCGCATAAGTGAGTGGGTGGGAGTTACAGTACTTCCTCAACCGCCCATAGATGCCGCGTGCTAGTCGCACCTCACCCTACAGTGAATGAGCTCATGCGTTGTTTTCCCGTCCGCTTGTGCATCACGTGGTTTGTTGGCTGAGCGCGGTCTAACCGCTGCACTAATCGATGCAGATGTTCTGAGTACTCTTGCACTGATTTGTAGTTGGACAAGACGATGGGCACGCATTTGTGCGTGTACGCCACTTTAGATTCAACTTGATGTGCTTGCGGATTGAGTTGAATATTCTTAAGGGGAAGCATGATTCCGTTATGGTTTGACTTGCGTCGTAAAAGGAATAGTAAAAATCAGCCAAAACGCATCTCTTTCATACGTTTAAGTTCGTCGCGCAGTATAGCTGACTGGACTGTCGACGAAACTTTTTCTCCCTCCGAATGTCACAATCTTTAAACGCCCTTCCGGCGCATTTACTAAAGGTCGCCAACTTACTCCGATTCAAAAGACACATTGACGATACCCTGACACATTAAAATAGGTGATACAGCCAATGACCATCAGGTCATAGCATTAGTGCAGAACTTATACTGGACGATGTCATAATCCTTCTAAACTCCAGGCACGAATACTCAAACGTGTGCTGTTGCAAACCTATTGATTAGTCATGCGCGTGCTTTTACCGACAATGTTTTAATCTCGTAAGTTTCACTCTAGCCATCCTACGGGACTTGTCTAGCATTTGATTTTGTACTTGTCACAAACCATTGCTTTCTTGCTTGGGACCTTACTTAGCAGTCTGGAGTTGCGACATGCCCGCGTATTCCATTCCTGGTGAGGGTTAAAATATGCGTCATGCTTTTGTTGCTGGTGAGACCGAATTTGGCCGCTGTCAAAGCGAGGGCCGAAGTCATGAGATGTAACTCATCCGCGCTGTGCGCAACTAACGCACAGTCCTCGGCAAACAGCAACATCCGGTTGGTTGTCTTACACACTAGGGTTCTCACCCCGAAACAATGGATGTTCAGCAGCCCACCAACAACACGGTGCTACACATTGAAACTGTAATCAAAAGTAGCATCAAACCCACTAGACATCCTTGCATTCGGGTAAGTGTGAAACAGAGCAAGAGCTAAGACACAGTCTTGCTTCACATCGGAGACAAGTGAAAGTCATCCGAAGTCTCTCTACTCAGTCACACCCTCGCCCGCATCCCACTGTGTAAACAAGCAATTGAGCTTCCAAACTTAGGTTAAAATACTTATTCAACACCAGTCACAATGCCTCGCGGTTTACCGTGTCAAATGCCTTGGTAAAGTTACAAAATGCGGCTACAAAGGCTGGTGTCGTTCTCGGCATCTCTTCTGCAACTGACGAGCCGCGTACACCAAATCTAGGATTCTGCTGCCCGAACGGAAGCTGAAGTTCTCTTCTGCGACGAAACGGTTAACCGGGATTAGTGCGATCACGTCCCCAAGTCATGTAACGCATGTAACAACTAAGGCTTGCTGTGTTTCAAAACTTCTGGCGGTATCCCGGCCGCTCCGGTGCACTTGCGCTTCGTGGGGGAAGAAGTGCTATCTGAGTCTCATTGAGTTTCCACGCTTCAGCAAGACAGATCTTCACCACTTGTTGTTGCAGCCCGTGCAATCCTAGCTGGGCGGTTTAAAAAACAGTCGATGTGCGTCCACCAAATCCGTATTATATCTGCAGTCTGTGCATGCAGCACCTGAAGTAGCATCGAGAAGCTTCCTCAGCGGCTGCAACGTGGGTACTTACACCAGCTTCAAGGAGTCAAAGAGTTCTTTATGTTGGCAGCGTTCGGCGTAGCATTCCATCTGCCTGAGTTTCCTTTCCTCACGTGTTTTGGATATGACGGATCTCTCGAGTCAATCATCTACGTAGGTTGTGAAACTGACTTTCGTTCTCGAGGTAAGCATTATCCTCTACATGAGCAGCGAATGTTGCATTCTTCTCTGACACCAGTGAGTCTATGATCGCAATGTTATCAACAAACTAATCTGGCCACTTACAGCTTGCGCGCCCGATGGTTTCCTCTACTGCACTGGCAACTTGTTTCTTGGTGAGCTGAAACATGACGATAACTGAGGTGATACAGCCAGCGTCACCAAAGCAGGTAGCCATCACCTTTCAATTTCACCCTTTTCTCAGGAGTACCTAAGGAACGAACATTAAGTTTTCGCCGATTTAGGGCAGATGAGTAATGCAAGGATTTACGAAAACAAATGTTGAATTTGGTCCGCGCCATCTTTTGATCAGTACCACACTCAGTTGCACGCAGTATCTGGGTTATGCAGACTTCACGCATCTCACGTTGGCGTACGATGACAGTCCAGCAGATGACAGTGGCCACTCCGTCGGTGCTTCCAGGTAGCTATATCATTCGCACCCAGTGCAAAAAGTGTGCTCGTGACCGTCAGACCATCTGGGCGGTTGACGACAGCTTGAGTTACAATTAGTGTACCATCAGTAACCTGCACCAGCGTTCAAGAATTGGAGTCAAATTCCTTAAGAGGAAAACAACTGGATGATGTGAGCTAGTGGACTTCCATATATGACATCATAGGTGGTGTAGTTAAGCTCGTCAACATGACACCATTCACCCGTCACCCAAACTCAGAACACTGCGCCGAATCGAGATTTCACCGAGTTTTATTGAGTTTCACCGACGAAGCCGAAGCTGTACTGTTATCGACCGCTCTCCTCGAGAATGGCACATTAGCAAACGCATCGTCCCAGATATTCCGTGGAACGAGCGCAAAAAGATGAGGCACGGCTTGGAAGAATACCAGAAAGAAACCGTAGCCAAGACCATCCTTGTGCACGATGTTCCCGTGGTTGAAGGTTATGATTGGCGGGAAGAGACAACTCCCGACTAGGAACAGGGGCTTTACAGTTGAGAGACCGTGTCCCTGGAAAAGCGTCGTAGGTCAATCAATCTCGAGGCTGCACCAATCGCCAAACTACAAGGAACGTTTTCCGAGAATTGTGAAAGCAGTGCTTCAATCCAGACAAAGGTAAACAAGTGTGCTAGAGTGCTGGTATGCGTGTCGCAGTAGAGTATCTTCAAATTCCGGATAAAAGCAGCATCTCCCAAGCAAACACACGAGAGCAGCAATTTAGTAAGACCACTTCCCGACAACACCTCGGATAACTTCACTCAGCTAGCCAACGAAACTGGCAAACACACTCCATACATTACATGCGAAGAGGGAGTAAAGAGGTGCTGGCTGGAACCCTGGATCGGACACAGATGAGTTCGTCATCACCCCACCCCAAAATGATTAGTGGCCAACATCTCACCGGTCGGCACGCCAGTACGCCCAAAACACCCCCCCCCGACTTATTGCTAAGGACAGAGCAACTTTCAAGAATGTACAACAATGCACAAAGTCTCCTGAACAAGTTTGCCACACTACGGCTACATCAAGCACGATTTGCCGGGGACCACATATTTGTAAAGGTAGCTTGGTTGCATCCATAAATTACCGACGGCGAAGTCGCGATACATTGCACGTCCCTTATTCGAAAAGATCTCCTTAGCAAGGACAGTAGGGTAATTTTATGCTACCATAGCGATCTTCAATGCGAAACGGTTGGCGATCCGAAAACGCTAATCATAAAGTCCCTCTAGTGCAGTCTGCGACTGAGACTAAACGACACCTGCCTTCTGGTAGTTGTTTATCGTCCCCCAATGTTCACCCCAGGAATGGACTCCCATCTGTTATTAGCCTTGGGGAAGGTCCTACGGCGACGATACAGCCAGTTTTTCATCTCAGTGGATATCAATGTTCACGATTTGGAAGTGCCTACATCCCCAAAGCGCAATTTAAGGCCGACCTGCAAGAAGATATTAGAAGCATTCCGCTCTTCAGCCATGCCAGTTCGCCCACCGGCTTCAGAGATGGAGATAGACAATCTGTGCTTGGTTTACTGCTCACGAACGAAGAGATTCTGCTTGAGAAACCAAAGCCAGTGAGCCCTCTGGGGCGTAGTGATCACGTAAACATAATGTGCCATTTCGTGTGTCATGCGGAGTATCCACAAGAACATATTAACTTGTTTCCAACAATCACACACTACGACATACTAAGAGAACTTGTTGCATATATCATCTGGGAGCTTTTGGACGACTGTTCCATCGGTATTGCTTGGATGGAGTTTGCTGGCAAGTTAAGTGATCTGATTAAACCCACATCGGTAGACAGATCTCTACGTTCTGTGAGGTCACAATCGTTCATTCGGAGCAGAACCAGAAAACGCATGACAGTAAGTGACGTAGCGTGCTATGCGTACAGAGCGAATCCTAGCCCCGACACTGGAACTAACTATCTTGTGCGTCGTAACTTCTGTACCACACTTGTTCGTGAGGACAAATTACTGCATGAGCAAAGCCTGGCGGAAAGGTTTTCTGCTAATAACAATCTACTGCACAAACATGTGAGCAGCCTCCGGAATGTGAAAAGTGATGTTCCCCCATTTATCTCAGCAAATGGATGTGCTCAAACCACCGAGGATGAGACTAACATTCTATAGCTACAATACGTTCTAATAATCCGATAGACAAGCAGTATGTGACATGTATCAGTCCCATTCCACCAGACGCCAGTATTTACAAACTACACTTTTAATTCAGCCACCAATTTTAGAAAATGCTGTTTTTTCTTACCCATAGTTCCCATGAAGTTGCCAACTGTCCCCTGAAAGAACTGCAGATGGCAGCTATGGGGATAACTAAGCCATTGACTCAATTTTTGCAAGATGCCTGGATGAGTAGCAGGTCCTCAGTATATGGAGGCAGGGTATCCTTACCCCGATTTTCAATGGTGGTAGCCATTCAGAGCTCGCCACTGCCCAGTAATTCTCCTCCCGGTGTTCTCAAAGGTGATAGAGTCGACCATGGCTAAGGCACTAATAGGCCATCTAGAATGATCCATCATCACATCTCCGCAGCAACACAGATCCCGTCATCATCTGTACTGTACTAACCACCTTCTGATTGAGTGTAGCAGCTGGACCGAAATAGCGGACAGTGGACCCGACACTAGTGTCATCTAGACTTTTCTAAACTCTTTGACCGACTGGATCACTGAATACTTCTCCAACATCTGCAAGCTTACGAAATTGGGAACGCTAGCCTTGGATGGTTCGGAAAGGTTCTTTAGCGGCGCTTTCAGGTTCGCGTTCGAGGTTCGTTTTCTGCTCCAATGGATGTGTCAGTGTTGGGACCGGACTTCTCCTTGCTCTTCGTTAACGGTCTCGCGAGAGTCATCGAGCCAAATTTCCTACTTTTGTCGAGGACGTCAGGATATGGCAGTCGATCGGATGTCAAGATCGTGATATGCTACAACAAAACTTAAACCGCGCCTATGAATGAGCAAAGGCAACTCTACCTTCGTTTAACGTGAACAGGAGCAAAACTGCGCATGTACGTCACAAGCCCACAAAAGCATATAACCTTGGAGGGGACATGTTGAAGACCGAATCACAGGAGCGCGACCTTGGGGTGGTGACGTAAGACGACCTCGGCTGTTCGGCGTAGTTATTGAAGGCGTTTAATGCCGCGAGCCAATATGTGGGTCTCTTAAGGAGGACGTCCGGGAGGCCCGACCCCTACATCTTCCCATAAATGCTCAATGCGTATGTAAGACCCCACGTGGAGCAACCGATCCAGATCTAGCTACTCTGGCTAAAACGCGATCTAGTTGCGCTGGAGACCGCACAGTGAAAGCAACCAAAAGTGCGAAGGCAGTTGTAAGTGGCAGAAGAGTTTATTGTTTATGTTGTTCAGATTCGTCGCAGGTAGACTCAGGCCGTTGGCCACCACACATTCAGGAAAGAGCTAGACGGCTGTTGTGTGCTATTGGGACCCGTCAGAAGCGCACATCCGTCCGATCATACCGGATTCGAACCCACGACCTTACTCTTGCGAGCCAGCGATTCATGCCAAGGAGTCATGGGCGACGGCAGCGACCCCCATGACTGACATCCAAATGCGACATAGCGCGGCCCATCCTTCACTACCATGCACGTTACAAGCGTGCACAGAACAGGGCTGGCCCTCCAGTGCCACGAGCTCATTGGCAAGTCTCACATAATCGCGGTGGCACGTGAGCTACTAAGGCTACTGTCGGTGATCTCACTGCTTGGCCCAACTGCAGTCTGTGTCTGCCATCTTAAACTTGTTCTACAGCAATCTAACCAATGTCTCCTAGACCCCCAGCTTGACCGACAACGTTTGGATGCACCATACCAGTGTAGACATTTCACCAAACGACTTCCAAAGATCCGGCAGTCACAATGGCGCCTACTGCTTGCCCACAGAAAGGTAAGTCCAAAGCTTCCGAAATGAAACTTAGTTTTGGCGTAGACTGTTGTGTAATACGTGTGGGATTTGGAATGGAATGCAGAAACTGCTGAAAACACTTTCATTCTCGATGTGTTCGCTTTAGTCTCAGTCAGATAAAAATAGTTAATAGTACGACCGATTCTCCCTGGTTCTGCACTGAGTGTACGTCTCTTCCACTCGTCAGAGGTATAACTGTGTTGGCGAAGAAGTGCGAATGTCCGAAAAAGATTGTAGAGCAGGCAGCAGCCGTGAAACCTGTTCCACATGAACCAGACAAATCAGTGCCTCGAACTAGATGGTCAACACCAAGCTCCAATTCAGAACAGCGTAAGAGTAACAATCCAGAGTTAGCCACCTCGACATTAGCAGCTGCTCATAAAGACACGTTAGCTACACACGTTTCATCAGAACCATCCGACCCGACAACATACGCGTCTGTTGTTGCTACCCATATGACGGAGGCACCTCCCATCGTAACCCCGCCCGCTACCAAATGAGTTAATCCTACCAATACCACCACTGGACTCAAGACCCCACATAGCTGAACTGCACCTCGCATCGCCGAGTAATACACCATTTATTCATTTTTTTATTTGTCCAACCGAAGAAAAAAGCAGCCACTGACCCCCTCCAAAAAGGATAACATGAAAGACTATCATTATTGTCTGACTGTTAGATGCTCTAATGTGACTGAATTCGGGGCGAACTCCATAAAATATAAGTTACTGGACGAAAAAATCAGTGGGACTCCCTATGCCAATCAACAGGGGTTCAAGCTAAACCAGTCAATATGATGCGTCTCGTCCGTCACCCAAACTCCGTACACTAGGGTGAACCGCGGTTACTCCAGGTAACACTTCAGTCAAGTAGTGATACAGAGGCAGTTCTCTTGTCAGCCACTTGCCTCCGTACCACCACACGCACTGTTCGAATTTTCTTGGATGTTTCTTGGAATGAACGCCAAAAACGCAAACAAAATCCGGATGACTTCCGTAAATAACAAGACGCAAAATCTATCTTTGTTCACGGTGTCCCCGAGCTCCAGACATTAAGCGAGCTAGAGGCCAAAGTGCATGACTGGGATAAATGGTTCTTTTTCGTGAAGTGTCCTCACTCAAAAATATTATCGCTAATTCGACATCAAGGTTACTGCTATCATCTAACTACAAAAGGTGTGGTCCCCGAGGTATGAAAGTATCATTGCACTCCGAATTGATGGCAGAACATGTGATCAAAAGGTGGCACAAAAAGCGTAAAACGCTGCCATCCGGAATAGGTATAAAAGCGATAGGCATCGGACCACAGATAGGCAATGTAACACTGAGCAAGTAACTTACCAATACAATTCTCTCACTGTGTAACTCAGAACAGAGACAATGCCAATACACATCGGCAGATGAAGGAGGACAAGTGAGTTTTTCTCTTGTTGTCAAGGTTCGGCAGAGAGCCTCACCGGAAATCAGCATCCACAAAGTAGCTTATAACCACCGATGCCCTCTCCTGCTTCTATACCAATGCAGAAGGTCTTCTCAGCAAGATAACCGGACTTCGTATTCGTTAAGACCCCACGCATTGGGACTTAGTTATTGTCACCGAAACATGGCTGAATATGGAGATCAGCGATGCTGACTGCTCTACCCGGAATGGCTTCCATACGAAGCAACCGACCTAGCACAGAAGGCGGAGTGCTCCTGTATTATCGATCAGACATGCATGTTGATATCACTGAGGACCTAGAAACGCAAGTTGTCGAGTATCTTTAGTGTCGTATGCACCTAAGACGTTGTGATGTGTGTTTACTAGCAATAGTTTATTGCCCTCCAATGCTCAACTTCAAAATGGATCAGTGACCAGCATCTGCGATGAAGCGAGTACTGACGCGACCACACAGTCACGTCCTTCTAGTGGGGGAATTCAACCTGCACGCAATCGAAATCCCAGGTTTGCACAGCGAACATTTCAAAGCTGATTTGCAAGAGGTAATCGCCGATATACCTGTGTACAACCATGTCACATTTCAGACTGTTTTGGACCTTGTACTCTTCAACGATGAACTAATGGTCGACACCGTGACCATAGATGCACCACTTGGCCGTAGCGACCATGCGATATTTCTCTTTCATTACATCTGTCACTCGGAGTACAGCAGTGAGAACAAGGGGGAAACCCATGTCGTTACACATTACGATATCCCGTCCAACCTTGTTCAAGAAACCGACTGGTCTTTCCTGGCCGAGAAGCCGTCCGAGGTCGCCTGGATGTTATTCGTCAGTCAGTTCACTGAGCTAGTGACAAATGTGTCAGAAAGCAAGGTCCTTCGCCCAAAGCAAGTGAATTCGTTCCTGAGGAGCCGTACTAGAAAATGCATGGCCTTGAGGGATTCAGCCTGGCGCGCTTACAAAGTCTGTCCAAGTAACCTGACCTGGGGTGCTTACACAATTCAACGAAACCACTGCGTCAAGTTGATCCGCAAAGACAAACACCAGCGTCAGCAGAACTTAGCAGCGAAATTCAGTACAAATCCCAGGTTGCTGTATAGACACGACAACAAGCTCCGCAGAGTGCAGCGCAGGATCTCGGTTTTACATGCAATAGATGGTATTGCGCAAACCGCACAAGATGCAGTCAACGTGTTTCGCCAACATTACATCCATATACTCCGGAGTGGAGCATCATTTCATCCGCCTTTTACGCAGCGTCCATCGACACCAGGGTTAAACCATGTATCGTTCACGGCAGCCAATGTGATGAAAACGCTAATGTCATTGCGCGTGCAC
>OX104065.1:73736252-73827846 GCA_944474145.2 Dicrocoelium dendriticum | reverse complement strand
AGCACCATAGATATGGCGCTTTCGGCTCCTCAGTTGCAGGAGAAGTGCAGCGAACGACACCAGTCGTTGTATTCACTGTTCGTTGATTTCATTGAGGCATTTGACACAGTGAACCGCGAGGCACTGTGACTGGTGTTGGGTAACTACGGTTGTCCCAGCATGTTTAACTGAATGTCCGCAGTGATATGCGGGCGACGGTGCTGCCGAGTGGAAGAACCTCGGATCACTTCGATGTTGTCTTTGGTGTGAAGTCCATCGCAATGAGGCTGGAACTTACCGTGGTGAGGTGGTTTGTTGGCCTCAGCGATCCACTGAGCTATGCTGGGTGGTGCTTTTGCATCTTCAGAGTCACTCATACCAGATTGGTCAATGGTTAGAGGCCAGACAAACACAGCCTCCTGGTCCTCCAGGTTGGGGGTTGGAATGAGCGTGGCACCTTATTTCTTAAAAATGACTCCTTATAGACCAACGCCAAACCCGCTGCCTTGCGGTAAGGTTTGTGAACCAAAGGCTTTGGTTGAGAACCCTAATCGTTCTCCTGTCTAGGCCTGGGCAACCTGACACTATCCTGCCCACGCAATACTATGAATCAGTCGTCAAACAATTTCTTGATGCTCTGGACACCGCAAAGGATAATCAACGGTGCTCTATCTGCTGCATCGAGCACGGTGGATAGGCGTTTGGATGCTACTACTCAAACCTTCCCGTCTTCTTATTCCCCCTCTTACGCTTTTACAACATTACAGCCCCGTTCCAACTTTACTTATATCCCCACAGTTTTCAACCCCCGATTCTTGGCCCTCATCCAAAACGCTTTGTTAAGTATTAATCTTCTAATTCCAACTCACATTCTAACGCGGAGCGTCGCTCCTCTCCTGTCGACAAACCCATGTCCAACCAAGTGGTCCATTCCAGTTCATCGGCTTCCATTTGGAGCCCTCGATCCTCCTTCAGATTGGCATGCTTGAATGTACGCACATTGCTACAGATCGGTCAACAGGCAGCACTTGCTCGAACATTGGAGACCCTCTCGATCGATATCTGCTGCTTATCGGAGACCCGCCTGCAAGACTCGAGCTCTGTGCTCACTTTGCGATCTCCTTCAGGTGACGCAAACAGTATTTTCTCATTGCGCCTATCGGGTGACAATGCAGCTTCGAGCTCCGGCCAAACTGGTGTTGGCATTGCCCTGAGTCTCCGGGCTGAAGCTGCTCTGGTTGACTGGATTCCAATCAGTAGCCAGATATGTGCGGTCCGATTGGCTGGCTCGTTCAAAGCTTCGAAGTCGCGCAGGACTAACAGGTGGCTATTCATCATCGCTGTCTACGCGCCAACAAACTCTAGCGATGATTCGGTAAAGAACGACTTCTACAGCCAAATGACCCAGCTCCTTCGCCACAGAAGAAGCACAGACACAGTTGTGCTGGCGAGGGATCTGAACGCACCAGGTGGAAAGTTGTCCACTGATGAAATGCATTTGGGCGGTCAGCACGGTGTAGGCTCCCGCAATGATAACGGTGAGCGGTTACTTCAGCAGTATGAAGATGCCCGCTTATTTCGAGCGAGCAGTAACTTCCGACACAGCACCCGCCGGAGAAATACTTGGCGCCCACCAGCCTCGAACCAGCTATGGACGCAAATCGATCACATTGCGATAAGTTACTGATGGAGAGGCTGCATCCAGAACTGTCACTCGATTTGGAGCACAGGTGTGGACACCGAGCACGCACTTGTATGTGCTGACATGCGGATGCTTTTTTGCGGACGCCCACGACGACCCTGTGAGCGCATTGACACCAGCCAACTGGCGAAGCCAGCTGTTCTGAATGCCTATCAAACTACGCTGTCATGCGAGTTGGATAAACGCTGACTGGATGCAATTGAAGCTCACTGGTCTCATATTCACCAGACCTTACTAGCAGCAGGAAAAGCCTCATGTGGTATGTCTAGTAGCCAACATGGATAATGGGTCTCTTCGCGGTCTCTGGAACTTATCGACGCTCGCCGGCATTTTCCGGCTGGAAGCGAACACAAAGAAACTCGCAAAGAGTTCGGGGCAAGACTCCGTGCTAGCCTAAAGAGAGACCGCGAATCCTGGTGGTTTCATCGTGCAACAGAGATGGAAGTGGCCGCTGCCTTTGGCAACCATCGTAAGTTATTCCGTCTGATACGGGAAACTGGCAGCAGGAGACCTGGTGTTAGTGAAACTATACGTGACGAGAGTGGACAGCCTATCCACAATTTGTCAAAACGTTTGGAGTGTTGGGCTGAGCATTTTGAAAAGCAATTCAATCGGCTAGAATTGTTCGATTCTTCGCCAGCCACTGATCGCCCTGCTCCATGGGCTGTCCTTTTGGATCCACCGTCTCGCTCAGAAGTCCAACGTGAGATCGGACTGTTGAAGTTGAACAAAGCCGCGGGACCAGATGATCATCTTCCAGCCCTCTTCAAATTTGGGCGACCTGCTCTTGTGGATGATTTACACGAGTTACTAGTGAAACTGTGGGAGCAGGAAACTGTTCCAACCGACTAGAGCCGCTCCGTTATTGTTTCCATCTTCAAAGCAGGCTCGCGTTCGGAATGCAGCAACCATAGAGGAATCAGTCTGATCTCAATCGCCTCCAAATTACTCGCCTCCATAATCCTTCACAGACTGACTGGCGCTTGTGAAAGCCAGATTAGTGATGAACAAGCCGGGTTTCGTCGAGGTCGTGGCTGCATCGACCACATCTTCACCTTGCGTCGGTTGTTGGAGCACCGTCACACATATTGGCCGCTCACCGTAGTCGTGTTCCTCGACATCAAAGATGCCTTCGATTCGGTTGATCGATGGAATTGATTGGAATTGTCTACTCAGGAAAGGTGTGCCCGAGAAATATGCAAATATTATCCGAACGTTATACGCGAGTAGCATGGGCAGAGTGAGGGCTTACGGCAAGCTGTCGCCACCCATCAATATCTCCAGCGGTGTGAGACAAGGATGCCCGCTGTCACCTTTCCTCTTCAACTTCGCTTTTGACGAAGTCATGGAGATTGCATTTACAGGACATGACTTGGAAGGTGTGGAGCTACTCCCAGGAGAACGACTTATTGACTTGGAGTATGTAGACGACATTGCTCTCCTCTGTGACAGCTCCCAGACGTACCAAAGCGCGCTGGATAGATTAGTACTGGATGTCAGGAGCTTCGGGCTTTGCTTTGCACCCTCGAAATGCAAACCATTCCTCCAAGATTGGCCTAGACCGCCTCCTGCACTGAACCTTGGTGGGGTTCAGCTAGAAGTCGTTCGGAAATTCAACTACGTGGGAAGTTGTATCAGCGCCCTTGAGATCGAAGACGAGATCACGAACTGTATAGCAAAAGCTCGAGACGCTTTTGCTAACCTTCGCAAACTATGGGGATGGCGCGACATTATTCTCTCCCTGACGGGTAGAGTGTACAATGCAGCGGTACGTTTGACCCTACTGTAAGATTGCGAAACCTGGCCCATAAGATCGGCGGACATGAACAGGCTAGTTACGTTCGAGCACCGGTGTCTTCGCAGTTTGCTTCACATCTGGTGGGAACATCGCGTGAGTAACGAGCGTGTTCGACACCTTGTTTACGGCAAAGAAAAAGGAACTGAACCGCTCAGCACCGTCATTTCACACACCAGGCTCCGATGGCTGGGCCACCTGTTACGCATGCCAGCCCACCGGCTTTCACGACGTGCGTTGTTTGCGCGCCGAGGGTGTGGATGGAAGAAGAGGAAGGGTGGCCAAGCCATGACTTGGTCCAGAGGAATGAAGGCCCTCACTTCGGAGCTGGCCTCGGTTGGAGCGTCACGGCTCCATGGTTGGGGTCCAAAAGGCGGTGAACACGTTTGGCTGGATACACTTACTGACACGGCAAGGAGCCGACCTCAGTGGCGTTCCTGCTGTGAGTTTCTTTGTCCCTCCCCATCCCTTTTACCCTCCCCTCCCCCACGACCTTATTTCGAAGCGTAAAACATAATAATTTTTCTTTTTGTCTAGTAGCCGGCTGGTAGATTACCGGAACGATGCCAATCCGTTGCTGGTAGCTCAGCTGGCATGCAACTGTTGCATTTATTTTCCTTTTCCTTTATGTGTCGCGGCACAGTAGCTGAAATGTTTCTTACTGCCAACTGACGTGTATGATGAAGATGATTGGTGTGAAGTAGGTAGCAACAGTGCACCGGTATGCAGTACCGACGCTTCGCTGCTGCGCAACCACTATCAATCTCACGTGGGCTAAGGATTCTGCGAGGATCGCTTGATCCCCGCGCAGGTTCGAACCCAAACCCTCGGATTACAAAGCAGGCTTGTGATCCCTAAGGCTACATGCCGACTGGTGTAAAGCAAGGGTGTGTCTTAGCAACTGCCCTGTGTCTGTGTGGAATACCGCACTGATGGTGAGTTGCTGAACCTCCGCTGACGAGTTCGCGTTGTTTGCACACAGCGCGGATGAATTGCAACGGCATTCACTTCGCCGGCGGTCAAGTTCGGACGCACCGTCAATATAGGTACGACCGTATGTTTTTTCAGCTATCACCAGCAGTGGAACCCGTGAGCTGCCCGCAAAGCAAGATGGTAGGCGAAGTCTTGGATATCTCATCAAAATTTTGTCACCTTGGGTGTATGCTATCAACAGAAGGGCAGATTATGAGCTAGCTAAGCACCTGTGTATCGAAAGCGAGTGCCACATTTGGAAAGCTGGAACCGTTTATACCAATCCGACGATAAAAAAGTCGATTATGCTGTCAGTACTTTACAGCAGAGAAACAGACGATATGTCGGAACGTCATTAGACATTTGGAGCGATTTCAGCAACGGTATCTGCACCGGATGCTGTGAGTCCGTTGGTGAGACGGAACTCCTGACATAAAGGTGCTTCACCTGAACGGCATGTAATAAGTGTATTGTATGTTGTTATTACAACACAAGATGGCTCGGACATGTCCGCCGTATGGGTTCGATGAGGATAAGAAAACAACTGATATATGGCCAACTTAGTACAGGGAAAAGAAATGTGGGTGAACCGAAGCCACGTTACCAGGATAAGTTAATCACGAGCTAATGTCGAAGTTAGGGATTGGAAAGCGATGGCAGTGGATTGCGGCCAATAGCCTGCTCATACCAAGAATGCGGTTGCTTAGGTGCACCAGAAAGGACTAGTGTCAAAAAGAAAAAATCCGGTTACGGAAGCGACACGCGCCGATGTAGTCTAGGCGATCGATAGCGAGCGAATGGTACTGTATCCCACGCGATCGTGTGTGCCTCAACCAAAGCGATCTGGTTGACCACGAGGCGGAAAGTAAGTTGAATAGGTAGGTATTAGCAGCGCAACATTTGGCAAGTACGCTGCCTCCAATTCCATCTACTAACTCAAGCCACTAATGCGATGGATGTGGTGCGTGTGGCACATCATCACTGCAGTTGGCCTGGACGTGTGGCTGCGTGTATATTTCCTTGCAGCTTAGGTATTTGCTTGATGATAACCTTAGTCTAGCCGCACTATCGTGAATGTGTTAAGGCGCCAATCTGTTAAATACCGCTACCTCGAGTATAGCTGCGCCAGGAGACAGTTGATCGTTGCTGTGGGAGACGAGGCACAGTCTTCGTGACTGGGGTCACTTCGCATGCGCAACAAGTTTATTCAACCAAATGTGATCATCTAATTTAGGACCCCAAACCGGTAGGCTACAACAGAGGCCAACTTCAAAGTGAGTGCCTCCATTTCTCTTGACCAAATCATCGGTTGGTCTCCCCTCATCCTCTTCCATCCTGTCCTCGGACGCGCAAGGAACGAACTTCGTGAGAGCCGGTGTGCTGGCATGTGTAACTCATGAGCAGGCTATCGAAGCCTGGTGCATGATATAATGGTGCCCTGTGGTCCGCTCACTCGTTCTGTACCATAAACAAGAAGCCGAACAGGCTCGTTGCTCTTAGTGTTCCCACCAGATTCGAGCCTAATCACGAAGATAACCATAGTCAAACATAGCTATCCAATTTGTACATGTCAACGTGATAGGCCAAACAACCCTAGAGAAGGAGTGAACGTAAGGTTGCAATATAGACTACACGTTCAGGAATAGAGTGATGTCGCGCCGGCGCCAAAGGTGGCGAAGGTTAGCAAAAGCGCCTCCGGATTTCGGTACAAGGTCGATGGCTACATTTTCCTTTCCACAAGCGTGATAGAGCTTTAAAATATTTGAATTGCTGAGCGACCTTTAAGTGAGATCCAGCAGATCACAAAACTTCATCAATAGCGAAATAAAAACGTAAAAGTGAAAGATGGTATCCCTGCGTCACACCGCTGGACAGAAGAACACAATGGTACACCGTGTTCCAGCACGGAAAGCTAAACCTAAAACATCGCGATTAAACGTTAGTTGTCGTTCGGCAAACTTTATTTAAGGCGTATGAATTGGAATAGGATGCACTAACTGTTGTAGAAGATTGCATTCCAAGTGTGCCGATTTAAAAGTAAGGGATGCAAAGAAACGTAATAATACGATCGATTATGTACGTTTCTGCACTCAGTGTATGGCTATTCCGCTCGGTAGATGCGCAGCTGCGTTGGCATAGAAGTGCGACAGACTGGTCTGAGACTGCAGAGCAAGCAAACGCCATAAGAGCTGTCATACTAGAATCGGACGAGACAGTGACTCAAACGATTCTCAACATCAAACTCCATTTCAGAACAGAGCACCCAGGCCGGAAGTAATTGCAACGATGCAGAGTTAGGCAATCCGATACAAGGGGTTTCTAATGATGCGTTCGCAGCACATACTTCATCGAAGCCACAAGATACTTCCAATACTACTGAAGGAGCGAAACGATGCGCGTCCGTTGTTGCCGCCCACATGACGGGGCACCGTTCAACGTATTCTCGATTGCCGCCAAACCAGGTGCAATTAATGCTGTCACTACCACTGCTGGACCCAGGACACCATCTGTAGTCCAACGAAAGAAAACCGCTACACATACTTCCAAAACAAGGAACACCTAGCAAAATCAGAAGTCCCTCAAATTTATATGCTCCAGTGTGCCTAAATCCGAGGCAAATTCCATAAAGACAAGCAGATAAGCGATCGGAAACAGTGGGACTTGCCGGTCAACTGATAGAGGTCTAAGCTAAGTACGCCAGTAAGATGCGCCTAGTCCGTCATCCAAAGTCAGTACATTAAGATGAACCTCGGTTACTCCAGGTAACGCTGCGGTCAGGAAATGTTGTAGAGGCTGTTCCCTTGTCAGTCAATCGTCACCGTACCACCCTATGCATTGCTCGAATTTTTCCATAAGTTCGTTGGATCGAACGTCAGAAATAAACAGAATCCGGATGACTCCCGTAAACAAAAAGACGTAAAACCGATCCTTGTCCACGGTGTCCTCGAGCTTCAGACATTAAGCGAGCTAGAGACGAATGCGTACGACTGGGATGAATAGCGCTTCATCTGTGAAGTGCTATCATTCGAAAACATGATCGCCAATACGACCTCAGAGTTACCGTTACTATTTAAGTAAAAAGCAGTGATTCCCCAGTGATGAAAGTAAGGTTGTAATCCAACCCGATGGCAGAAGAGGCGATCGAAAGGTGGCACAAAATGAGCAAAGTGCTGCCATCCGAGATAAATATAAAGGCGATGGACAACCGGTCACAAACAGACAAGGTAAAACTGAATAAGCAGTTCACCAGTGTACCCCTGTCACCGTGCAGTTCAGAACCGGGACACCGTCGAAACACCCCGGTAGCCGAAGGAGGACAAGGTGATCATCTACTTGCTAGCAACGAGTACTCTGCACAACAATCCGGAACAGTCCTATGGCCTGCATCGGCGGTCCTACAAAAAATCGACTGGTAGTGGACCCAATAAGGGTCGGCATAAACCCAACTCGAAAGCCTCAGCTGCCTTTTATTGTGAACGGAGAATCGGAGAGAGTGGGCGGAGGATCAACGGGATAGGAAGGGATGACGGAATTTACAACAAAACGTTATTGTGGTTGGCTTTTGCCTAGATGAACAAGTGCCTCCTATCAAACGTGATCAACGTCATTCGTTCCCCTGTCCAGCAGTCCGGAGGCACTAACCAAGGCCAACTTCGAAGACATAGCCTTAATTCCTCTTGACCAAGTCATTAGCTGACCTACCCTCCTCTTCCTCCACCAAGACCCCAGTCGCGCAAAAAGCGCGTCGCGGGAGCAGGTGTATCTGGCATGCGTAACACATTGCCCAGCCATGGGATCTTGGCGTTTGAGATAACGGTGCTGAGCGGTTCACTTGCTCTTCCTGTGTCATAATCATGAGAACGGATAGACAAATTGTTCCTACCAGATTTGAGCGAAATCATGATGGCATTGGTGGCCGAGCCTGGCTAGCCTCTTAAGGTTTGTCGATCCGATTGGCCAGGTTTTGCAATCGCACAATACTGAACGAACGGAACAATGGTTTATAAGGGGTAAAAAGCATAGGCATAACATGTCCCGCAAGTTGGTGTTGGAAGGAAATGCAAATGTAAATACTACACAAGTTGACCAAATAAAATGAACGTCCGTGAAGCGATAGAGTAGCGTCATATAGAAATATAGTTGTGCGAGTGAGATGATACCATGCAAAACGGAAAACGAGTTATGGGTGATGCCTATTGCAAATAACAATGAAAGTGCAAAAGTTATATAGTGCATAAGATTGCTCGCCCATCTGCACAGATTTGCCTGACTCACTGTGGGATATAATTGCGAAGCCAATTGTCTTGAGTACCTCCCAGAATGTCCATTCATGTGACAAAGTGTAAGGAGCTGTGCGACATCCAATCGTTTTTTTAACCGGCTAGGGCGGAGGAACAGACAGTTGAGTTTAGAACGGCGTTCCAAAGTTGGAAGATCCGAGGGGAGAATTAATTTCATCGGAAATCTAGACGACTATATTGTTGATTAAGTTTCAAACTGTTGCCACTCAAATTGGTGTTTCGGCTCCTCCAGGTGGCGGTAAACGTGAGTAGGACCTATCAGTATTTGGTATACTAACATGAGGTCTTCGCGTATTCGCCGGTAGCGTCAAGTGAACACTCAGAGTACTTCAGTCATTCCTGGAACGAAAGGTGGCGCAAAAGTTGTGGTGTCTCGAGTGCTACGAGGTCACATTTTAGCCAAATTGATCAAACATGCGTATTCGATATGAGGACGCACGTACACATTAATTATCAGAGAATATCCTACGCAAGAGATCAACATGGTGTTTACCTCTTCGGAGAAGACTCTGACCATCTGGAACGACCGAAGTCGTTTTGATCTAGCATATCAAAGTCACGTCCCCTGGAGGTGGTCTTCAGATCGTGCCTGTATATGCGGACGCGCCGGTGATGGATGCGGAAAACGCGGCACTTGACCATATTGAATGGCAGCGCGTTCCTCAGCGGCCAATTCCAGGCTTCATCGAAGTCCCGTTGGAGGAGTTCGCCGTCGTTAAGTCCCTTGATCGCCTGTCCGCCAAGAGTAAAAAGATTGTGATGAATACTATCTCTAGATCGCTAATGAAGACTAAGAAAAGGCGAGGCTCAAGAACCGAACTCTGCGGTACGTCACACTCTACTCGAATAGTATCGGATAAAGATGTTCGGACTCTAACCTCCAATTGCCATTCGTGGTGAAAGTTACCGAACTAGCCCAATACTGCGTCTCAGAAACAGTATATGATGATCCAAGCGATCAAAAGCTTCTGAAAACTTTTAGGGTATAACATCAGTTCTTGTCCCTCTAGCGACTGTTTCGGTCCAGTTGTCGCATTTTATCAGCAGGTTCGTGGTATATGATCGATGTTGACGAAACCCGTGCTGATCCGGCACTATGATGCCCTAGCTTTCCAGGTAGCCCATCAGTGTATGTACAATCATCGCTTCCAAAACCTGGGAGAGCAAAGGGAGCAGCGTTACCGGTCGGTAATTGGAAGACTCAGGTCGACTTTCTCTCTTGTGAATAGTGATGATGATATTCTGTTCCCACTTTGACGGTAATATGTGCGCGTCCAGACAGCGCTGAAAACAAACAAGCAAATGGTTCGGCTAAGTGCGTGGCTGCTAGTTGCGGTACTTTCGGGTGAATGATATCCGCTCCAGAGCTGTATGTGCATAAGGATAGAAGCATTTTCTGCACCGTATTTGCAATGAATGTGAAGCAGATTGAACCCGATGGTGGAATGATAGTAACAGGAATATCGTTTGAGCTTTATACCCATTAAAAAGCAAATGAGTACTAGGGCCGTCAGCCGTTTCTCG
This sequence comes from Dicrocoelium dendriticum, assembly GCA_944474145.2. Classification (NCBI taxonomy): domain Eukaryota; kingdom Metazoa; phylum Platyhelminthes; class Trematoda; order Plagiorchiida; family Dicrocoeliidae; genus Dicrocoelium; species Dicrocoelium dendriticum. The sequence continues at coordinate 73,817,573 of OX104065.1, read as the reverse complement.
CTGCATGCGCATTGTTACCAACCGTAGTGAGTGGTGGGATTACACGTTGCACCAAACCTATTCTATTGAGGCGTCCGTGAAGAAACTTGTAGCTAGAACAGATTCGTTTCGCGAGCTTCTGTTGGTGTGTCAACTTGTCATCATGAACCAAGTACACACAGCAGATGCGTTGAGCTACGTAGGAGATCCAATTTTCCAAGCTTAGATGGTTTTTATGAATGCGTCAGGTCCGAGCCCTCAAGGTCATAGAGGTTCAATAGTGCATGATGGGATAAAATGTATAAATTTACAAGACCCACAAGATGGGAAATACACAAGAAAATTAAAATTAAAAATGTTCCAATGTGGGACGTGACTCATCAGTAGTAAAGGCATCGCACTTTATCACACTGTTGTGTATCGTTTAGCACTAAGATGCGAGTCTAGAAGTCTCTCGAATGCCGCGATGTCTAGTGCGTTAACCACATGTGTCGGTAGTGCATTCTAGATGCTAAGAAAGTAAAAATACTTCTGCAATCCAAACGGGAGTGTTGGGTTACTAATTTCAGGTGATGGTCTCGACTTTGTTTGTAAGGGGCTACTGTTAGCAGTGATGTACATGGATGCTCGCTTTCATTTAGTATTCAGTATGTGAGGATGATATCTCCGCGAAGTCGTCGGTATGCTGAGGATAACATACCGAGTAAACGAAGGCGCAGTCGGTAACTGAGACCGGATAGGCCGTGTTGCCTTGGTAGCACATCTTTGGGGCAGCTCCAAGAGACGAATGCCTCCTTTTAACCATGGGCGCCAGGGCTGAACCGCATAGTAAATGTAGGGACGAAGTTATGTGTTAATAAACAGTGGCACTAGCCGTCGCTGAAATGAGCAGAGAGATCGCCTCAAAAGCCTCAAGTTCCATTTCGCCACATACGTTGCTTTCGAACATTGGAGTGAATTGCCAAGAGTTCCTTGAACGATGATACCTAAGTCTTGTTTACTAGTCACCTGTTGCAACACGTGCTGTCCCAGAAGATGTGTTGATGAAGCTGCTACGCACTGTCAGCAGGTGGAACTTTGTTGAGATTGTCAAAAATGATTTTGGTTTGAGGGGGAAGATCGAAGTTTTTGATTCTGAAGCTTTCGCGACTAGTAACGTTAAGATTTTAAAGTACGTTTCTGTGAGGTGCACTCAGTCATGATGGTAGCACTGTGAATACAACCTTTCAGGAATACCGCAAGTTTGTGCCATGATGACTGACAATGATTAGTAAAGACGTCGTGAGATTTTGCTAGACATGTGCTAGCATAGATGTCCAGTGATTTTCCAAACGACTACTACCTGATCCCCACCACAGAGATTGGTTCATGTTAATTCGGAGGGAAAGATTGTGCATGTGTAACCAGAAAGAGTTTGCAACCAGTGCTGATCTGTTTAGCACTGCCTGGCAGGTTTGACAATTGTTACAGGTTAGAGCCGGTGCACTTCAGATCGAAAAGATGGATCGCCTAGAAACAAATTCGCACCTAAGTCAAGTATCGTAAACGCAGTTAATCGACAGTAAAGTTGAATATACGTGACGTCAGGTATTCCTGCGTCACAACGCTGAAGATATTGAGATACGGCGACAGTTTGCCGTAAGCCCTCACTCTGCCCAAAAGTGCGCATGTATACCGCTCATATATTATTCACACATCTCTCGTGCACAACATTTTTAATGAGATGATCCAATAGGGCACATCGGTCCACCAAAGAGAACGCACGTCTGATGTCGAGGCAAGCGGTTAGGACAGGTCGTCAATATACATCGGGATACTTCAGTGACTGACTCTAGGGTCAATACAGCCCCGATTTCGACGAAACCGAGGATGCAAAAGAGCAGAGGGAATAAGGAGACAGATAAGTCTGAGAAATAGCAACTCTACTCATATCCACCCCGCACGATGCAGTAGACAGGGTGGCGTTGATTCTCTTTGGTGACGGTCCAAACAGCAAAAATATCGTTCGGAGGTTTCATTTTATTACGCGAACAGGATTCTGTTACGTTTTCCAAGCCGAGACAGGAAAAGGGCTCTCATCCATAACATTTGGTTTGAAAACTTGACAGAAAGGTGTTGGATCTGGGGGACCTGATTTAAGGAATAAGGAGCCCCACTGATTTCATCCCCCCAATCTGGAGGCCGGGAAGACTGAAACTGTTTGGCCTCCAACCATTGCCCTATCTGGTACGAGGGACTTCGAAGGTATACGCACAAAATCGCCCAGCAAAGTTCAATGGTTCGTTGAGGCAAGCAAACCATTGGATAACGTTAAGATTGGGTCTGATTACGATAAAGCAAGTCGACTAAATTGCCCTTCAAATTGTACTGCTTAGTGCACAAGCCAGTGGATCTTCCCTTACGGTTTTTCCATCAGCTACCTTTCTAGTCCCCTGCTTTGGATACAATGCAGCTGTAGTGTGGTAGTCCTAGTGATGTTAGTCTTCCGAAACTCATAAACATTTGTACATGATTTTGAGCAACACTCGTGAGACCTCTAATCAGATGACATCATCGAATGCTGCTGGCACTGAAAACGACTAGTTGGTGGGAACATGTCCTGCGCTTCAGTCCAAACGATCAAAGCGACAGTAGCAGATTTGTGATTGGAACGGCACAAGTTAGGTAGACAAAAAGGGCTCAATTCCTTCTTCATATGGCAGATGGTCGTACCCAATATTTGACTTATCCATTGGGTCGCCTACGACAGCTGATTTTCCGATTTGCATTAAGAAGGATGTTTCCTGAGCTGAGTTGACGTGAGAAATGGCCAGGTTGGAGGTGTTTCGGTGCTGCTCCTCTCAATACTGACACCCCATGACCGGTTTCGACCTCTTTTGGACTCGTCAGATGGAGATAGCCTGAGTTGGAGTGGAACTCGGGGGGCTAGTGGTTAACCGCTGACGCTTTGATCACTGGGCCAAGTTGTATCCATTGCTGGGGTCGAGAATGACAACCAACTGAATGCACACTGAGGTCTGGCCAAAGTATATGTGGGTGCCTCAGCAGTAGGTCATGAATATATTGCCAATCTTAGTCCAGGACAGTCTGTTGTCAAGTGCAATGACGAGTTTGTCCTGAGAAGCTGTGGTGCTAACGGCATAAGGACTGCAGTCGACATACCGTTGAAAAAGCAGATTGCCATTATCAGCCCAGTAAGTGCGGATCGACAGGCACCCAGGGGGTGTTATCCCGGTCCGGATAAGTGATCCCCTTACTACAATCACAAGTTGAATAGCACATGACAGCCAATGACGGTAGCTGTTGTTGACAGCCTTTGAGATGCAATTAGTGGGGGTGTATAGTGAAGCAAAGTCTGGTGCAGACCCAAAATCGAATCACACACATGTGACTGTTCGCTGAGCATACCTTCGGCGCTTCTGTTTGGGATAACATAGTGAGTTCCCTGAACATTCGAGTATGCATTGCCGGGGATGAGAACAAACTGACCATAGTAGTTAGGGTCCGGAGTAGATAGCCAAAAATACGTTACGACAATACTAACGTGCGCCTGTGTTTTATAGACATAACACGTCAATGCTAAGATCCAGTGTGGCGCGTTAACTGAAGCGACACGTATTGCGGGTACTGAAGGACCAAAAGTGGAATGTCGTCTAAGGTTTGAAAGACAAACCAGTTCCTTGTTTAGCATAGGTGAAGAAACCAAATGTGGCACTGTGTTGACTGACCCGAGGAAGCGGTGAGCGATAAAGAACGGGAGACAGAGAAAAGTAAGACAGTGGTGACGAATCATTTTGAGCTGATGACCCCCACAATTGTACACACCTCCTGAGAGATGTCTTATTTGAACGTTTTCTAACCTAGTCTTATAAACATGCGATATAGATAGCAGAGTGAACTGAGGAGAACTTGGGTGGCATCACTTGGATACCCTGGCATAATAGTCTGATGCACAATACAGTGAGAAGACGGTAGGTGTCTCTATTTTCACAATTCGCCGAATGTACCGGTGTTTATAGATATTTAACCATTAAGTCTCATGGTTATAAAATTGAACACGTCCCATAAGCAGGTTAACCGTACATAGTTGTAGTCGGAGCGACCAGCAAAGCTAGAATGTGCAATCATTTATCCAGTGAGATTATATGGATGAGAAAGGAAACATGCGGTATTCAATCATCCAGCTCGTTGTGCTTAAATTCAGATGGAAATTAAACGTAGCACCTCTTCCCGCTGTTGTCGTACATAGTCAACCAAACTGACGAACGTGCAGAGAACATATAGATGAGGACATAAGTTGCTAAAGGTAATTCGGATGCGCGTTCTCACGAAAAATATCCACTGGAACTATACGACACAGTGTAGCCTTAGGTTTCAGTCTTGTAGAACGCCGCAGAAAAACCATGTGGCAGAGGAAAGTAGCAGCGTCCAACAGCCTATGGGAAGGAGAGCAAACAGACCACCACGTTTGCTACTACAGTGTTCCTCTACTAGCGTGCAAATTGCAAAGCACGCGATTTGACCCGGATAGAGTGAATGCAAGCACCCCAGTTTTCCACACCATATATCCCCATCTGTGTCTACTTCCAGGTAAATGAATAGACTATTGAAGCACACTTGGCAACGGTTAGGTGTCATTGCTGTTGGGAGCAGAGTATTCACGGATACAAGTAGCTAGCAAGTCAGTAAATCGTAATAACACATAATAATCAGGTGTGGGTAGAGGTAAATGGGAATTCACGGTAACTAACAATTTACAACTAGGGAGGTATACAATGGCAGCCTTCAAATTCATTCCATTTGCAGCCGCAGTCAACCAAGACCCTCTTTGGTGCCCATAACGCAATGGCGAATGGTGGGTGCAACCAAGGCCCCGTACAGATCACCGGAACCATTGTATCGAATGCATCGGGAGGCCCATTGCCGATATGCTATGCTAGCTCAGAAGGGGTTTCACAAACAGGACATCTCCATCGCTGCACACTTGGCTCGAATGGATCTGGTTGAATGCATCAACAAGACTATTCAGCAGCGAGGTAAGTTCAATGACATGTTAAAAAGGCAACCTAATAACATCCATTACCAAGGTGAAAGTTAAAGATAAAATACAGAAAGTGAGTGCGGTTATGAAAGGAAAAAGTGATACAAAACAACTGCCACCTAAGATCATTATATTCAGCAAAAGATCCGGTATAAGCTGAATTCTCGTAAATGAATGAGAGCGTACAAATTATGGCGACAGTGGAAGATAACCTAAAGAGGAGCGGAAAGAAGCATGTGTAAATACCGAGTAAAGTCGGTAGGTAGAGACACTGCTCTGTTATGGGGAACGGTGTCCGATAACAAAGAAAACGATCATGACTGACTGGAACACGCGGTACTACCGGGTCGATTGAGGAATCCGACCTAGAAGGCACATCTTCGTAAACATACGACTAGTATGCCGACTAGTGTGCAGAGAGGTGAACGACTTGAAGTTGCTCTACCAATGACCCAGACGGATAAACTATTACGCAGCAACTGGCTTCGAAGCAGCAGGTGTTCCGTTTGACTGATCCAAGGGCACTGAACTCCGGCGCGGTTCCGTTTAAAACAAGTGTAGGACACCAACATGTGACCGATTATCTAACGCTTGGAAACAACTGAAAGTTCCGATCATGGAGAGAGGATAGTAGACAAAGTAGCAACAATACAAATTGGAAACCGTGTAACTGAATTAGATAACGGCAAGGATGACGATGTGTCAACTACCTCTAAATGTGATCTGACAACACGCTGGATAAAAGCTGTCAATAAACAGGCACGGTAGACGGCCTGGTGCCATACCAGGTGATTCCTTCCACGGCGCTAAGCAATGGGTAGATAAAAAGTGTTTATTTAAATAATGAACCCTGATTCGAACATTGGGGAGCGTCAGATCAAGTTACCATGGATCAGTGGCTAAAAACGAAATAATGGCAGTGGGACAACGAAGAAATCTAAGAAAAAACAAACCAACGGAGGAGGGCTAATAAACGATGGTTAGGACGGCCAAGAGCAATATAACCACCGATAGGACCGATCTCAAAGCGCCGTGTGGACAAACACGACGCAGTCTCCCATACACTACTGTTGTATAATCCGCTAGTGGTGAGTAGTATGCGGAGATCAGCAGGGAAGTCGGGCGAAAGCAGTCCGATTGTGGATCGTATGGTAAGTGAATATCATCACGTCGCGCACGTCACAGGATACAAACACGAAGAAGGTCACTGCCAAGTCAAGGGGATCGCGATGAGTGCAGTCGAATAAGCAAATCAGCGCGTCCCTCTCTTATTGCGTATTCGTAGATACAGTGGGTCTCAATAAGCAGCCTCCTAATCAAACTGCTTTCTACTGCCCAGGGCTTCGGTTCTTCACAAACTCAAGCGCGTTCGACGCGGTCAGTCAGTGCTGGAGCGGACAACGGCGCAGAAAATGTAAATCTCTAGCCCAGGGTGGATTAAGTATAAACAGCGTCGTATCGTGATATTTACGGTCAATAGTAAAACAGCGAAACTTGACAATACCCACTAGGTTTTCCTACCAGATCCGAGTGATACTTTCCAGACAACAGTAGTCAAAAATAAAAAGATGCCTCCACAGTACACTGCTACCATCTATGCGATGCTGTGTCGAGCCCTTTACGGTAAATCGATATCTTGTCCTCTCTGCAAGTGACGGATATGAAATCATGTGGCATGTGCAGTAATCTAGCAGGTGATTCGAGCACCATAGATAACGGAACAAATTAGACGTGTGAATCAAGCAACCGTTTATAGTGACGTGCTGATCTTGCGATGAGGAATACAGATCGGGTCACAGGTAGCAAAGCCGCTCAATATAGGTAAGCAAGAATGGGGTGCTGTTCAGAAGACTCTCACTAGTAGCCCAAATAAAAACTGTACGAAAGTTTTCACTATACATGTTGCTGTGAACCCAGATGAGGAAAATGTATCACTGAATTAGTTCCATGTGACCATACTGTGCATCTCGCAAGAAAAATGCGAATGAAACATTAAAATTGGGTTTATCTTGTTCCAGCATATCAACGGATACAGACATCAGTGGTGGAATGGTAAGTGATCTGTACAAACCCAACGAGTGGTAACAAACTAACGCAAATGTTTTTTTCTTCCTTACAGCCTAAAGAAAGTGGTCAACTAGGGAAGCACAGTTTATAGTCATTGTGTCGAAAGGAAGGTTTCACAGAAGCATGTTTTTGTTGTAGCGCAGTAGAAAAATAGATGTCCTTCAGCACAAGATTCCAGAACAGTTTTATTGACTGAGGATCACACGGTATCGCAGTCCAGATTGTCAGAGATCTTCGATAGACAACACTTATCAGCGGCCGATAGGAGAGAATATGTCTGAAAAGTATCGAGATGACACTTGTGTACGAGGAGGCAGACAAAAATATAGCATGGTGCATTAACAGTTTTACATTCGGGATAATAACCGACTATGTCACATGATAGGCATAAATCACAGATTTTTGGCGCATGTTAGTCGCATCAACGACTGGAAGCAACTACTAGAGCACAGTCGATGCTTTGCTTAACAAAGAAGTCTAAGAACCAACTGAGCAAGAATGCGGAAAAAGTGGCGGAAATAGAGGTGTTGAACGCGTGTATTGTCCATAAAATAAATTAGTTCCATACAGGCAAAGAGTACCATGGATCGGAGGGAGCAATTTAGCTCAAGTCGCCAACATCTATCGGCGCTGGTATTGATAAGGATGTTAAGCCTATGGGAAGTAGCGTAGATAGTTTACCCTAGTTAGGTGTGGTTATGAGATTTCACGTATCCTTTTGTGCGCCATAATGACAGGTGTCTCTCAAACCTCAGTGAACAAATCTGTTTCCAACATAGGTCGTTCAAGTTAATCCGAGACCTGCTACTTTTCACATTCCGATGTGGAAATAATGCATGCAGTGGGAACTGACAACTGTGCTTTGTTACTGCAAGGAGCCACTACTCTCGTGTATCGTTTAATGTAGGGTTACTCGCGATGATGAACAAGGAGGCAAGATTGCACATGGGACGACGTGTTGTGATGACATCTATATTGGAGGGCATAAAATCAGCTGAAATTCACAGGACACTTCGATCACATTATGGTGAGAAGATAGTCGCAGTAAGTGATTTGAATGGTTCAAGTGCTTCAAAAACCGTCATATGTCTGTCAACGACGATCCCGGTGGAGATGGGTGGTCTCAGTCGACAGTTGCACGTGTTGGGAAATTGCAGTGCGTAGAACATCCAGTCTATCGTTGACAGTCACCGCAAAACTTGTCATGGAGTCGCAAATGCGCCTAATGTTTCGCTAAGAATAGTAAAAATAGTGAGTTGAAGTTACTTGCTGTTCCCAAAAGTAGATGAGACATGGAGTTTTCCGCCTTTAATTGACACAGGTGAGTTGATTTACGCTTGTGGCACGGAAATCCAGTATTTCCAAGCATATTTTCTCGCTCAGACTTACCACTAAGCGATATTCAAACTGTTTGGACCCCTAAAAGAACTCGTCGGAAGTCAAAATTCCCCAAGTAAGGGTGAGTTGAAGCAGTCTGTCATAAACTGGTTCAAAGGTACTGATAAATTTTTCTATGCTGAAGCATTTTAATGAAATGCTGGGATAAAGGCATAGTAGTAGGGGAACATATCGAAATACAAAACGTAAGTATCAATTCCTGAAGTCTGTGACAACATTAGCTGGCACATGATTGACTTGATTGCCTTTCGTAAGTTCGATCCCTGAGAGCTAGAAGGTCTGCACACAAGTGAACATGTCATTCTGACTATGCGGACGCTATCTAAATGTCCAGTACACTGCTGCAGATTAGTAGCAGAGATGGTTGCCTAAAAGTAAAGGAACATTCGGCTGAGGAATATGGGCCAGTAGAAAGTGATGGTTCGGCAACAAGAGGCGAGTAATGGTAAGCGGATTTGCGGAAGCAGTAGAGGTATAAGCAAAAGCATCCCCTTTCAGGAATAGGTTCGTTGTTATTTGGATCGGATTTCGATACCTTCAAGTCCGGCTCCTTTGCAAGGATGTGCAGAACTACTCAACGTTTACTGAAACCGTTGAGAAACCAAGGTTACTAAGTGCAGTGTTACCAAGACGTAGACAGTGTGATTGTACGGCGTCTCCTGTATGCACACAGTTTTAAGGGAGATGTTGAAAAGATAATGAATTACGTTCCTCGTGGATTAGGGAATGGTACAACACAAGAAAGAAAAACGGATGTATTCGTCATCGAGAAATAATTTTGTATCGTTAAGCTTCGTTTTTCCATGACAGCGCAGGAGCGAGATTTAAGTCGGTGCATCTTTCGGTCGTGCAGTGGAAAGATGGGCTGCCTGTGTACTCAAAGTCACCAAGTGAACTGCGCGTTGAGTTCGGAAACGGGCAGATGTGTTGCAAAACAGAGTTCAGAGAGGCCTCGCACCACGGGCGAACAGGAAGGGACGGAATTAGTATATCATATGCCGCAATCCATTACAAATTGACAAAACATATGAGTCCGCCTTCGATGATGACACGAGGTCGGTGCTGTAGTACCAAGATCGCAGAAGGAATTTCAGATCTTACACCTGATGTGCCGAACTTTGTTGACCTGCGGCATCGGATGCTAACCTAGAGAGGTACCACGAGGACTTGAACACGAAGCTTGGAAGCGAAATTGGTCCATGTGAAACAAATATCAAGCGTAGCGGTTGAGTCACTATTTTAACGCTTCACTCGCGACCGGAAATGACAATGACAATTTGCATACTCTTATATAATCAGTTGTTTGTGAATTGCTCGCAAGCATAGCGAAAGCAAGGCTATGGTGTTTTCTCATCTACTGTGAATTATCAGAAAAATGACCTTAAATGTGCGCACGTCAAGAGTGAATGCGATAGATCTATTGCACAACGTTGAGCGGTATTGGCCTACTAAACTGAGCTGATGAACCGGGATCAGAATACTTAACCGTAATGAGCCAGGCAGTAAGAAGTCGATAAACAGGACAAGCAAAGTGCGAAAGGGAATTACCGAACGTACTAATTGAAAGGGTCACTTAAACGTAGAGAGCAGACTAGTGACTCTAACAGATTTGAATGATTCCGAGAGTGCCATTCAAAAAGAATTACACACCACTTGTAAGCCGGAAGTCACCGACTTAAATCAGCGTAGGTACGGGGCAACCTCGCGAAATACGCGCTCCACGCGAGACCAGTGGAGGTAGCACGGCAGCGAAGCGTCGGTACGATGTGCAGTTGTACTCATGATGTCTTATTATATCATGGCAAACTCCGCAATAGTGTTGCAAGGATAGTAGTTCGTTTCTTCTGGACTACGTTCAACTACGAGAAATGTCGCCAGTAAATAAGTGGCGCCATGGTACAATGAAACAGTGGTGTAATAAAATTGAAAACAACGATAGAGTATCACCATCATCATCATACACGAAAGCCAGAGGTGGGGAACACTTCAGCTACTGTGTCGCAACACACAGAAAAATGAGAGAAAAAAAGAATGCAACTGGTGCAAGCCGGCTGAGCTACCGGTAACAGATGGGCATCGATCCGATAAGCTAACAGCCGGCTACTGTGCACCAAAAAAAATTACTATGCAAAATTATATAGGGTTAAATAATGAGATCGTGGTTGGAGGGGGAGGCTAAGAGGGATGGGGTGGGACAAAGAGACTCACAACACGAACGCCACTGAGGTCGGCTCCTTGCCATGTCAGCAAGTGTGTCCAACCAAATGTGTTCATCGTCTTTCGGACCCCAACCAGGGAGCCGTGACGCTCCAAACGAGGTCAGCTCAGAAGTGAGGGCTTTCATCCCTCTGGACCAATTCATCGCTTGGCCACCCCTCCTCTTCTTCCATCCACATCCACGGTGAGCAAACAACGCATGTCCAAGGAGTCGGTGGGCTGGCATGCGTAACACGTGACCCAGCCATCGAGCCTGGTGCGTGAAATAACGGTGCTGAGCGGTTCAGTTCCTTTCTCTGTACCGTAAATAAGGCGTCGAACACGCTCGTTGCTCACGCGGTGTTCCCACCAGAGGTGAGCCAAACTGCGAATGCACCTATGGTCGAACGCAACTAGCCTCTTCACGTCCGTTGCTTTACGGGGCCAGGTTTCACAACCGTACAGTAGGGTCGAACGTACCGCTGCATTGTACACTCTACCCTTCAGGGCATGAGTGATGTCGCGCCGCCGCCATAAGTGGCGAAGGTTAGCAAAAGCGCCCCGAACTTTGCTATACGGTTCGTGATCTCATCTTCAATCCCACGGGCGCTGATACAACTTCTCAGGTAGTTGGATTTTTGAACGACTTCTAGCTGATCCCCACCAACGGTCAACGTAGGGGGCGGTCCAGACCAATCTTGGAGAAACGCTTTGCAACTCGAGGGTGCGAAGCAAAGCCCGAAGTGACGGACAGCTTGTGCTAATCTGTCCAGTGCCGCTTGGCACGTCTGGGAGCTGTTACAGATTAGGGCAATATCATCAGCATACTCTAAGTCAAGAAGTCGTTCTCCTGGGAGTAGCTCCACATCTTCTAAGTCGTGTCCTGTGAAGGTGATTTCCATGACTTCGTCAATAGCGAAGTTAAGGAGGAAAGGTGACAGCGGGCATCCTTGTCTCACGCTGCTGGAGACATTAGAGGGCGACGACAACTTGCCGTAAGCCCTCACTCTGCCCGAGCTACGCGCATATAATGCTCGGATAGAATATCAGCAGAATGTAATCATCTGCATACCCATCGCGATATTTATATGGAAACAGACTGGAATTCGGCAACTGCCATGAGACTGGAGCTTAAAGTGGTGCAACGGTTTGCGTACCTCCTTGACCCATTGAGCTATACTGGGTGGTGCCTCCGGGCCACTTGAGAGCTACTCTTACCAGGTTGGTCAACGGTGAGAGGTCAGACAAACTCGGTCTCCTGGTCCTCCAGGTTGGGGGTTTGAAATGGGATGGTGTTCATTTCTGTAAAACTATATCACTGCCACCTCCCCGCTGCCTTGCGGACAGGCTTTCGAGTCGAAGGCTTTGGTTGAAGACACTAATCGTCCTCCTGTCAAGGTCTGGGCGCCCTGACAGTATCTCATCCCTCATACAACCATGACTAATTCTGCAACGTTCAAGCATTTCCTGCATCGGCCGTCGCACATCTTACCAAGGGTTGCCTTTACTACCGCATATAGAAGAGCGAATTGGCAAAAGCATGCTACTACTGGCGTCCCCCATCTTTCCTTTCCACCTGTTTCTCTTACTCCTCTCCCGACCCCCATTACTAACCTTTCTCCCGTGATTTCAACCGCAATGTCACTGGAGTCATCCCATCTGCAGCTATCTTCCCGTACCCCCACTGGACACCAATCGCCAATAGCTTCTTATAAGACCACACTGTCCCTTTTCCCTGGCGGCATTCATCGTTCACACTCTAAGTCAACAGGCTGCACTCACACACACGTTGAATACGCTGGGTATGGACGTGTTGTGTGTCCGGGACTAGGAACGATGTCTCTCACGGGGTTGTTGAATTAACTGCGACAGGTTTGTCCTCTAGTTATTGCTTGCACGCATCTGGCGACGTTGATACAGTACTCACGGGGCAAGCTGCAGTAGGCAACGTTCTCAGCTCAAAGGCTGAGTCACTCTTAGTTGATTGGATTCCTGTGAACAGCCGTTTGTGTGCAGCCCGCTTAACGACATCAACTAAGGCCAATCCAAGAAGTAGTACAAGATGTTGTATTTTGGTGGTTACCGCCTATGCTTCCACGGATTGTAGTTCTGAGGCAGTCAAGGGCATCTTGTACCATGAACTGAACACACTACTACGCAGTGTTACCAGTTCAGATAGCATGGTACTTGCATGGGATATGAACGCACAAGTATGCCGCCTGAGACCTTCAGAAGCTCACCTAGGTGGTAAGTATGAGCTTAACTCCGAACGGACTGACAACGGCGAAGGTCTGTTGCAACTGTGTCTTGGTAGCACTACCTACAGACACAGTGAGTGTCCATCTAAATCCGGCCAGCGATGGACCCAAATAGATCATGTTGCCATAATTTACAGGTGGCGTGGTTCCATCTTGGATTGCCGCTCCTTCCGGAGTACTTGTGTCGATTCTAACCATGCCTTGGTAAGTTATTGTTTTTCCATAAACTTTACCAGAAGGAGCAAAGCGTTTCCCTCGATTGGCAAGTGAAAAACCATCACAGCCCTCGGTTAAGCAAGCTTACCAGGATGCAGTACGCACCGAACTTTCGCTCCCTTGTCCGAATGACACTGAAGTTGAGTGGCATAGGATCTCGGCCGCCATGCACGACGCAGGAGCATTTACTTGTGGTACTTGCAATGGTCAGCTCACCAGTCACCGGATATCCGAGAACTCAATGAACCTGTTGGGATGTAGAAGAAAATGTCCGGCTGAGCACAATATGACCAGACGAACTAGTAAGCGGGAAGGTGTAGCTTGTGCACTAAAAAGGAAGTCTGGTGGACTAGTAGGGCTTAAGAAATGTAGGAGGCAGGAGCAATTGGCAATTATCGCAAGCCCCTCGAAGTGATCGGTATCACTAGGCCCAGGAAACCAGGCGTCAGTGAAACAATCGGAGACAGCGCGGGTGCCGTGTTTCACAACAAGGAGCGCTGGAGGACTGGATGGGAGGAGCACTTTCAAGATCAGTTCACTTAGCCCCCTGATTCCAGACCTTTTCCTACTCAGGTGATGCAGGACGAGCCATGGACAGTCAATGTAGACGCTCCATCGGAGGCCAAGGTCCGAAACGCGATGTCAGCACACAATCGTTTTCGTGCCGTTGACCCGGATTCCCTCGCACCCGCACTATTTAAGGATGGATGCGACGTCCACTGCAAAGCATCGACCTCCATATCCGAAGATGTCTGGAAAGAGAAGACTATCCCGGCAAACTGGGGTGAATCGATTGTAGTGGCCATATACAAGAAGGGCAGTCGCACCGACTGTGCTAGCCACACGGGTGTTAGCCTAACGCCAGTGGTGACATAGTTACTGGCTTCAATGCGGGACGAATATTTCAGATTAGGGAAGAGTAGGTAGGTTTTCGCCCAGGACGTGACTGTATAGAGCATATATTCACCCTGCGACAGGTACTAAAATAGCGCCACGCATAATACAGAGCGACACTAGCTGGGTTCCTGGAATTCAAGTGTGTTCAATCTGGTCGACCAATGCACTCTGTTCGAGATCGTTGTGCGGAAATGTGTTCCCATGGAATATGTGAACATGTTACGTGAACCATACTTGAATACGACAGGCCGCGCCACAATCTAAGGTGATCTGTCGGATATCTTTCCGACAGCAAGTGGCGATGGTCAGGGGTGTCAAATTTTCCCATTTTTGTTCAATTTCGTCGTGGGATGGATTGTTCCCTTGCGGAGTCTCACGATGCAGGCGTTGAAATGCTGTCTGGTTGAAGGCTAGTGGATCTTGAGTGTGCGGATGATATCGTCTTGTTGTCAAACGATGTTGCGGTGGTGCAGCAACCCTGAATAACCTCTCTAGGTTGGTCACATTATTTGGCATGCGCTTCGCACCTTCGAAGTGTAAAGGGATGTTACAGAACCACCAGCCATTTGATAACCTCTGGACTTTTGATAACGAGGGAATCGAGGCAGTTGATCAATTCAATTACCCTGGTAACTGCAGGGATGGGTCATAGCAACTGAAGTCAATTCACGTGTTGTAAAAGCCACAACTGTCGTCTTGAATCTGCGACGTCTTTGAGGACAGTAACGGTTTCCATCTGTCTGAAATGCCGTGTTTTCTGAGCTACAGTGAGGGCCGTCCTACTCGTTGGGAGTGAAACTAGACCCCTTCATTCTGAAGCGTCTTCAAGTTCTTGGTCATCGCTGGTGTCGAGTGGCACCAGCACGTCCACAACGATGAAGTGCGTAGGTGACTACTAGTCAGTGATAACTAAGCTAGTAGCTTAGAACAACAAATAGCGCTGAATAAGTTGCGTTGACTTGGGCACGCATGCCCGGTCAATGCTTACAGAGGAGGGCTTTGTTTTGTCTGCCAGAACCAAGCAAGGCTCATGGTGGACAAACATTGAATTGGCAGCAGGAAGTGAAGTCACTGACGACCAAACTCTGTGCCGTTGCTCCGTCTCGCCTTCAAGGCTAGAGACCACGTGACTCGCCTTGTGCTTGGCTTGAGACTTTACAGGACATGGCTCGCAGTCGACACCAGTGGCCGGTCATCTGCCGTCTCCTAATCGGACTGCCGGTTTAAAGTTAGTTTGGTGCTGAGTTATCCGCGAGGTAATGGCTGATTATGACGCGGGACAGTGAAAGCCGCAAGGAAGCTGTTTCGTTGATGCCGCCTTATCATTGCACTGGAACCAGCTGTATGTGACATAATGTTGTTGACAAGGTGCAATCGCCTTGACCCTGAATGTCTGCTTAGGGGATTGAGGTTTTACGGTAAATTCCCATCCTTATTCTCTTATTATTCCTCTTACCGCAGGTAGTTAAGGTCGCACCGTAGCGAAGCATCGGTGCAAATGGCTGATGTACTGCTGTTGATGATACTGACTGCAGTTTAGTGAAGAAGGCTCATCTGGATGTCATTTGCAAGTGTTATGCTACTTCCCAATAAACGAGAGCTAGATTATGTGGGTTAGTGACTAGTAAGGATGAGAGTTAAAGCGTCTATCATTGGCAAGCAGATAATTTCTATGATTCTAGAAAGTTTTGGATACAAATCGGTTTTTGTAGGTTTTATGATGACAAGGTTTCGCTCTTGGCGCAAGAGCTTCTTCGGGTCAGGTGATTCGGTACACAATTGGCTTACATTTTTATGGGAAAGTTGGGTGAACGTTGCAAGAAATAACATAAACCATTGGATAATAGTGTTACAGGTCAATAGGTCAAGTGGCCATGCTAGTGAAACAACAAGCATCGAACGTTTCTCATTGATTCACGTCACCGGTCATTCACATGTGAGGCATTGCAATGTTGCGACTGCTGATTCACGCTCCGACCTAAGTTCGTCAGCCGTGGCCGTACACGCGCTAGACGCAGGACACGAGAATGATTGGGACAATGTCGGGATACTTAAGAGGGGACTACCAGCAACAAGCCAAAGGTTAATTGCCGAGGCAATCGAGATTACTAACTAATAATTGTGTGAACAGAACGGATGGGGTGGAGCTAAACGAATGCGTGGCGGGCTGTGTTAACCTGGTCAATCAGAAAAGATGGCGGTGGACTAACTCAGGTCGGAGCGTAAAACAGCAGCAGCAAGAAAGGAATATCTCACATGTGAACAACCAGTGACGTGGATCAATGATAAATGTTCGATGCTTGTTGTTACACTAGAATGGCCACTTGACCTATTGACCTGTAACACTATTATCCAATGGTTCATGTTATTTTTTGCAACCTTCACCTAACGTTCCCATAAAAGGTAAGCCAATTGTGTACCGATTCACCTGACCTGAAAAACCTATTGCGTAAAGAGTGAAACGCTGCCATAATAAAAAGCTACAAAAACCTATTTATATTCAAAACCTTCTGAAATGGTGAGATTCCAGTGGGTTCCAAACATATTCCCAGATAATTTCTATTTTTGTACTACTTAGTTCCTCGATCAACGGAGGCTATTGTGAACAGCGACCAATAACTCACCTTCCAGAAAGAATTTCCGCAACATGAAACCACCAAGTGCACAAATGAAAGTTAGCTGAAGGCACATGTGGGCAAACTTACTTGTATCCAAGTCAAACTCAAAACTGGATGGTTTGAGCGAGTAGGAATTTAAATCTGTAAAACTCCTTCGGAATATCGTAAAAAAGTCCATAGAATGTATCTGCCATCTGTTGATACTTGTTTGGCTCCTCAGGTACTTAAGTAGCAACCAGAAGGTCCGAACTACAGTATCGCTTAGCTCATAAATGCGGTAATGAAATGTAAACCCAGCAAAGTTTTGAACTGCTGCATAAATTTAGCCCCCAAGACATGTTCTGGCAAACTTCTAAACATGTACCACTTTTCATTCGAAGCATAGGAAGTGGGGAACATGTCTCATAGCCAGCATAAACAAGCTTGTACCGGTGTCCACATGTGCTCTATGACGTTCGTAAGCGTAGCAGCGACATCAAGATGGGTAAGTCACTGGGATGCAACATGCGGTAGATCATGGCGAGATCGATTCTCAACCGACGATAGTACAAGATGTACAGTCCTAATTTTGCGTATCAATCCTCATAAACTCGGAATGACTGTGGTAGCGACGTCCTGGACCCGTTCGATCTTCTCTGCCTCGCCTCGCCTCAGGCGATTGGACAAAAGGCGGGCGAGCGGTACTCTAGCATTGGCCGTATGATGGAAGAGTGGCGACCACTTTAGACCAAGTACAGAGGCTGCGTTTTAGCGCCCAAAGCATTTGCAGTCCGTCACGATGTATCTTGTTCGTGTTGTCCACGGACGCAAGAGTACACCTAAGTCCTTCATAGAAGGCATGGGATGTAGCGGTTGGCCCTCAAAGGTACAATTTTGGTCGATACCACTCCTCCACAGGTTTATGAAGACCAATTTCCTGGGGTTGACCAGAAGGCGGAGTTCTGCAGACCACATGAAAACTGTAGTAGATGGTTGATGTTGATTGGGAACAGTGGGCTCTAAGGTCGTGCTTTGAGGTGCGCCATTTGTAGAGGGATTTCATGTAGTTAGAGAGGCAGGGACATGTACCCTACACTTTCGTCCAAAGAAAGTCTTGGGTACACTAACACCCTACACCCAACTTGTGGAGGACTCCGAGCTTTTCCTTTTCGAACGCTTTGCTGAAATCGATGTATATTACGTCGACGGACTACCCCTGGTTCCCTGTTTGCAACCATTCATGCTTCGTCAGCAACAGGTTGGTAATGCGGGAACGACTTAGCATAAAACCAGTCTGTGCAGGCGTCAGTAAACCTTTTGATTGGAGCAGTTATAACAGACTTTTATCACGATCTCCGCAACTTCGGACAACATAGGTGACAGACAAACTGGTCGGTAGTTGTCCTCTTTTCTGGGGGTCCCAGCGGTTCGGAATCGACTTTACTACTGAGCAGTTGTAATCAACCGACAATGAACTTACGAACAGCGACCTGTCGAATAAGTCAGACACAACAGATAAGATGCTGGTTGATAAGTGATTGAGAATCAACGGGTGCAACGCGTCATGCATAGCAAGATTGGCGTCGTCAAAGTTGACGAGTAGTTGACGCACCTATTCAACACCGCAATCCAGGTTGCAGAGCACGATATGCGGTACACGTCGAACTCGGTATAGACACCAGGTCATTTACAAATACGGAAGCGAAATGGGCCGCTAATGCGTATGCGTGCTCAATGCTGGAGGTTAGGTACTGTCCGTTCGAGCTCTCTAGCAGTGGTAGATCATCTGCCGGCTTGAAACGCTGCCTCACGTATGCAAAGATTCTTTTCAGGACAGTAGCTGAGTTGCTCCTCGAAATGCCGGTGCTTGATCGTTTTGGCACCGTTGCAAATACTTCGCTACCTCTTTTACACCTCGTATTAGTTAGGAGAGCAAAAGAGAAGGAATTTGTGCCGCCGCAGAACTATTTTGCCATATTCTTTGTCGAACAAAAGTGGCCTGGCTGGTCTGACTTTCCAAAACTTAAGTGGTACGAACCGATGACACAGTAATGTCACTCTCACTCTTATAGTAGTCCAACAGTCTTGCGGAAAAGATCAATTAACTTGGCTCGCGGCTCTAGTTAGGCTGTCGAAATTAGTTTTACAATAGTTGTAAGCTGGCCTCAGTGGACGGGAATATGGTAAAGGCAAATCCATGCTAGTTACGAGCTGCTAGGGGCTCCAAGATTTGAGCGTCACACACATGGTTATAACTTGCCAACATCAAGCTTATGCACTACAGAGTTGAGTGCAGCGTTATACATGTCGGTTAGTATAGAACTTGCGCCGCTCCATTTTCAAGCAGCAAGTACACGAATTTGCTTCAACGTCACAATGTCCGGGCATAAATTTGACTTCAAGCTAGTGTGCTCGAGGGTACTTAAAATTACCCATGAGTAGAAACTAGGGATGACTCATATAGCTTCGAAGACGCGACAGCCAATTCAGATAACGGCTCAGGAGGTTGCGATAAAAGGCACCAACCAGCAGCTCTCCGCGCCTGAGGTAGCTAGAGCGCCAAAGCTGCTCACAGAGGCTATCATCGCTTCTGTAGGTGCCTATAAGTTTTCCACAGAGAAGACGGGATGTACAGCAAGACGCACCTGTGGGTGGTCAACAATCTATCACAACGGAAACAGGAGCAGCCACTGAGCTCCATTTCAGTGGTGATCACCTCAGAATTCAGCTATGTTTTTGCGATTCCCACTACGTCTGGTCACTTAGGTGGATTGCTCGTTTTCAATTCATGGACGCAATCCAAATCTAACAGGATTAGTTCCGACCGCTCATTCCATCTAAAAAGGGTCAGCGAAAAGCACGAAATATCGAGCGACCACAGTCACAAGGTTAATGATAAAGACAGTGAATATAGCAGCCCAAGTACTGAACCCAGTGGAACAGCGCATCCATACTTAAGGGTATCGGACAGTGAATCCGAATTTTAAACCTATCCAATGCTGAAGCAGAAAGTTGTCAATCCATTGACAAACAGGATACCAGGTCGCTTATCGTTTTAAATCATGAAGAAGTATGTTTCGAAAAGGCCCCAAAATCTGATAATGATTCCGGACACATTACGAGCCATGGGTGGATAGTGCATAGCCGGTGTTGACGGAAACCGTTCGGCTCCAATGCTATGATACGACACCATTCGGGACGGTCGCTAGCGTCCCAGTGACGACAAGTTCTATCGCCTTTGAGAGTATCGGGGGGATCGTTTGGTTGTCGCCATTAAACAAAGAGGGTAATGATATTCTGTTTCCGCACAGGAATTTGCTTTTCACTCAGGCACCAGTGGAAGGATCGAGTTGAAAGACTGATTAGATTCATAGCTGTCACCGGCGCATTCGGTTGAACGTTGCCGGCTTTGGAAGGACTGTCAGTGGGCAGAAAAAACAGTCTACTTTCTACAATCGCTGCACCATGAGTAGATTTTGGCATCAAAGTGGCTGGTACAGGAACATAAGCATAGTAAGAACATGTGGGGTTTTCAGGCGCATTGAGAATGCAGAACGTTGATCCCTGCTCAGATGCTCAGTTTCGCACCTCTAGCTAATGTGTAAAATGTATGGTACAGGACTCTGGAATGAAGCATTGTCTGAGAGTTACTTCATCTTCAAGGATCACTGAGAAGATCCGTTCATACAAGCCGTCTAAACCCGCTCCTGAGCAAAAGCTTAGACTAAGCCAAATTGAACCCAATGACCAAGAGCCAGTAAATGACGGCGTTTACACTTGACTAATAAACATTTGGTATGGTGCCACAACATATAAGTAACAACAATACAATGGTGGAAGAGGATCAGGGGAATGGATGCGAATATCCGGGCGGAATAGTCCCAGCCAATGTCTGTTAACAACGCTACAGTTTTTTGATTTAGCTAGAACTTCTGTCTTTTGATTTAGGAAGTGACTGGGCGGTGTTATCATGCAGACAGAAAAATAACACGGATAAGTGCGGTGCTATAGTTACGTTGAGCCGAGTAGTTAATCTAGATTACGGAACCAGAGTAGGCGTTATAAATACATCACACAACATTCCTTACCGCCGTGTGCTCTCGAATAAAGCATATGATGTCACTTCCATGAAACGAAGCAGCTTGGTTCCAGACGAGCCTGCAAAGAGATAATTGAACCATCCAGGGAACTCTATCCGGAAACTACCAAATGGACTGCTCGGAATGGTGACCTCAGTAAAAGTAATAAAGAATAGTGGCCTGTGGATGTCTGCATCGATAAGGTGTGTTATTTTCGATATACTGTGCGGCTCACGCCGTTACAAAATAGTGTTACCTGGTAGCTGAGTTTGAAGGTACTCTGTTGGATCACGCGTTTACGTTTCGTGGATATAAAGTCAAACACGCACTGTTTCGTTGCCTCTCTGAACCGAGTGGGTGAAACAACGGTTTGGCAGCAAAACGTTTGAGAGTGCAAACGAGCACAAAACCGGTCGTGGAATGCAGCGGACCACACAAAACACCTGTCTATTCGCGACTATCGCTTGCGAATTGGCTCCGAACTAATCAGTTGCGGACGTCAAGGTTTCCAGACTATGTACAATGAGGTCATCTGGGAAGAGAATATGGTTGTAGATTGGGTGGAGGATACTTTGTGAGACAAATGGCGACCAGGAATTTGTCTCTAGCGTAGATTTTGAAAAAGAAATAACTTCAACGGGATAGCTAGTGACCCGATTATCTGAGTAAAAAACTGGCCCAGACCGCAGATAACCGTAAGCGCTCGTTTCAGGTTTTTTTACTGTGCAGTCGAGGTTAAGAAGAGTAGATAATCGAGCCATAAGCATTAGCGAGCATAAAAAGGTTTCTCGGAGCCTAGCCATGAATATGCAGTTACCTGATGCCTGAGATTGTGTCGGACTGTAAAAAAGCGACCCTTAATGGCTGTTGAAATGGGAGTAGGTCCGGCCGCCTCGTGTGTGAACATGAGCTCGAACAATCGGATTGTTGGTTTTGTCCGACTCACTACTATTGTGCCATTCGAATTCAGCCATAATTACGTAGGTGGTTAACAAGCAGATGAAAAAATGACCCAATCCACGCAAACGGCGCAAGTCGTAAATGCAAGATCACGGGGGTAGCCACTGAACACAAACTAACAAACCGCATAGTTAATCGTCTGCATAGAACGGCAACAGTTAGCTCAAATGATCGAAAATAATCGGCGAATCTTTTCCTCGCGCGGTTGAGTGACTGCGTGGTTCAGTACTGTCTACGACAATGTGCTGTTGCGTTAGCTGACGAACGGCTGATCCCGATATAGCAAAACTTCGAGAATGCATATGACAGGCGTAGTAGTTGTTGGTTATCTGATCACCAATGGTGATGCTACAGTTAGTGGAGATGAGAACTGTTGACATCTCAACCCATCCGTTCGGTACTACCTTTGGCTCCTATGATGCAATACACACATAAAAACATGAAGTGGCTCGTATCAAGTTATTCGAGACCGCCTGTATGTGAAACAGATTCCAATCAAAAATTACCGTCTGCACGCTCCAAGTCATATCAGTGGAGGTTACATTTTCGCAGATGAACTGCCATTATTTGAATGTAGCTGGAAGACACGCGTGTATAAGAACTGAAAACGCGATCGATTCATCCCACAAGTGTTAAACATCTAGCCCGATTGATATGATAAACCTTAACTAATTTTGACTGTATTTAATTACGCCTATAGGATAATCACATTACACATCGGTACGATAGGAGCCCATAAAGTCTCTGAGATTAACAGACCGAAGGAGTCGTGTTTGGGAGAGTCGCTCATTTGTAGCTACGCATCAAACTGTGACGAACACTGATGCGATCACTCACTTCGCCAAGAGAGGGAATGACAACCGAAAAATGGGAAAAATAAAAGGAAAGGAAGTCATTTGAGAAACAGGCAAGAAATAACACTGACAGATTAAATAATGTTGCAAGTCAGAAAGTAGGTGCATGCATGAATCCAAAGGACTTCGTGATTGCGCCATACCAATGGCTCGGCTAGGTATTAAGATGACAAATCTCGAATACTCACCTAGAATAAAAACATGTGAAAATAAAATCAGTTTTTTGACCAAGTCCTGGACACCCACTTAAAATAGCGCCGAGTAGTTATCGCAAGGCTTCCATGAGAGAAATGCAGTGTTGACAGATGATACACATGGAGCAGCTGGCTGGCAAGCATATGGGTATGACTAAGGTTATATCACAAAAGAGTTATAACTGCCAAGGAAATTTTCCAAATCCACTGAGTATTCACATATTGACGACGAGAAGGATACTCACCTCGGAGATTTGCTTGGCACACAGCTGAACCTCGTGGAATTCACTGCGCAGTCTGCATTGCTGTCTTTGGACTTCATTCAGGATGGGTCGCACTTCACCATGAAGGGTAAGTACTCGTTCTGACAGCTGTTTTAAGTGCGCTCTATCAACAGCAAGCAATTGCGCACGAACATCCTTGTCTGGATCCCCGGAAGGATACCTACAAAACAAGTTTTTACTGCAAAGAATAAATGTACCACACTCGGCTCGAATGAAGATTACGATTGGCGTATTCTAGTGTGGTAACCTTCTCATTCACTGCATAATTCTTTAATATGGTAGAAACGTCACGCTCGGTGTTTTGCAGAAATTCTCGAGTGATTTCATCAACCATTAATCGGAGCCAATTTTCGTCCACCTTTTTTATTTTTGCACAGGTACTAGCGACGGTTTTCCTGTTAGAGTGAAAAGTTTCGCATACGCTTCGCACTCACTCAAAATAAGCAACGAGTCCTCTGTTAACTTTGTTAACCGCATCTGCGATTTTACGTTCAACAGTACGGTCACCATGCATAGTGGCCCTGAAAGTAATATAGAAAATTCGTGTATTGTGCCCATTCAACATTAGAAGAAGAGTTGCTGCGAACAGATCTCTTTTGGACAATTCTCCTCAGGCATTTACGATTATGAGAAAACTTGAGACAACGCGAGAAGCTATCTAAAGCTGCAGTAGTGAATGATTAGGTCATAGTTCAACGGAAGGTCAACGAGGCAATCGATAGACCAATGCAACCAGGTGGTAAACATCATGCGATTTCACACCTCAAACACTAAAAGGCAAGCTTAACAGCAAAAAAATGGTTGATTTAGCGGAAAAGATCACAGTTATCTTCTCGTATTGTATCAAGTTTCCTCATAATTGTAAATGCCTGAGGAGAATTATCGAAAAGAGACATCGCAGCAACTCCTCTTCTTCTAATATAGAAAAATACAAAAAGGAACAGTAAAAATAAAGTAGTGTCAGCAGCTTCACTAAGTCCGCAACTATGTGTTACCCGCATCAGCAGTACGCCGTACCGACGCTTCGCTGCCACGAAACCATCACCACCCGCGTGTGGGCTAAGGATACTGCAAGGTTCGCCCGGTTCTCTAAGCAGGCTCGAACCCGTGTCCTTCGGGTCGCATGATAGACGTCTTTTTCTTTTCGATCAAGGGCCGTCTACACCAGCCGTCCCATTTAGGCGTCTTTTTAGTCAATCGTAAAGAGGAAGAGTAGGTATCAGCAATATGCCGGTACGCAGTACCGACGCTTTGCTGCTGCGTAACCAGCAACAGTCGCACGTGGGGTAAAGATACTATGAGGATCGCACGGTTCTTACACAGTCTTGAACATGTGGACTTAAGGGCCGGTCGCACAGAGGAAAACAAAATAAAACGTATAGCGTAATGTATCTGAACAGAATATTAAAGAGTATGACGAATTTTTAACACCAACGGTCTCTACATTTAATAATAATAATAAGAGGAAGAGAAGCGAGACTCAGGTGAAAGCCTTAATGCCCTAAGCAAACATTCATGGTCAAGGCAATTGCACCTTGTGTAGACAATATACCGTCACAAACAGCTAGCTATCGTGCCAAGATAAGGCGGCATCGACGAGACAACTTCCTTGCGGCTTTCACTTCCCCGCATCATAATCACCCATTACCTCGCAGGTAACTCAGCACAAACATACTTTAACCAGGCAGTCTGACAAGGAGACGGCAGCAGACGCGCCACTTGTGTCGACTGCGAGCCGTCCTGTAAAGTCACGAGCCAAGCACAAGGCGTCATGTGGACTTCAGGCCGGAAGGTGAGACGGACCAACGGCACTCAGTTTGGTCGTCAGTGACTTCATTTCCCGCTGTCAAGTCAACGTTTGTTCACCTCGAGTCTTGCGCCACCATACATCTGACAGACAAAACAAAGCCCTCCTCGGTAAGCGGTGACCGGGCATACGTAGTAGGTGCTCAAGTCAAAGCAACTTACTCAGTAATATCTGTCGTTCTAAGGAATTGGGTTAGTTATCAGTGCATGGTACTCGCCCACGCAGATAATCGTTGCGGACACACTAGTGCACAACTTGAACACGTAGATAGTTTCGTTTACCTTGGGAGTTGTGTTTCTGCTGACGGCACGAGCAGCAAGGAAGTTTCTCTTCGCATCGCTAAAGCCCGACCAGCATTTGTTAGTCTGAGGCACTTGAGGCGTCGTCGCGACCTCTCACTCTCGCTAAGGGACTGTGTTTACAGTGAAGCTGTTCGTTCAGTATTGTTGTATGGGAACTAGTTCTGGCCAATTCGCGTGGTAGACACGCGTTATCATTCTGCCTACAACGGTTGTTTAAGGAGGATGGCTCGTGTTTAGTGGCAACACTGAGTTCACAGTGATGAAGTTTGACGCCGCGTCTTGGGGAATGCGAGTATTCCATTCAACAAGCTGGTTTTGCTGCGCCCGTTGAGATGGCTTGGGTACGTCCTACGTATGGAACGTGAGCGTTTACCGCGTTGCGCTCAATTTCTTCATCCAAGACCTGATTGGAGGCGACCGCGTGGTGGTCAACCTTCCACTTGGCGACAGCGCATGAAATTGCAGAAGTTGCATCTAGCCGCCGTTGGACTCGTACGTCATTCAGGATGGGGACCCAAAGATCAGGGGGTGCCAATGGCTTAACAGGCTTGAAAACATGGCCCGCAACGAGAATAAGTGGAAGAACTGTGTATAGAATTGTACTGATTCACATGTTTTATACTTCAAACATTGAAAATGACAAAAAAGAGAAAAGCGGCGTGGGAAAAACAAACGAAATGTCTAATAAGTAAAAAGATTAAAAGATGTGGTGGGTGAAAAAAAACGTGCATTTCTTCCTGTGGCACAAAAACTGCAGTGTTTTGCTCACCTTCAACTAGGTACCACGATGAGTATGATGCGGTGACTCTACCATGTATTCGCTAGTCTACATGGTTTTGGTTGGCACTGTTTATTTACTAGACTGTTGAGAATACTACTAGTACCAACCGACACCAGCGATGCTCCGAAGACAGCGATGAGCAATGACTTGAAGACGCCGCAGGTTCTCACATCGAAGGGGCCATGTTTCACTACCATAGAGTAGGACGGCCCTGATTGTGGCCTTGTAAACACGGTAGTTCAGACGGAAAGGAACACCATTCTAATGCCACAGATGTCGCAGATTCAAGAAGGCAGATCTAGCTCTTGCAACACGTGAACTGACTTCAGTGGTTGTGTGCACATCGTTGCTGATGCAAGTGCCAAGGAGTGGAGTAATCAACTACTTCGAGTACCTCGCTATCAACGGTCAACGGGTTATCAAATGGCTGATGGTCATGTAACAACACTTTGCACTTTGATGGTGCGAAGCGCATGACGAATGATGGGACCACACCAGAAAGGTTACTCGGGGTTGACTGTGCCAGCAGAACATTGTTAGACCACATGACAATGTCGCCCGCATAATCGAGATCACCAGACAGCATCTCAACGCCTGTATCGTGAAACTGTGCAAGGGAACACTCGATGACGGAACCCACGATGAACGAAAATGGGAAAACTGGACAACCGTGACGAATGCCGCTTGTTGTCGGAAAGGTATCAGATAAATCACCGTAGGCACTGACGCAACCTGTTGTGTTCGACTATAGTACACGTAATATGTTCACATATTTCATGGGAACCCCTTCCAGCACAAGGATCTCGAGCAGAATGGATCGATCGACGGAATCGAACGCGCTATTGAAGTCCAGAAGCACAGCTATTGTCGACCTGCGGTACGTGTGGCACTGTTATAGCCCCTCTCGCAGTGTAACATGTGGTGTATGCAACCACGTCCTGGGTGGAAGCCTGCTTGCTCTTCATGAATCTGGGACTCCCGTTCCGCGGTGAGGCGACGAACAAGAATTGTCACCTGTAACTTTGTCACAACTGACATTAAGCTAATACCTCTGTGGTTTTCACAGTCAGTGCGACCGCCCTTCTTGTATATTGTCACTATAATCGATTCACTCGTTAGCTTGGATAGACTCTTCCTTCCAGACATGTTCGAACAGGGAGGTCAGTGTTTTACATAGGACCTCATCACCATCCCAAAATAGTGCGGGTGCGAGGAAATCCGGGCCAGCAGTAGGTGTCATTCACTAGTGGACAGCGTTCATGAGAAGGAAGCAATTGGTCGTCGTCCTGTTTCTGCGTGGCAGCAATAGCGATATAAGATGCATCCATTCCAACGACTAAGGGTATGGAGTCATCAAGAGAGACAAGAATGAGTTCTCTAGCTATCCCTTAATCTTATCGAACGATCAAAGAAACAAAAAACATAAGGGGAGACAGCAATGCGCGATTAGCGGGCGGATTCTGTCCGAGAAATATAAGATCCATTGGGAATAATATGCAGAGTCCCACAACACGCTGTTTAGGTAAATGGGTGAGAGTAGGCATATCAAAGGTTGAAGCTGATCCGGGCCTGGTCGAAACTATACGTGACCAGAGTGAACAGCCTATTCACAAATTGTCAAAACGCTTGGAGTGTTGGGCTGAGCACTTTTAAAGGCAATTTAATCGGTCGGAATTGTTAGATTTCTCGTCGACCACTGATCGACCTGCTACGTGGGCTGTACTTCTGGATCCACCCTTTCACTCAGAAGTCGAACGTGAGATCGGACTATTGAAGTTAAATAAAGAAGCGGAACCAGATGATCTACCTCCAATCCACTTCAAATTCGGAGGACCTGCTCTTGTGGATGAATTATACGAGTTACTAGTGAAACTGTAGGAGCAGGAAACTGTCCCACACGACTGGAGCCGCTCCATCATAGTCCCAATTTTCAAGGGAGGCTCACGATCGGAATGCGGCAACCATAGAGGGATCAGTCTGAGCTCCATCGCCTCCAAATTGCTTGTCTCCTTCACAGATTGACTTGCACTCGTGAGCCATATTCCTGAAGAGCAAGCCGGGTTTCGTCGACGTCGTGACTGCCTTGACCACATCTTCAATTTTTGTCAATGGTTGGAGCACCGTCACATATATAGGCAGCCCACCGTTGTCGTGTTCACCGATACCAAAGGTGCATTCGATACAGTGGATAGATGGGCACTTTGGGACTGTCTACTCAAGAAAGGTGTACATGAGAAATATGTAAATATTATCCGAGCACTACATGCGCGTAGCTCAGTCAGAGTGATGGCTTACGGAAAGCTGTCGTCGCTCTTTAATACCTTCAGCGGTGTGAGACAGGGATGCCCACTGTCACCTTTCCTCTTCAACTTCGCTATTGACGAAGTCATGGAAATCGCGTTCACAGAACATGACTTAGGTGTGGAGCTACTCCCAGGAGAACGACTTGTTGACTTGGAGTATGCTTACGATATTTCCCTCATGTGTGACCGTTCACAGACGTGCCAGCCTGAACTGGACAGATTAGCACGGGCCGTCAGCCGCTTCGAGCTTTGCTCCTCACCCTCGAAACGCAAAGCGTTCCTCCAAGATTGGCCTAGACCCCCTCCTGCGCTAAACCTTGGTGGGGATCAGCTAGAAGTCATTCAGAAATCCAACTACCTTAGAGGTTGAGTCAGCGCCCTTGGGATCAAAGATGAGTTCACGAACCGTATAGCAAAAGCTCGAGGCGCTTTTGCTAACCTTCGCCACTTATGGCGGCGGCGCGACATCACTCTCGTCCTGAAGGGTTGAGTGTACAATGCAGCGGCACGTTCGACCTTACTGTACGGTTGTGAAACCTGGCGCTTAAGATCAGCGGACATAAAGATGCTGGTTACGTTCGAGCACCGATGCCTTCGCAATTTAGCTCACATCTGGTTGGAACATCGAATAAGCAACGAACGTGTTTGACACCTTGTTTACGGCACAGGAAAAGGAAATGAACGCTCAGCACCGTTATTTCACGCATCAGGCTCCGATGGCTGGGCCACGTGTTACGCTTACCAGCCCACCGATTCCCGCGACGTGCGTTGTTTGCGCGCCGGAGGTGTGGATGGAAGAAGAGGAGAGGTGGCAAGCGATGATTTTGTTCGGAGGAATGAAGGTTCTGACTTCGAAGCTGGCCTCAGTTGGGGCGTCACGGCTCGCTGGTTGGGTCCGAAAGACGATGAACACTTTTGGCTAGATACACTTGCTGGCATGGCTAGGAGATGACCTCAGTGGCGTTACTGCTGTGAGTTTCTTTGTCGCGTCCCATCCCTTTTAGCCTACCCCTCCGACCACGAATTTACTATTTAGCGTCATATAATTTTGCATAGTAATTTTTTCGATGCATGGTAGCCGGCTGGTAGCTTATCGGATCGATGCCCATCCGTTACCGGTAGCTCAGCTGGCTTGCACCTGTTGCACTTACCCCTTTTTCTATGTATTTCGGCACAGTAGCTGAGGTGACTGCTACCTCTAGCTAACGTGTATAATGATGATGATGCTGGGTTGGGTTGAATAGCCGCGTACTTCAATAGTCGTATCCTTCTCGAACGTATGATGCTTTTGCTTTTGCCGTGTTGGGTTGAGTTTTCGAGCGACTTCGTAAAACGTTTTTAGATTGCGGTTATGATCTTCCTCGGTTGCGCCGCACACCACTGTTGTCAATGTAGGCAAATGGTGCATTTAAATTCTTATCAGATAATATTACATTATCGATGATCCTTTGAAAATAAGTGACTCAGTTGTATACACCGAAAGGTACACGACAGAGCTGGTAGATATTTCCAGAGACTTCAAATACGGGGAATTTCCTTTCGGTTGGCTTAGTAGGAATCTGACGATATGCATTCTTGAGGTTTAAAGTACTGCACACCGAATAAAGGGAAATTTTGTCCATGAGGGCGTCAATTATAGACATGGGGTACGCATCCAGATGATTGTGCTGGTTGATGGTCTGGCTGTAATCTACAAAAATACGGCGTTTGTGTCTCACTGGTGATCACTAAAACTTGAGCTTGGCAAGATACCGATGGTCGATGATTCCGCCCTTAAGAAGCTTCTGTACCACCATATAAATGGACCTCTTGTTCGCAGTAAAGTGACGCCTCGATTTTGTGGCAATCTGTAGGTAGAAGCATCTTTCCGAACATGGAGGGAGGATCCAAATTGACTGTCAACAGTGCACACAAGGATATGGGGATTGTTCACCAGAGCGAAATTTGGATACATTGGTGGGGCTTAGTAAAAATATGTCCCAAGAACACATCTGGATGAAGATTTGAGAGTACGGACGGTATAATGTCTGTGTAATGGTGGTCTTTGTACTGCACAGTGACAAGACAATGCCCAGTTGTTAAGCGAGTTCTAGCTATCGAAATCTCGTAATGAGAGCCGAAGATATTCCAGTTGAACCGTTTGATAGCGGATGCAGCAATGTAGCCTCTGTGGTTCCAGTATCAAGCGAAGCTTTTAGAAGAATATTGTTGATGAGTACATCGATGACGACGTGGGACAGGCCGTTTGGTGCCGCTGCGACCGCGATAGATAGGCAAACAGGGGGCATCGAAGCTATAGTTTAGATGAAAAACGATGAACATCCCAGTAGTGTCTTTTTACACGACCGCTGCAAATGGTGTTGCGCGCAAGGCATTGGGATCGACAATGTCTGTTGAACCCGCAGAAAAAACACCATTTGGTACAGTAGCGGTGACATTGTTAAGCTGGACTGATGAGAAACTCAAGGCTTGCAAAGGTCCTGATTAACATGCGGTAGATGCACCATAAGTGCTTTCTAATTAATATAACTTTGATTGACAAAAGGCCAACTTGAGGGATCTGGCTCGTTCAAAAGCGGCATGTAGATCGAGTGACATTTTCCAAGAGATGTTGACGTATAGCTCGTGAGAGTGGAGCCAAATTATGAATGCATCTCGAATGCCGTGGCCGCCTTAAAGTTACAATCCTGGCCAAGTGATTTCAACATTGCAAAAGTTGTCCAGATGTTTACTTGTTGCTTACTAGCAGCTACAACACGATGTGTAAATATTGCATTTTTCAACTTGTAATATATAGTTCTAAGTTTTGACAGCAGATTCCTAGGTTGTGCACTCTTTAATGTAATAATACATCATCAGGGGACACTTAGTTCGCCAGAATTCTCAAGTTACTGAACGGCAATGAGTCGGCGGTGTCCGAAAAATAAGTAAACTTATCAAACCAATGGGTCCACTGTTTCGCCGAGTTCGTGTTAATGGGACTGGCATCGGGACGTTCTAGCCGGTGGACTCGAACCATTGCTTCTTGGATAGATTGTAAGTGAACTGAATGAGCAGGAATATGACGAGTGGGAAGAGTATGAACTCGAGGGGTTAAGCTTTATTCAGCAAATACGAGGCAGGTAGGCTGAAATGAAATGCGAAAAGGTTATGCTAGACGAGAAATAAGTGAGTTCAAGAAGGCTGTTTTAGGTTTTGCAATATATGGACTATTAGGGTTTTACGTCTATTTTCGGCGGATCCATTCTACCCCATTATTTCCAGTGGGACAATTGTGAAACTGAGTAAGTCGTACTTATCCCCAACTGAGCTAACAAGCTCATCCATTCCCATGCATGAGAAGAGTACGCCCCATTCGTACTGCTTGTAACAACACAGGCGCCGGACGACTTTAGCTAGCCGTTCCAGTAATACAAATATCCTTGCCCTCAAACATCAAATAAAGCTCGTTATAGAAGTGACTGTACGGAACATATCTAGCGGTGAGCTACCGTATGCAAAAGCGCCTCCTTGGAGCTGAAAGAAGAACTCTGGCGTTGGTTACTGGTTCCATACGTGCGAAAACGAACTCAACCTACGAACTCACTTATTTGATGAGTTTGAGCGGCATGTTGTGCACAAGGGAATTGGGCATATGCTACTTTCGGGTGCACAGTTCGCTCCTTTACTAGGACTCACACCGAAAGCGAGCGTCATTCCAGCCACTGGTCTGAAATATAGACAATCTCAGAACTGAGGTGGTGGATATTGCACCACACCTCAGAACACTATAGAGCAGTCCACTGCATGGTCCACTTTCCTGCCACCCCCTGCAAGAGTCTTACGATTAGTCTCGGCATCGTCATGGGTACATAAAGCAGGTCACTCAGGTGGAATTTACAGGAGCCATCAAAAGATCCGAACTACAATCTGGACACCCAGTATCTGGTTTTTGGTGGTGTGACGGTGACGGAGACTTGGGGAGAATGGAATCGTTGCGGTACCGATGGACCGGGAGCCAATCAGACGCCACCGACGAGCCCGGCCCAACGAAAAGGAGGAATAGTGTGTCTTCGGACAGCTGAGAAGCGGATTGGTCCGCTGATCAGATGATATACGCCTGGGTCCAGGATAACAACACATTCCGCTAAGTGAGCATCAATCAAGTGGACGGATAACCAACTAGACGCCACCCACGAGAACCGATCGTGGTCTATCCGGGGTGGCAGCAACGGGGCTAAAGGTAACTGAACTCGGTAAGTGTGAATGGGCCAGTTTGGAGATCAAGCACGAACTAATGGAATGTAGCCAAGGATAAAGTCCAGTTAACCAGGACTAGACCGTAAGGCGGACCACAGCAGAATAGGGAATTTAAATTATGTACTGTATACATAACCTCGAATCCTCTTAATAAGAAATTTGTGATCGCCACCCAGACTTTGTTTCTGATTCCCGGAGGGCTACTCGACATGGTGACATGGGAGAGGAAGAAGCTGATGGCCAGGATGACGCTTGCCCTTGCTGGGCAGCCAATGATCCCGTTTCCTCCTCCGTTGCAGATGACGGGAAACTCGCTGCTGGACAAATGAAGTGAAAAGACCGAGCAGATGGATTTTGTGACGATGATCCAACTAGATGCCTATCAGATGGCCTATGAGTT
This sequence comes from Dicrocoelium dendriticum, assembly GCA_944474145.2. Classification (NCBI taxonomy): domain Eukaryota; kingdom Metazoa; phylum Platyhelminthes; class Trematoda; order Plagiorchiida; family Dicrocoeliidae; genus Dicrocoelium; species Dicrocoelium dendriticum. The sequence continues at coordinate 73,784,721 of OX104065.1, read as the reverse complement.
GGTGTTGTAGCGCTGCCCTTTGCCTCTGCTCTCCGCAGCTAAGAACAGGGAAAAAACAGAAGGCCGACAGGTAGGAACAGAACACAGTTAATGTTATAGATCAGACGCTATCACCTCCGGCTTCACGTTTCTGAGCTTACTTACGACACTTGTCTAGGCAGATTCAAACCGGCTAGCGGTCCGCAATGGTCAGCTATAGTCGCACTCACTCACGCCTGTCGCGTGGCAATCTGTGTCATGATGGAACGATTTCATCAGCTTTCCGCGTGATTTGCCGTAGGCCCACTTCACGTCACGAAGCCGTGCCAATTTCGTTCGCCTAATACCTTTTTTGGAATTGAGTATGCTTGCATATCGTTCGAACTCGACATTTTCCACAGCTTTTCGCCCTGGGTGCAACGTGTAGCCATTGTGGTCGTCTCCGTTTTCGGTTCGGTCTTCTTTGTGCGTCATTTGCCACTTGCACCTCCTATTGTGATCTACGAAACCGTTCAGCTTCGTCTTCTAAACCAAACGTGTCTAGCAGGATGTCGCACGGTAAGGATGGCAGTTCTGGAGGACTCGCCGCAATACTGGCGCAGCTGATTGGCGTGTCTGACCCGCATCTCATTTCTTACCATTAGCAGGTAAATGACTCAACTATTTATGCCGATCATCCAGTCGACCACCTCCTCCGCCCTCGGAAGTCTCGCGCACACACAATGTCACAAATTTTGAAATGGCAGACCCTGTCTGTCCGATTTTCCTCCACTTGACAACTGTAGTGCTTTTCTTTCTTTGTGTTCGGCACAGGGTGCCCTGGTCTGAATAGTGGTTTAGCGTCTTGCTTGAGGTTCAGGGAAACACCAGTTATTCTGCAGCATCCGAGACCGAATTGGAGCATTGCTTCGCGGTGCCTTTTTATCTTCGTAATCTAACTTGGTACTATCGGGCTTGATATCGATGGCTGAGACAGATGGTTGACTTGCGGTGGCTGGAATAAACTGTTTATTGACCGATCAATTAAGTTCGACTACTCCATCCAGTTGACTCCAAGCAAGTGTAACCTCGGTCGATCTGTCACAAAGCACGCTGTGTGGATTTGTTGGCCCCGGAATTTGACTTGACAGTTCAATTCACCAAGAAATTTGAACGTACTCCCTGAAGCACCCCGTGCCGTATGGGCCGCTTGTACAAATGTCGGCCGCTCCAGCCTGTGCAACGTGTCGCTAGTGATCAGTGATATCTGAAGCAGTATCAAGTTGTAACTTGACTTCACTGCCATTGACTTCCATCATGGTGTACTTACGACTGTTGGCGCTATCAACCTTGAAAGTCGCGGTGATCGTTCTGATCCCATCGGGCCGTCTGAACAGTGTGGCATTGTTGCGCTTCTTTCTCGCCAAGTTAGGACCACTTACCATGCAACACGACTCCTTATGACCTCTTCTGCCGCATCGGTTGTAAATGTGATTCGTAAATAGGCAGTTTCAAGCAAAATGCCATTCTCTACAAAACCAACAAGCAGAGGGAAGTTTGGAAATGTGATGGAGTCACGTGAGTTGTTGCTTTTTAGCGAGTCCGGTTGACTGCAAAAATGAGGTCATGCTCATTCGTATTGGACAACTGCTGAATCAATGATGTAGCATGCTTCAGGTTCGACACTCACTGGCACTCACCAGCCAATTGCTGCATGTGTTGTCAGGATTCTGTTCAATCTCGCGCAGTATTCTTGTTCGTATGTCTGCATCTTTGGCTGCTTGGAGGCCGCAAACGTGTATGGGACACCTGTATTGGTCACCGGTCATCTTGTGAAACTGTGATGGTTCGCACTCGCGATTCACACGGCTTGGAAAGCTCCCCCAATCCTCGTCTTCTTTCTTAGTCCTTATCAGACACTTATAAAGAATGTTGAACAGAGATGTCTGTTCACCGAAAATTTGTGAGAGGACTGCCAGGACTTCATCAAAAGAGAGGTCAGTGCTCTTCTCTGGGAGAATGAAATTAATTAACTTTACATGTTCAACAGCACCCAGCTTCCGAAGCATAAGGCGAATTTTCTTCTCTTCTGAGACGTTAACTAAATCGACTCGGAACATATCTTCATAATTGTGGAAGCAGGAAGCAAACGTTACACTGGCATCAGGATCATAATGGAATTCACTAATTTGTTGAGTCAGTGTTTCTGGAAAGAAGACACTTTCACTTGCACCTGAACCTGAGCTTGATTGTATCGACATCTGCGTCAACATTTCAATGAGCTTAACCTGCGACTTTTCGAACTGTATTTGCTGTTGCTGCAAAAACGCTTGCAAGTGTTCGAAGCTGATTTGCATCATTGGGTTCAAATAAAAAATTCCGTTGCCATTGTTGCAACGCTGCCTTTCCCCTCTGCTCTCTCCGCCGCTAACACGGCTGGGAAAAAGCAGAGGTCCGAGACTGTTAGAAGTGTATTAGGAACGGAACATGATTATTTTTGTGTCATGCCATCACCACCGGCTTAACGTTTCTGAGCTTACTTACGACACTTGTCTAGGCAGATTCAAACCGGCTAGCGGTCCGCAATGGCCACTTATAGTCGCACTCACTCACGCCTGTCGCGTAGTAATCTGTGTTATGATGGAATGATCCCATCAGCTTACCGCGTGATTTGCCGTAGGCCCACTTCACGTCACGAAACCGTGCTATGTTCTTTCGTTACGGCCGACTAATAGTTGGCCATGTTCAGATATGCTGTTGGTGATGAAGCCGACTTTTGGAAAAAGCGGAGCTCAACGATGCGGGTTAGGAGGCCAAAATGTTGGAGGTTGCGAAGAGTTTCGGTGCGTTTTGCGAAGGTCGAGCAAACTAAAGTACCAGAGGTATTTAGTTTTTGGCCGCAGTCGGTCGCGTAGCAAATCGCCCAGTTTAGTTCAGTTAAGTTAAACAATTATGATCCCGGCAATGAAGAGAGGTGGATCTAGTTGCCATGATTCGTCATCAGGAAAACAATACATGAAGGGGACAAAAAGGAGGATGAATACAAATAAAATAAGAAAGAAAAGGGAATCAGGACAGAGAAGCGCAAAAGTAATCAGGGTGGAAAAATGATTAAAGCTAGATGCAAGAAACCGAATGCATGAGAGCCTCTGACTGCGCGATGTCTCATAGAGTATCAAATCCCTGGTGTGGACCATCAGAGGTCCCCAAGTATCTCAATCGATTTCTTCATGCATCTATGCTACGTCATGGACTGGCCACCTCGCGGTTTCACCCAACTTGGTGCAGTCACGGCGTATAACGCAGGCCGAGGAAGCCGGTCAACGAGCATAAGGAGGATATTGCATAGCCAACGTAAGCGGTTAAGATTCAGCACCAGAAGGCTTGTTGCAAAAAACCAACTGGCGGACCTCACATTGTTCATCCAGTGTTCACACTAAACATGGGCAATACTCTGCAAGCACCGGTGGTTAATCCCGGCCAAGCGTTTAATCTCCTCACCGCAAATTAACCAGGTATTTGATTCATACAGTAAGACCGGTCTTATGGCAGCGTTAGACAGCTTATCTTTTAGTGACAATCTGATATCTAACCATTTCCATAGGTGGTTGGGCCTCTGGAAAGTCCCATGGGTCTTGTTGATACACGAAGTAATCTCCTCAGTGATGTGGTCACCAGATGTGACACAGCTACCAACGTAGTGCACTGACACCACTTCCAGTGGCTATTTCGGTGATAGCTAGAACTGGTAGTGGCGTATCGGTCTAGTATTGCAGTGGCACTTTGCACTTTGAAGGTGCAACACAGAGTATGCTGGTTGTTTATCGAACGGGCGAACTTAACCAATTTGGGTCAACAGGCTGAAAGCTGGTCGATCGTTGCAGACGCGAACCAAAGTATAGTATGAAATCGATTTACGACATGAACAAAGCTCGAACGCTAGTCGAAAGAGCAGTAACAAGGAGATAGGCTCCACATTTGTGAGTGGTTCTAATTGATGCGAGATACAAAATGAGCTTGCGTTCTATGTATAACGGATTTCTGATGAAGTTCAAGGTTGCGATCAATCAGCCCCGCAAAATAAATTAGGTACCGCCCTAGATAAAATGAACTCGAAGAAATATTATCCGTCCCATGCGATCCCGTTGTACATAATGACTATAACAATCACACAGTCCAGTATTAGATCCTTTAATTATTCATTTATTCATTTATACACGTTAGCTAGAGGTGTAAAACACCGCAGCTATTGTGCCGTAATATAACAGAAAACGAAAGAAAAAAAAGGCAACAAAGGCGGGCTGAGTCACGGTAAAGAAATGGATATTGTTCCGGAGAGCTAACAGCCAGTTGTTATGGCGCAAAAAGATTACATTAAGCATATAAAGTAAGATCGTGGTTGCAACGGGAGGCTAAGCAGGAGGAATAAGGTTACAGAAACGCACAACATGAAAGCCACTGGGGTCGGTTCCTAACCGTTTCAACAAGTGTCTCCAGCGTGTTCAGCGTCTTTCGGACCCGAACCAGGGAGCCAAAAGGCTCCAAGCGAGGCCAAAGGCGAACTAAGGCCTCCATTTCTTTTAACCAATTCATCGCCTGGCTAACTAACCTTTTTCTATCCACACCCCCGGCGCGCAAACAACGTATGCCGAGGGAGTAGGTGGGCTGATACGCGCAACACGCAGCCCAACCCTCGGAGCCTGGTGCGTGATATAACAGTGCCGAGTGGTTCATTTTTTCTTCCAGTGCCAGTAACGAGGCATCGAACACGATCATTGCTCACACGGTGTTCCCACCAGATATGAGATAAGCTGCGAAGGCACCGGTTGCTGGCCTGCTGAGTTACTGGACCAGGTTTCACAATCGCACATCAGAGTCGGACGTACGGCTGCATTGTACACTAACCGTCATGATCTACCACTTCTCTGTGCGATTCCGCTTGAACTAAATTCGCTCTCGGCTAGCGCCGAACACCCAGTCAGAAATTCGAAATCAAGGCTTGGAGGCAAAAGCGTGTTGCGTGATCAAATGCCGTCTAAGACTACGCATGGCCGATGTACAACAAACAATGCATTATCGTCTGTTCAGTTCTGTCAACTGGGACTCTCAAGAATCTGGTTTGTTTGATGAATTGGGATAAATTCGTTCGCTCTTCATATCCTCAAGATGCGACGGACCTACTTTACAGTATAATTGGCTTCTGCATTGATTCAGCAGTACCCCTAAAATGTGCTTACCAAACTAAACATAAATCCGATCGCAATGTGTTGAAGGTAGCATGAAAACTTCATAAGATTCGGCAGAAATTCAAGTTAACTGCTGACTTTGCGCTATTATTACAGCAGTCGAAGCTCATCGAAGAAAAGAGGCATCAAAATGATAAAACGCGCATTCTAGAAGAGTATAAAGCTATGAACGGTCCTAGCAAAACAGCTGAGCTAGCCAAACTATTCCGTGCCCGGGTTCGCGTTGCAGCGACAATCTCAATTTTATCACTACGCCTGAAGGAACATACTACGACGCATCACGTGATACCTGCGAGGCTTGCAGTGCTTATTTTGCCGAATTAATGCCCAATGAATCATCAGAAACACCAACACTAGTCATGCCGCACAACAATGAAGGTCTATGCGCAGTGGAATTCCCTATAGCGAAAACCACTGGTCAAATCGCTCGCTTATGCTCCTCAACGTGCGTAGGTCCTGGCGGGATCCCCCCTTATTTAGTAAAAAGCAGTGGTAGTGACGTTCTGCTTTTGCCCAACATTTTTACACTCTTAACAACAGAGTATATCCTACTCAATGGAAAACTTATGTCGTTATCCCGCGACATAAAAATGGCGCTGCCCACGAGGTTAAAAACTTTCGTCTCATCAATCACATACCCACTGAATCTAAAATAATGGGAAGGATACTGAAAGAGGAATTATTCATATTGTTGAACAACGCTAACATTATTAGCAATTCGCAACACGGCTTCATGCAAGCCCGATCCTGCGCAACATGCCAGGCTGACTTTTTAAACCACACAACGGCTGCCATTGACAACGGAAACAGTGTCGTAATCCTGTTCCTGGATATGCAAAAAGCCTTTGATAGAGTGCCTCACGGGTTACTAAAAAAACTGAAGGCTATAGGCATTGGAGAACCGATGTTCTCTTGGCTTTCTTCATATCTAATTGGTAGACAGCAGGTGGTGCGAATCGGTGACCATTTCTCTAAACCGAAAGCAATCACTAGTGGAGTAATTCAAGGGAGAGTTCTTGGCCTTCTTTCGCTAATTTATATTAACGATATATTCCAGAGAATAAATAATGGTGTCACATTTATCTTTGCTGATGACATTAAAGTTGTCTACACACAACAACGTGCAAATACCGAGGAATCCGCACGTCTCAATCAGGATGACCTATATGTCCTTGACTGTTGGTGCCAATTGTGGCAGATGTCATTTGTCGTAGACAAGTGTAATATTTTGTCGTACAAATGCCAAGTACCGCCAGATAGTTTATTACTACAAGGCGCATATATCTCGCAATGCAGTGTTCAAGTTCAAGCGGGACTAGAACGATAGGATAGTTCCGTGAGTGTTCCTTCTTCGGCGGGTCGTTGAACCAGGAGTTGGCGAACTTTGAAATACTGATGGACCTAAAACAAAGACCGCATTACACCCTGTCCAACCAATTAATGCCCACGTATCCTGCCCCAGCAGTCCCTGCTGGGTTGGTTACGTGAAGTAAGTAAACTCAGAAGGCAGAAGAGAAAGTGGAAAGAGCTAAGCAAGTGGAATACCAAGATATTTGAGTCATTAAAAAAAGAACTGAAAAGTGAAGGTGAGTCAGCTAGGAAAAAGGAAAGGTTTGCTGTTGCCACCCAAGAGCATCGAGCTGGCGCGCAAAACCCTTAACAGTAGGTTCCCTAACCACGTGATCTGGAAGCGAATTCCATCGATCTATAACTCGGCGCGATAGACGAGTTTCCGTCCTAATCCTATCAGACCGTGGTTTATGCAGTTTCAGTGGGTGACCGCGTAGATTAGGTAACGTAGCGGGACTAAATAGCCCTGACAAGTCCGGGCCAATCTTACCCGTCAAAATACGATAAGTGAGAATCAGGTCCCCTCTTATCCTTCGGTAGTGCATTGAATACATCCCCAAACTGAGCAAGAGTTCAGGATACGTCTGTCCCCGTAGACCCTGCACTAACTGAGTGCCCACCCGTAACACCCTCTCCAAGTCCATTTTGTCTCGGTTAAGACATGGTGGACAAGCCTGGATACAATATTTCAGGTGGGGTCGGAAAAATGCCGAAAATAGCTTCACAAACAAATTGGCCGTTAAGATTCCGAAAGAGCGGCGGATAAACCACATCAAACGAAACCCTCGATAAGCAGCCTTCCTCCAGTGCTGCTGATGCGTGCACGACTTCTAAATCAACCTGCTGAGTGACAACAGGGAGTTCACCACCGCCGACAACATATCGGGTGCGAGGATTTGCAGCTCCAAATCGGAGAACAGAGCACTTGGCCCTATTTATGGGCATCAATCATAAGGTAGACCATTCCCAGAGCCTATCCAAGGCACGCTGAATTGCCTCAGGACCCCCGGGATATCCACAATATTCCAGAGCAAACATTAGTGGTGACACCCTTAGATCTCCCGGCAAGTCATTTACATAGATCGCGAACAATGGCCCCAATACCGAGCCCTGTGGAACGCCACTAAGGACAGCTTGCCTGAGCGAAAGGCTACGCCCCACCCGTATGCACTGTTCCCTCCCCTCCCCCCATTGAAGGGCGCGACCAGATATCCCGTAAGATCTCAACTTTAGTGAGAGCCGAAGATGTGGAACAGTGTCAAAAGCCTTAGAAAAATCTACGAATAGCACGTCTACAGCGTGGCCACTGTCTACCGCTTCGGCCCAGCTTTCACGAGCTACAAGTAGATTAGTCTGACATGAAAATCCTTTGCGGAATCCATGTTGCGCAACACTGAGAAGGCTGAATCGATTTAGGTGGTTCTCCACTGAATCCCTTATCAGCTTTTCAAACAACTTGACTACTACGCTTGTCAAACTGACAGGCCTGTAGTTCGCGTGTAGAAGACTGTCACCGCACTTAAAAATCGGACAGATGATTGCCTCCTTCCGTTCCGAAGGTAGGCTGCAGCTGTGCAGCGATATTGAAAACACGCATGTGAGCGGACCACTCAGCTCAGTGGCCAATTCATGCAACAGCTACGGACGAATTGAATCAGGACCGGAAGCTTTAGAGGGATTAATGCCATGAGGTAGCTCGAATACCTGAGTCTCCGTTATGCTAAATTCAGCTAAGCAAGAATCCTCTGGAACTCTTGAAACCAATTCAACTGTGGTAAAGAGGTCTCCCGGGCAAAGACCCCAGTATACTGATCACTCAGTATACAAGCCTTGTCATAGTCAGTTTGCGCACGGGTTCCGTCTGCTCGCAATAAAGCTGGTATAGACAGTTTTGCCCCGCTGCGTCTTTTAACGTAAGCAAAAGCTTCTTGGGATTAGCTGTGGTCGAGTCCACTAAACCCTGCTCGTACTAGAGACGAACAGTTCTGAGATGTTGCTTACATTTATTTCTAATCTCTCGATAACTATCATAGGTACTGTCTGATGGAGCTGCTTGGTAGGTTCGCCAGCATCTAGACCGTTTCTTGAGTAGGTACTTGCCTGTGGTATCTATCCATGGAGGCCATGCTCTTAACCCTCTTTTCCTCATGAGTGGAATATACGGAGTGGAAACCTTCGTAAGGTATGCCTTAAATTTATCTCAGGCTAACTGGACAGAGTCAGCCATCGAGATCTCACACTTCAGAAGTGAAGCCTTAGTTCGCATCGCACTAAAGTCCGCCTGCCAAATATTCGGAAGTAATTCAACAGCGGTCTCTTGGTGCCTTGAAAGAGCACATAGAAAGAATATACATACGTGATCGCTGGATCCTAGAGGTGCACCGTATGAAACGTCAGTCACGAAGTCCAGGGACTTAGCGAAAACCAAATCCAAAGTAGAGGTATTTGGTTGTCCATATACCTAGTGGGAAAGTCAACGAACTGGTGCAAAGGCACCTGGAGAGTCAGTCCAAAGAAGTCTGCACCGAATGTTCCTAATGCCGAATTGCAAGAAAGATCGGCCCAACAGACTTCCGGGAGGTTGAAATCCCCTAGAACTAAACACTTATTCGCAGACTGAGTGCGAATAAAGACAAGTATCTCCCTGGAAGAACTTCCAGGACTTCTGTATATCACTATAACTGGAAACTGGGTAGAGGAAGTGCACAAAACAGCCGATAGGGCTTCAACAGTCTGATCTGACGACTGGAATGTGCAAGTCCTCAACATATCTAAGTTACAGCTCACATACAGTACAACGTCTCCGCCTTGGCGACCAACGGAGCGATCAGTTCTAAGCAGCGCGTAGCCGGGTAAATATACCTCACCGTCCGTGAAATCCGGAGACAACCACGTTTCAGTGGAAGCAAGTATGTCGGGACGAGATTTGTCTACAAGTAGACCCAACTCGTGCACCTTGTTCCTTAGGCCACGCACGTTGCTAAGTACTACCTCAAGGAAGTCGGCACGATCATCTCTAGGTCACGCGTCATCAGGATGGGTTCTGATAGGGCAGAAAGTAACTTCCGCCTGACCACCTGGAAACCCACCAGACGGTGGCCTTGCTCACCAGCCGCCCGTCTAGTTTTGAGGTCTTTGAAAGCCTCCTTTAACTTCAATCTATCTGCCAGTGGTAGGTCCGGTTGAACGTTGACACAACTACCCTTAAGTTTGAATGTAAACCGCAGTAATAATTTGCGTTCCTCCGGGGTAGAAAGGACCACGCGAAGTAGTCGGGGCCGTGGATTTGGCGCAGCGATAGGGACGTTCCCCAACCTGGTCAGCTTTCTGACAGTGACACCAGGGAAGCCAGGTGGAAGCAGCTTGATGACACAGTTTCAGCCACTTGAAGTCATCCAAGATGCGTTCCCTTGGGAGAGCGGCCTCAGATTCAGTAACGTTACGGAATATAACGCTACTATCCTTGAAAGAGTCGGCACGACGGGGAGTGTTTACCTCAAGTGCCTTGGAGTCGACACCTATAGCAGCTGTTTTCACCACTGGCGGTGGGACTGACCCTGTCTTCACAAACGACGCCGAAGCAACGGTAGATTAGGTTTTCCGCTCTATTGCCGGCGTCTTACTAGTTCCTGGGTCTTTACGTCCCTTCAAAGTTTTACGAGCAAATCCAGTCCGCTTTTTCTTTTGGTTCACTGGAACAGGGGCTGTTGACTTTGTATCGCATTGAGCAGTTACCAGCACTTCATCAGAACGGGCTGGTTCACTGACGGCCGAGACGGTCAGCATCTAAGGAAAGTTCTGTGTACAATCCTCAGACGACTTTACGACTGTCAAAAACAGCATCTTTTTCGATGCCGTGGCAACTAATTCACTGGGTTTAGCAGAGAGCTTTTGGTATTTCCGCACCCTATTTTTCTTCACTTTGATCGGCTCATGAGAACAGCCAGCAATGCTACCTGGATTGGCCGGTAGGATGTGTGACTTTATGACCAAATGACAGACTCCCATGGACGGATCGTCAGCAATGTTGCCGTCTATTGCAGTGTCTTCAAACGAAATATTCAGGGATTTTAAAATCAAATCCATTTTCGTATCGAGTGACGCAATAGAGGCAAGTTTATACATCGCCACGTCAACATCTGCCAATCTTGAAGCCAGCACTGATGGTTTGGCACCGGTGACAGCCGGGCGCATCGATCTTTGAGCGCAGTATACAGCACAGCTGAAAAGAAAGTGAACGCTTGATGATAGCATTTTGTACTGGTCAGCTTGCAGGCCAGTACAGCATTGTGATACCAGCGGCAGCAGACGTCACACTGCATACCACCAGATACATCTGTTACTGGCTCTGAACAGTTAACCTGTCCGCAAGCTGCAGTAGACTCATCAAACGAGGACCCCACAGGTCCATCCGTCTCGGTGTTTAGCGAGACAGCCATGTTCATGTGGAAAACAGAGTAGAATTACAATACATATACAATAGGAAAACGACCGCAATAAAAAGGCAAAAGCAGGGTGCAAAACGGGATTAAAACTGGGAACAACCGGAAAAATTACCAGTAAGCTCCAAAGACGCTTTAACCAGGACCACTTTAATCGATCCAAGATTTCTTGGATCAGAGAAAAGTTGACAATATTCAAATTTCGTTTCAAGTGTTTATTCAAATACTGTTTTCCACGTTATTTCAGCTGAAAATCTCGTTCAATATGTAACGCCAAAAAATCGAGTTACCGCGTAGTACTCACAGAGCAAAAAGTGTTGCGACCTAGAGATTCCCTTTATGACTGTGTAAACTACTCTAAAATATTCAAATTATAGCTTTCCAATGTAATAGGGAACTATTCGGTTTGCCTGTTGGAACGTTGTTTCCGTTTGCTGGAAACACAAACACTATCTCCGTCTTTGGCGCGCGACTCGACTGCGAACGACGTTCTGTCAACGCACTCGACGCCCACGACATTCTCCCTTGCTAGCTCTCTCCTAGTGCCCTATTTTTAGCACAAACTAACGCTCCTCCCGTCCAATAAACGTCTTCCCTAGCTTATTTCTGTGTCTTCTACTCATTGCTTTTGGTTGGCCGTCTAGTTGCGTACCGGATATATAACGCATGATCAACGCGCTATAATTGATGACCCCGAAAAAGAAGCTTTTTTTGTGACTTTTATACGAATATTTCCTTTCAGATCCGGTAACTTATTCTATCTACCTTTCTACTTTTACCCCTTACTATTGCGTTCACAGTCACGCTCCGGAAATTTTTCACCATGAAGGTCTTTCACCCAGATGCTGACGATCAGGTCAGTGGGCTCCGTTTCCCTATCACGCCTTTCCGAGAGGCTAAACCTAAGGTCTGGTTGAACTAGCTAGAATCTATTTTTTCGTTACATGGTGTTAATTCTGACAGCGTAAAATTTCACTGCGTTGTTGCAGCACTTCTCCGCAAGTCGTCGATGACCTCGACGACATCTTGGAGCTTCCCGAATGTCAGAAAAGTTACTATGAGCTAAAGGCCATCATCATAAAGCTATATGACATATCAGACCATGCTCGCATTACGCAGCTTCTTAACGAAACCGAGCTAGGTTGTAAAGGGCATGATTCCAAAATGTACTACGAGAATCAAAGAACGTTTCTGTCTAACCCAATACTTAGTTAGAAAAACTTTCAAGTGATATCAGAACGTGCTACACACCTTGCCACATCAAGCTTGCGATTAGTAAGCATCTAACCATCCAAAACGTGATTCAGATGTTTGGGACACCACAGTCCCTAGATAACGCATTCGAAAACGGTATCCATGGTTCCTGAAGAAATTTCCGAAACACCTATACATAACGTTTCGGGCAACATCCCTTTTCGTTACATTTTTTCTAGGCCCAAACATCTGCTATGTGGTTGCGAAGAATCCTGCTTCAGAAGCAGGATAAAATAGCAAAACGTTTCTGATTACTCTGTGTGACCTAATTTGCAATTGCACCCATGTGTATTTCTAAAAATTTATTAACGAAATGTCATAGAAAGGTGGTACCATTATTTGACCTTTCCTTTTAAAGAACAGCTTCTCGCATCGTTGAGGAATATACAATTTATTTAATTAAGTAGTGCGAAACCACCGGACATTTTTATAAGTCGACCACGGATGGTTTACCTAACAGAACAGCTAGGTTAGCTGTCCTGATTGGTAGATCGGTTCCGCTAACCAATGGTAAGGTTGGTGAGTAGATCCCTGAAGCCACTTGACGTTTTGGGTGTATACTATTGGCTCCGCTTGCTTTCCCATAGGATTAATGAGTTTTCCTGGGAGATTTTACTCTCCCTAACATCTCCCTTCTGGAGATCGCAACTGTAGTGTAGGACGATAACTTAGGTTAACTATCAGTCTTGAAGACGGTGTTCTGGGGCTGTCTTTCCATTGCCTCGGTTGAAGTGTATTTGCAGTTGACTATGGACTATCGGATACATCCTTCGATTGTGACTCTCCCTGTTGGGCTTCAGTACACTGAAACGGTTCACAAGGTCGAAATGTAGCTCGGCTGGCTTCCTCGATTCTGACCGACACAGTCTTGGGCTTAACTGATTTGCATGGGGAACTCAGGTTTGCGATCCAATGAGCACACTGTAAATAACGACTGCAGGTTTGGGATCGCTCTCACCTTTCCGATATTTGCATGCGAGCACTGAATTTCCGGGTTTAAATGAACGTTGCCATGCTCCATGCCGCTGATCAATTCCTGCTCCATTTTCCGGTGCCTTCCGTCGTATCAGGACACAGGAACTGGTCGGTGTATTGGATGGCTTTCTGAGCAGTTTGCTCCTCGATTCTGCTGGAGACACTCCGTTTGATGCTTGAGGCTTCGGCGTATAATGGTTACAACACTGGTTCATAGGGACACCAAGTGGTCCTAAGCTATCGATCTAGTCAATCCCAGGAAGGTTTAGATGCGGTTGGTCCGTCAGGTAGCATGTTCCGGTCTTTTCCATGCCGTTAGACGTGATTTTGCAAGTGAATTCTCCAACCAGATTCAACACTCCGCCAGATGCGTTGTGAGTAACTTTATCCGAAGCGGCAGCTGCTCGTATCATTATGGGGCTTCATGTGAGCTTGGCAATGATAGTTATGTCAGCGGCCGTGTCAAATTGCAAAATGGAAGGTAATGTGACGTATAGGGGTTGAACTCACTCTCAAATGCGGCATCGAATGGCTGGGCGTCTGCAACCGCATTTGTAACCTTATTCTTGAGGCGTTACGGTTTTGTGTTCCGTACTCGGGACTGACTGCAGAGTTCATCCTTGTGGTCTCGTTTGTGACAGTTTTGGCAAATATGCTTCTTGAATGGGAAGCGTCGGTCGAAATGCCACTCACAACAAGACCAACGCACAGCAGGCGGTCTGTTCGATGAATTCCGAGCGGAACTGTCAGGTCTGTTCCGCTTAGAACCTGTCACAGGATAGATGCTTCGCAATTGTGCAGAAGTATTCCCGACCATGGAATTGTCATGTTTCAACGTCATCCATCATTTGTACTCGGCCGTGAGGTATTCCAGCGTCATATCTGGGCCTTTATCCAACTTGGAGAGTAGTGTTGTACGGATTTCGGCAACTAGAGGGGGACTGTAAGGAAACGATAAATGTGAGACAATTGAATTTGTCATTTGTCAAGGAGCGTAACTTGAAGCGTTCACACTCACGATTGACCATGTCTGCCAGTGCCCCATACTCGTCTGTGTCCCGCTTGGCGATTTTCACACTGATAGCGAACGCTGATTAGTGATAACGACTCATCTCAAATTCAGCTGTTGTGACACCGCTTCGGCGAAGCTTAGATCTTTCGACTGATCAAGGAATCTTGAACGCTCATTTATGCCAAGTTTGCGGAGCAACAGTCGCACTTTCCAGGAGTCGTCCTGAGAGCTGAAATCCATATGCTTCCAGCGTTTGAATCACGCATCGAAAATGCTTCCGGAATCAGGATTATACATGAATTTAGTAAGGGGCTTGCAGAAGAGAGCAAATGAACTTGCCTGCGTGTCCCGCGAAGCTGTTACCGAAGGCTTCAGACTGAGTCTCTGCGTCAAGTTTTCGAAATACGCCTGCATTTGTGCTTGTCGTTGCCGTAGCAGCATTTCAACTTGCGCTGCAGAGAAATTCATTACATTGCGACCTTTTCCGTTGCCACTTGTCATGCTCTACCTCCTTCCCGCGCGATTCCGGTTGAAGTGAATTCGCACTCCGCTAGCTCCGAACCCTAGCCGGTCAACACTTGGAGGAAAAAGCGTGTTAGGGAACCAGCTACCGAAACGCAAGTAGTGCGAAAACAACGGACATTTCTAAGTCAACTAAGGAATTAAAAGCTGGTATGCCAGGGATGTGAAGAGCAACACCCAAATACATCCATTCAATCAAGGAAGGTTCACGTATCAGAACAGCTAGGTCAGCCGCCATGATTGGCACGTCAGCCCCGCTAGACAATAGCAAGGTTAGTGCGCACGTTCCTGAAGCCAATTCAGGTTTCGGTTGTAAGCCAATCATTAAGCTTGTTTTTAACTGTTTTAATGAGTTTCCCTGGGAGATTTTACTTTCCCTGGCACAATCCTTCAGAGAGAGAGAGAGAGTGATATCGCGGCCGCGCCATAGGTAGCGAATTATAGTAAAAACCTCTCGAGGGTTTGCTATACCGTTCGTGATCTTGTCTTCAATTTCAACGACGATGATACAACTTCACAGGTGGTTGAATATTTCAACAGCTTCCAGCTGCTCCCCAATGGTCAGCGCAGAGGCAGTCCCTTCCAAACCTTGGGGGAAATTTTTGCACTTCAAAGGAGCGAAGCATAGCATGATAAAAGAATGCTGGCCAGTGCTAATTTGTCTATTGTTGTTTGGCACGTTTGTTAGCTTTCACGGATAATGGCAATGACATCAGCATATTCCAAGTCAAGAAGTCGTTCACCTGGCAGCAGATCCACACCTTTTAACTTGTGTTCTATGAACGTAATCTCCATGACTTAATCAATGGCGAAGTTGAAGAGGAAACATGACAGCGGACACTCTTGTCTTACACTGCAGGAGACGTTGAAGGAGCTGAAGGCTAGCGTAAGACCCCATTCTACCGGAGCTACGCGTGTAATGATTCCTTATGTCTGCTGATCTAATCGCCCATGATGTACAGTAGTAAATAAAAGTTGAAGGGATGGTTTCAGGGAGATAATGTTGTTGCGGCAGTGCCATAGGTAACGAAATGTAGCAAAAGCTAAACGGTTAGCGATCCTGCTTTCGTTCACAACGGCGCTGATACAACTTCCCAGGTGGTTAAATGTTTTACGACTTCCAGTTGGTCCTCGAAAAGAGTCAACACAGCAGGCGCTCTCTGTCAACCTTCGAGGAAAGGTTTGTACTTTGAGGGTGCAAACTATAGCCCGAGTAGGCTGAAAGACAATCCTAATCTGTCTAGTGCAGCTTAGCACGTATGGGAGATGTCAAAGATCAGGGCAATATCGTTGGCATATCAATTCAAGAAGTCATATATCTAGGAGAATCTCCACACATAAGTCGTGTCCTGTGAGCACAATTCCAGTGACTCCGTTAATGGCGAAGTTGAAGAGAAAAGTTAACAGAGGGCAGATTTGTCTAACGCCACTGACAAAATCGAGGGGAAGCGACACTGCCATAAGCCCTTAATCGGTTAAAGTTACGTGCGTATAACGCTCGGATAATATTCACGTTGCCGCATTCCGAACGGGCGCCTCCCTTGTAAATTGGGACAAGTCTGTCGGGACAGTTTTCTGCTACCACAACTTCACTAGTAACTCATGTAAATCGGCAACAAGAGCAGGACCCACGAAGTTGAAGAGGACTGGATGAAGATCATGAGGTCCCACGGCTTTAGTAAACTTCAATAGTCCGATCTCAGGTTCGACGTCAAAACGACAGGGCAAACTGAAAGGGACAGTCCAGGGTGCATAGCGATCGCTGGCCAGGGAGAAATCTAACAATTCCGGCCGATAAAATTGCCTTGCAAAGCGATCAGCCCAACGCTGTCAGCGGTTTGACAAGTTGTGAATAGGCTTTTTACGCTCATCACATATAGTTTCATTGACACCAGGTCTCCTGCTGTTGTTTCCTGTAGCAGAAGGAATAACTTCCGATGGTTACCAAAGATATCGTCCATTTTAATGTCTGACGTATGATTAAACCATCAAGCTTCGCGGTGTCTCTTCAGGCTAGCACGGAGCTTTTCCGGAGGTTTTTACGAGTCGCGTTGTGCTCGTTCCCAGCCGGAATGTGCCGGCGAACATCGACAAATTCCAGAGACTGCGAAGAGACCCAAAGGCCATGTTGGCGAATAGATCAACCTCGTGGATTTGCATGCTGCTAGTAAAGTCTGGTGAACATGAGACCAGTGACCTTCAGTTGTATTCAATGAGCGCTTACTCAATGCGCAAGTCAGCGTACTTCGATGGGCATTCAGAACAGTTGGCTGGTGTCTATGCGCCCATAGCTTCGACGTGGGCGTCCGCCAAAACGCACCCGCAGATCAGCATATATATATATATGTCTGAGAACAGACAAATGTGCCATCAGAACCGTGGCCATAATGGTATGCATAATAAATTTTAAAAAGCAAAGGAAAACGGCTTTCTTCTTCTTTGTTTGTTATTTTTTGTATTTCGCACACGCCGTTTTTAGCTTTGTTTGTCGAAAATTAAACGTAGGTGACATGGAAATGTTTGAACCGCATTGCCGCCACTGATTTCGGTCACTAGCCGTAAGGTCTTAAATCTCCAGCCAGTTGAAGGTCCCATCACGTGGTTCCCAACCTCGAAGATGGACAGATCATGACGAAGCTATGCGGGGATATTCCTAATTTTCCTCTTCGACGTCATCGGTTGTTTACTCCGGCATTTTCTCCATCCGCACCCAGAAATTGCAAATAAGGTTCGGCGAGGAAGTTGGTTGTTTGGTATGCGTAAAATGTGAACAATACGACGTAAACGGTGTTTGAGAATAATACCTTGGAGGCTGGGATTGTTCGCTCCGTGTACTGGGTTCCTAACTTCCGGGTGGCTAACATGGTGTTGCCACCACCCAC
The DNA here is from genome assembly GCA_944474145.2 of Dicrocoelium dendriticum. Taxonomy (NCBI): domain Eukaryota; kingdom Metazoa; phylum Platyhelminthes; class Trematoda; order Plagiorchiida; family Dicrocoeliidae; genus Dicrocoelium; species Dicrocoelium dendriticum. The sequence goes on along the minus strand of OX104065.1, from coordinate 73,767,080 downwards.
GAGCGATCGTTCGCAAACTGCGGTAGTCGAAAGATGCTAGTAGTTTTAGGCCTACGTGGACTGGCCAGGTCTCGCAGCCGTAGAGTAGGGCTGCATGGACAGTGGCACTGTACACTTTGCTTTTGAGCCTTAGACTGATGTCGCGGCGGTGCCACAAGTGCCTCAAGTTGGTGAATGGTGAGCGCAATTTAGAGATTCGCTAAGATAATTATTCATTCGCAACACATCTATGCGCCCAGCTGCGAATCCCAAGATATACGAAGCGATTCATTTGCTCTAGGCAATCATCTGCAACTGTGTGTGTTGGCACCAGTTTTTGGCAACCGCACCCATTTCGAGCCTCCAAAGTGTATTGCAAATAAAACGGTACCTTTGCCGCACCAATGAACAGCTCAAAAACAATCGCACACAATCCGATTCCAACAGCAAGGCTTTTATTGCACCACGCTCATTCTTCAAACTAAGTTCACTGCTCGAACGCTTATGCAGGTTGGATCACAAACTGCTCTTGCGCGCTGCATGGAAACCCTCTCTACGGTAGCTTAGTGCGTAAGCGAAACCCGGTTACAGGACTTCAGCACAACACTGCGTTTGATCTCAACATCGTCAAGTTCCGAAGGCACATTAACTTTGCGCTTATCTAGAGATGCGACAGCGGCAGCCACTGGTTACGCCGCCGTAGGTTTTGCGTTAAGCGCGCGTGCAAAGGCAGCACTCATTCACTGGTCCCGGTCAATAGCCGTTTTTGCGTAGTCCGCTTGAAATGTTCAGTGTGATTTTCCAGCCACGGGACCAGGAGGCTTTGCTTATGCACCATAAGGGCGTACACTCCTACAGACTGCAGCCCGGATGAAGCTAAAAGCGAGTTTTACTACGAACTCACCGATTTCCTCTACAAAAATGCCGCAAGGACATAGCGAAACTCAGCGGAGACCTAAATACACAGGTAGGTAGACTAAAGGTTCATGAGTGCGAACTTGGAGGATAACACAGCCACGGTGCTCGCAGGATGGACAACAACCATCGACTCATGCAACTGTGCACTGAACATGGCTTGTTTCTTTCTAGCACTAATCTCCGATGTTCCTGGCGCCAACGAATCAAATAGCGACCACCTGCGCCCGATCAATCTTGGACGCGAATCACTCACAGCGCTGTTATTTAGCTTTGGGGAGGTTGCGTAACGGAATGCAAGTCAAGTTGGAACACCTGCTGAAATTCAGATCATGCGTTAGTGGCTGCAGCACAATTACAAGCACAAAATACACAGCTACATACATACAATTACATGCTTTCATGCCTCCTTAAACAAACATACGCCGTTACAGCAAACAGATCGAAATTTTGTACATCCTTGATCACTCAAAGTTGTGTCAGCATGAGTATGCCGACAAAAGCATGCCTCGCCTTGTCGAGAATAAAAGCCTTACTTATTTAATGATTTATTTCCGTATAGCTACTGTAGAGCAGGCATCAAATCTTTCGTATGAATATAAAGTGGTCGCAGGATATTTCAACCTGTCTGAAAGTAACTGGTTCCAACCTGTTGCAGCAACAAAATAGGCAGGCATATCAAGGTGTCTCAATTTTGGCAGATGGGTGCAACATGTTTCTGCTCCAAGCAAAGCGCATGCTACCCTTGATTTCATAGTTACTAACGGGATTCCATCAACCCGCGTGTCATCTGGTCAGGAGTTCCGGGGTGGCGAAGATATATTAGTGCATTTCTATAAATAAATACATGAATGAACAGTTATTCTCGACTATGCGAGGCATGCCCGCGAGGGCATGATCAAATAAGTACAATTATGCAGATATGTCCTGGCAGTTGTAACAGTGAAAATCGGAGGTTGTTCAGACGGCCCTATTGGAAAATGTACAAAAAGGACAGAAATAAAAATGAAGCATGCCCACTGTCACGAGTTCCGGCACGTTCGTGTAGGTACAGTCGGTCTGCCATAAAGTGCAGTAAGAATTCAGGTAGAAATAGATCAAGAATTAGAGCTGAACAATTTGGAAAGAGCTGGTGAAGAACACCATACGCTGGGTTCCTGTGAGTGCAGCTTAAAAACATGGATGAATGCGCAGAAAAAGATGTGGCGAAGAAATCTACTGATAAGGAAGTGTCGGGGCGCATCTAGCATGGCAGTTTGTAGCCATAGTCACCTTGTCAGCATGAGCTTTTTGGCTGTGACTTTCTTCAGTGGCGAGTCACCTCCGCCACGTCGCAGTGTTGTGAAACGGACGTTTGTGGCTTTTCATAAGGAGAACGCTTGCCAGGCGAAAACCCACCACTACCTGGAACACTGCCAGCGATGCATTCGAACGACAAGCTGCAATTGGCAATGCTTTGTATTGACCGATTATTGGTTCCGTTAGTCGCAGTCAGGATACACCCATAATTTTTGCTGGCTAGTGCATGAGGGCGCGGGAATGTATCATTTATGGGTCCTGTCCCTTCCTGATGGAATGGCACGGCCCGTACGGTAGGTAAACTATAAGTCAAACATATTGGAAGCTCTTGTATTTGTTGTCGGTAGAAACGCGTATTGTCTCCCAAGGGTATCAAGTATTATCCAGTAATATGTTGTTCAACCAATTATTAGAGGAAGGGGAATGGCCAAATGCAATCGTTCAGGCCAGAAAAAGCAAGTTGCAATTTGTCCGGGATAATGAACCTGAAGTCCTCCCAGGGTAAGTTCTGTTGATTGGGGACACTGGCATCCACGAAAACTTGGACGGTAAAAGTAGTGGGAACTGCTCCTGGCGTGGTAAATAAAAAGAATTTCAGTAGGGTAAGGGGCCGAACCCTTTTCTTTTTACCACAGTGAAGGTATTGTGTTTGAAAGTATTGTGTTGGGATGTTTCCATATTACGTGCATAGCACAGGCAGGAAAACCTGCCCTCCGGTTAGATAAAATGTCCGATTTGACTCTAAAAGTCAGCAAGTGAACTCCGAGTAAGCATTATGTGAAGAAGAAGTGAGCTGAACCCAGTTGTTCAGGCCCCAATATAGTGGCATCTATCCACCATAACAAGTACGTGTTTTGTCCATCCGGTAAGTAACCAGGCAGCGTACTAATTATCTGTTCATTTCCAGATAAGGAAATATTGTGCTTCGTTGAAGTGTTGAGGTCAAGAAACTGGACATATCCTCGGTTTCTGACCACCGGTTCTGCGACCTAATGCTGACGCAAAAGAACGGTTGTGGCCGTATATTACCGCCCGTTGCACATCGTTACCAGGACAACATTTGCCATGAGCATAAGTTAAATTAATTGGGATGAGTTCTTGAAAATTTGTTTTGCGCATCAATCAGCCCAACTGTTTTAAGAGAAAATACTTCACTGGCTTAACTCGCTAGCTCCCATGTCGCCTCTAATAAGTCGCTCATCTAAAGGTGTAACCCAAAATCCTATGTATAACCGAAAGCATCAGCTTAGACGGACCTACAATAAACCCCCAGCTTTGTCCACATCATGAGAGCTAATGCGATTGCGCTGAGCTTTCTATCAGAGCAAAGCAGAAATATACCACACAAGAAAGAACCACACTAAATATTGCGTACGGAGCTAAGAAACTCAATAGGCATATGCGTTCTCGGTCCCCAAACAATGGATAACGGACCTCTAAGCTAAATATTAACATCAGCGACGCTGCTATTGACGAAGTTTTATAAAGTTTTGTAAAGTCTTTACCACAAACTTTAAAGAATTTCTGTGTTTAGAAATAGGTTCAAGCTAGCAGGCGCTGATAGTGCCTGATAGCCAGTCACTGTCTTTGGTACGGTTTGACCTAAATTTTATACTTTCTGCGATGGCAGTCATGAAGTCATTCTCCCAAACGAGTGAAGACGGAATACCGCCACCTCTAATTAAGAATGGTGGCGGGGATACTCCATGACTTTATGAGACGCTTCCTTTTTCAATGCAGAAATGGCCAACATCCGACTCTTTGGAAACCTTCCATGCTTTTGCGACGGCTTCAGCGTGGATGCTAACAGGAACTTGCTAACGAGTGCGTAATTAATTAAACTTTTATTTCCTTGCGAATGATGGTGAAGTAGATGAAAAGAGCACTCAGTCTAGCGCAAAAGTGAAGCGACTCACAGATTACTAGGTACCCGTGCATTTGCAACCTTCTGGATGAAATTCCTGTTTAGTCACCGAGGACATTGACTCCAATCTGTCGGTTACTGTTATTAACCTCGATATGCAAAAGTCTTTTGATTTGTGCTACACATGTGCCTGATGCCTAAGGCAATGGCTCATGGATTAGACAGTCTTCTGTTAGCTTGTTTGAGTTCCCATCTTACAGGAAGCAAGCAGCCTGTTAAGATAGAGCAACCCGTATCCACCTGTACCTCCATCTACCTTGGCGTGGTGCAAAGGAGCGCGCTTGGCCCTATCATATTACTAATTTTTATTAACCACCACTGCAGCGATTTGCAGCACGTACTGTGCTCTATCTTCACTGATAATGTAAGGTTGTATACGTCTTTACATCTAAATAGGAAATATCTGCCATTGCAATAATCCGTGAAACTTCTAACGCTTCTAGAGCGTAAGGCGCAAACCGGAAAATGACGTACTCCGCCTAAAATTCTAATGCTTTGACTCACAACTAATCAATACCTACTGGGTTCCTAATATAAACGACACCCTACATAACAGAATGCAATGGCAACATGTTACGGCTTGCGCGATCAAGTTCTAGATTTGATATATTCCTACCTGAATTCTTACTGCACTTTATGGCAGACCGACTGTACCTACACGAACGTGCCGGAACTCGTGACAGTGGGCATGCTTCATTTTTATTTCTGTCCTTTTTGTACATTTTCCAATAGGACCGTCTGAACAACCTCCGATTTTCACTGTTACAACTGCCAGGACATATCTGCATAATTGTACTTATTTGATCATGCCCTCGCGGGCATGCCTCGCATAGTCGAGAATAACTGTTCATTCATGTATTTATTTATAGAAATGCACTAATATATCTTCGCCACCCCGGAACTCCTGACCAGATGACACGCGGGTTGATGGAATCCCGTTAGTAACTATGAAATCAAGGGTAGCATGCGCTTTGCTTGGAGCAGAAACATGTTGCACCCATCTGCCAAAATTGAGACACCTTGATATGCCTGCCTATTTTGTTGCTGCAACAGGTTGGAACCAGTTACTTTCAGACAGGTTGAAATATCCTGCGACCACTTTATATTCATACGAAAGATTTGATGCCTGCTCTACAGTAGCTATACGGAAATAAATCATTAAATAAGTAAGGCTTTTATTCTCGACAAGGCGAGGCATGCTTTTGTCGGCATACTCATGCTGACACAACTTTGAGTGATCAAGGATGTACAAAATTTCGATCTGTTTGCTGTAACGGCGTATGTTTGTTTAAGGAGGCATGAAAGCATGTAATTGTATGTATGTAGCTGTGTAGTTTGTGCTTCTAATTGTGCTGCCCCATCCTTGACGGTTTGATGTCCCTGGAAACGTTCGGAAAGATGTTTGGTGTACGTGGATTGCAAAGGATTTTTAGGGTATCCATAGAGCAGCTACGTTTTTTGTGAAAAGTCACGACCGCCACGTCTCTGTGTTGTCAAGCAGGCAATTGTAGCTTTTTATATGGAGGACGCGTACCAAAAGAAAAAACCTGCTACCTCCTGGATCCCTGCCGCCGAACAATTTGCTGGAACGCGTTAAACCCACAGCGCCCTGCTGACACCACGAGTAGGTTGTTCGGCTCGTCGGCCTCATTTTTTACTCATATCTCGGGTATGGGTGGTTTATAAGCCCACCAAGACAGCGCTGTCGATCTCAGCATATCAGCCCCTGTCCAATCAGAAGCCATCGCTTCACCGTCGTCCATGATACCAGACAATCTTGCCGGGTAAACATTTTAATATAAATAATAAATAAATAGTAAGTAAATAGGTATATTTCTAGACCGGCTAGAGGCTGCACGCTTAAGGGTTCATAGCAAGCTTTACATTAATCCTATGCTCTTGCATGGAAGTAAACAAAATACGGGTATAGGTTCCTAGTTGGCAATTACAGATGCCTTGGCATTGTTTGGTACACAGCTGAAAGGGTTGAAGGCGCCCACCTTGAAAGTTTTCTGGTTCCTTCGGACGATATGGAACTCCTTGTTCTTTGGTTGCGAAAGCTACTCAGTGTTGTAGTTGTACCACTTTTTTTGGAAGAGGATCCAATTCAACAAAAGCTCACTTTAACTTCATTGGACATTTGGGCCCGCTCAGTCGCCGCAGTTGTTGGTGCGCACATGCAAGAAGTGAGAGTTGTGGAAATATAAGGGATACGAAAACCTAAAAATAATTTCGAGAAATGCAGATGAAAATAAAATGGATTTGTTAAAAGATATACTAAGGCGGCGAGCTTCACTAGATTATGCAACTTAACATAAAATACAGCCAAACTTTTCTTGCGCTGATATTGCTTTCTGACGCAAAATTTTAACCTGAGCAAACCTCCGAAAAAAGAAAAACTTTTTCTAAGGCTAGAATACTGCGTACGGTAGCACAAGAATGTGATGCTGAGAACAATTTTTAACTGCTGATTTCGTTGAAAGTAAAAAATAATGCACTACATGCAGTAGTTTGCAAGTTATACGCAATCGAACGGTGGTCTACGAATAAGGCCATTATTCTTTTTCGCGAAAATGGCCTTTTGCTATGCAGGCAGATAGCAGAAAAAAGAAAAGAAAATGTAAAAGATAGCGAAGCGGTATATGCCCGAAATAAGCTTAGCTATCCATAAATGCTCTGCTTAGCCCGTAATACCCTGCAACAACTGGGGACTTCGCAGGTGGCCGAAAAGTACACTTTGCAGGCATACATGGCAAATATATGCAAATAAGGTATACGTTTGCGCGAAAACGCTAGAAATCCATTAAAGAATATAACGTCTGCATGGGAATTCAAGAGAGCCTATAATTAACCCACGGTTAGAAGGCCTTAGCGTACCATTGTCAGTGGAGACTTAGCCACATAAACAACTAGGAATATAGAGTTCAGTAGTTTTTACGCCTCTACGTGATTCTGAAGTCTATAGCAAGGCCGCATGAGCCAGATCTACCTGGGTAACACAGGAGACATTTCGGCTCAGCTGACACATTTTGGCCTGGATATTGTACACATTTCTTAGCTAAACGTCGCAAATTTTATCCCTTAGAGCCGATTTTCTATATTAATGAGGCTGTCTCCAACATCAGTGAGCTATAAGAGTTTGTCACTAGTAATAAAAAAATGATTATGTGAAAATTTAGTAACATTTGGCAAATCGCTTTGGGGCGTGCAATCCATTTTGATCTGCAGCTTTTTGGCTTTACCAACTCTACTTCTGGAGATTCAGCCTGCTCTAACATGAGGGATTATTATGCCTCTTCTGTTGTTGCACACTACTGTGTAGCGCTCTGATAAATTTTGAGCTTTTCCTCTGCTAGCTAGCCGAACAAACGCCTCGTGGTGTCAGCTGGGTGGTTCGGGTTTAACCCGTTCCAGCAGATAGTTCGGCGGCAGTGTTCCAGGACGTGGTGGGTTTCGCCTGGCAAGCGTTCTCCCTACAAAAAGCCACAAATGTCTGCTTAACAACACTATGACGTGGCGGTCGAGACTCGCCACAAAATAAAGTCACTGCCCCGTGGATATCCGGATAATTCTCTCCAACCCACGGACACCAATCTCCTATTCGCATATTGATGACAATATCAAACATTGAAGATTGGAGCAGCACAACTAAAAACACAAAATAAACAGCTACATAATCATACACACACACACAATGATATACATACATATCCCCTACACAACCTCAAACTGCTATGGCAAACGTATCAGAGTTTTGCACATTCTTGTTCATGCATCGTTATGTCAAAATGATCATGCCTGTAAAGGTGTGCCTCACCTTGTTGAGAATAAAAGATTTATTTATTTATCTATTTATTTTAAGTTCCGAAGCAAGTGCCAGCTGTGTTCATCCAGGTGGCAATTTAACTAGTACTATGCTGTCACACCGAATTTTTCTTTTATGGTTTTCCTGTCAAGAGCTGTTCTAGCACGGTAAGCAAAGTGAGAAGGTAAATCAGGAGTAGAATAGTAAGAAAAACCAGTGGGAGCTTGTCGTTCACCCGCCATTACGCATAACGCATGGTAAGCTTTGGAGCCAGCTGAAAAATAAATAACACACAGGCAGCCAAGATAAGGAAAGTGGTGATGGAGACTTGCTGGTGATCGAGCCAGCCAGTGTGACAGGGGCCACGATGTCGTTGGTTAGCTTTCGTGCCAGTGAAATGGAATTTGGAACTGCGCGCGTTTTACTAGCCAACGAAGTTAAAGAGGAGGATCTGGTCTTCACTATGCCTGTCTACTAGTGTTGCTAATAGTAGCATACCCGTCCTCACTGTTCATGCGAACGAGCTTGAATAATCTGCTACTAGTCAGAAGTGAGTAAACCACTTTCGTAGCATAAAGGAAACCCTTTTTCAAGGACAAGTGTTGCATCAGGGTCAACCAGGTCGGACAGTGGTCGCGGGCGGTGCATTTATTTAGGGACCAGCCATTGTAAACATGAGTGGGGACGAACTCGATGGAGCCGTTGGTAGCTACTTTGCTCCCTACTGCAATTGTAGGTATTGAGAAACGCCGTTACAGTGGATAGTTGGGCGATGACGCTTTTGATGCTGGCAATAACCTGATGTGGTCAATTCCCACCTAGTCTAAGAGCTGCGCAGGTTGCGGGTTCTGAAGCTGCGCATTGTTTGGATCAACTCTCTGAACCGGCGGCCTAAGCCTGAGGCATATATAAGTGCGCAATAACTTGGATTTACGTAAAGTTATACGGGGTTGTGTGGATGGTCAAGTGTAGTGCACGCTATAGTGAATTGTTTGCGGTAGTAACACGCAGGCCCTAGTCATTTTTAACTGGGGCACGATTCGACAGTATCCATCTTTGTGGACCGAAACACGACTGGGTTAACGTGGTATCGTTACCGAGTTGTATGCAAACCGATAGCGCGGTACGCAGGTTCCCATCATCTCCAGTACTCATTTGGTTAATTCAGGGACTTGTTGATGCTTTTAGCTATCCACTGAACCTGTACCGAGCTACCTGCCATACCGTTAACTTTAACCATTATATTCTTAAACTCGCACGGCAACATGCACCGGAACCATAAACGCAAGCGCACGGAAGCCCACATTGCACAAACCGGGTTTCGGCGACTTCTTGGCTAGGGTACATGATATATGTAAGGCAAGGGCAGGCTACATAACCTTCCTAGTTGAATCGTATGGTGCGACTTATCCGCGCGCCCTATTAGAGGTAGGCGTCTTCGTCGTTTTAGACACGGTGCTGTTTACGCGCCTATGTCTCTCGTCACTTTTGATAGATACGCTAGGCACACGTTGACTAAAACACTTTTTATTATCAGGATTCGTCGCAGCGCAACTTATGCCTCATTTCAGTGGTCCAGAAGGAAACTGGCTTAGCAATGGTGCGCCGCGAACTTGTACACGGATGACTTTGTGCCTAGGCAAAACTGCCGCACCTTTTACTGCAAGGTCATGTGGGCCGCACTTTTGCATTCGCGCTGGGTCAGCCTTTGAACCTGCAATGCTTTCGCTGCGATGCCTTTAACCGCGAAGGTTGCACGTCTAAATGCGCCCACGGATAGATCGTCCAGCACACTGGACACTAGTGCTCTACAAGACCCATTCCAGCAAGCAGTATGAGATGGTATATGGACCCCGTTTTTGCTATTTTCAGTGGTTGTCGTGAACCCAAGCGGCTCAGGTGAACTCTCTGGCCTGGTCCATGCGTGAGGTCTTTTGGCTCGAAGCGCCGGTGTCGCTGATCGTTCAATGAAGGTCAAGTTGAGTTTACTTCGATCGTCGTAGAATGTTCCCACCAAGTCCGCGTTAACAGGGCGGTATGACTCTGTCTACCATTGTCCCTTCTATTATAGCGTATGGACTAGTATCAGCAGCTGAACACGATTATTAACTGAGAAGTTTTCTCTAGTGCCTTCAGGTTGGCTGACTGTGTCCTCGTCTATTGCGGCTCTATGAATAGCACTAGTTCAAGGGTTTGAAAATGCTTTCAGTTAATCAAGCACTTCAATCTCCATATCAGACGAGATGTCTAAATCCACAGAAAGGGACACACTTAAGTTCACAGATGCCGGAGAGTTGTCACAGCTCACTTGAACACGCTTAGTCGGGACGCAGCTCTCTCCCAGTCTGTCGTAACGGGGTTCCGAAGCCCAAATCTCGCAGGTATTACCTTAAAGTCAAAGAACGTCATGCGGGTTCGAAATTCACTTTGGTAAGACAGTAACTTAAGAGCCGATCTCCATTTATCGAACATGAATAAAAAAGTGTATTGGCTTTCCTTAACCTTTTGGAGCAGCCGTGTAAACATCAAATGGTGGGGGCCTAAGCTACACACTTTCATCAGTGTTTCGCTAATGGTTTGCTATTTCAGACCGTCTAAACAGTATACACTACTGCCACCATTAGACATCTTTTTCGATCCATTAACTCAGTGCAAACCGTGTAGGCAGACGTCCCTGCCGACACCGCCTACGTAACCTTCATAAAGTCCTCGGAGTAAACCATGCTTACAATGGATGCCAGTCTATTAGTTGTTGGTTCTAATGTGTTTATGATCATGTTTCTCTTTACTACCTTATTTTAAATCTATGCTATTCGGCGGCTCAGCGTAAATACGTTTGTTAGATTTACGGTGCACGGTAAAGTTGTAGTACTTGCTGAAATATTTTGTTTTGGCCTATGGTCTCACACCCATTTTGGTGACATTTAGGTACCTTTCACAGACCATGTCCATAGAAAAGTGGTGTCAAATAAGAAAAATTAAGGCTGCAAGATGGTTAGCTTGACGAGGAAGGCTAAGTGAAGGTCGTGTTCTAAGGGACTCAAGGGAAAACAAAGGTCTTGCCAGTCTGAACAGGTTGTGAGCGAAACAAAACGGATAACAGTGCCGGGCGCAGGAACGTACACACAATTGCTCGCTTAAAAGGTGTGTTCTTATTCTCACCTTGTTAGCCGTGTAAAACTCTAGAACCGTGTTGTGACGAAGCTGGTGTACCGCCCATGAACCAGTCCACTACGGTTAAGCGAGTTGAAACTTTGGAATGCTTACTGTGTTCCTCCGCCTGATGAGGCCACGTGTGCGGTGCTGTTGGCAAGAAACCTTGTATACACCATAGTCTGCGTCAAATACGGTAGCATGGCTTTCTCCGCAATTCCACTCTGTACCTGTTCTGCTCAAATCACCAAGTATAGGGGAAAGATGAAGTATAACGTTTGACCCAGGATAAACCGCTTGGTACGTGCAAAATTAAGCCATGCGATGGTTGAGCACCAAGAGGCCAAGTTTGTACCGGATGAAGCATTTCCTGCATTGCGTCTATTGGCAGGCGGCTTCTGTGTTCCTTTCTACTATGTAATAAAGCGTAGGAAAGGGATTTTGCAAGACCAGTGACGTCAACAATCATGTAATGCCACAAAGTGTAGCGGCCAAAATTTATTTGTTGTGTCACTGGCTAATATCATTTCGTAGCGAGTGAGGCCACGTCAGACGGAAAAAATAAGCACTGTACCTTAATGGCCAGATACATTTATTCATTCGCTGCAGAACCTCTTAATTTACAACCGCCAAATCACTTCCCCCACTTCATCGTGGGTAGCCCTTCGACTGCAGCTGCTTATGACAAATAAATCTTGCCGTTTCACGTGCAAACCGTATGGCCTCGTTGCGGATGGCCTCATTTCTTGTGCTTGCCTAAACCTTGCAATCAGCCGTGCAACAACTGTTTGCTGCACCGTTGTCCATTTTCGAAATTGCGTACATTACCAAGGGTTAGGTATGTGAAAAACGTTCGTTTGCACCATATGCTAAAGACCAGCACCGTAACGGACTCGTATCAAGATTACCGAAAATCGCGCCCTACAGCGGAACCATCAGTAACCTCAGGTACAGCACCAAAAGCAGAATATGCAGTAGCGGCATTGTCTAACCTGGCGGGTATCATAATGCACGCAACAAAGACTAAAGCATGTAGCTCACAATCACATGTCCTAAACGAAGTTGCAAGTACTTTCTTCAAACATTTCTCATTATTTCGCTACTTTTGCACGAAGTCCTATACCAGTTAGCACCATCGGTCAATTAGCTGGTCGAAACCCGGCTCCTTTCGGTTACCCAGGATGTAAATAAATAAATTTTTATTTCAGGAAAAAGGAGGCCCGCCTTTTGGGCATGAACAGAACTAGACATAGTTGTACATAATAGCATAATGTGCAGAACAAGGAGTAGGAATAAACCAGCTGAAGTTACTTATGCGGGCTCAAGTGGCCCAAAAATGGAACCTTAGGTTCAAGCGTATCTACGCACCTCTCGTCAGGCATACACCGGATTGCAAAAGCGAAGTTTTTCGCAAAACACGAGATGTGAATCTAAGAAGTACAGAGGTTATTTGGGTGCAGAATGTGTTAGTGAGGAACTGGTCGGATGAGATAATATACCTGATGCTGGTTAAGTGATTGCAGCTTTAACTGGCTAGCCCAACAACCTCCTCGTGGTGCCAGCTGGGTTGTTCGTGATTTTCCCGTTCCAGCAAATCGTTCGGCGGCGGTGTTCCAGGATGTGGTGGGATTTCGCCTGGTAAGCGTTCTCCCTAGAAAAAACCACAGATATCCGTTTAACAACACTGTGACGTGGCGGATGTGACTCGCCACTAAATAAAGTCAGTGCCTCTTCCCTCTTCCGGAGGGTCATTCACACATCACGAAAGACATCTGCTTCAAAGCGTTCCATTGACTCCCCCTTTGATGGCGAACACAACGAACAGAAACACACACAGAGTCACATTTACCTACTCACGCTACATGGCCCCCTCCAAATACACAGTAAACGTACTTTTACATGTCAACACACACATAAATTCCTAGGCCATTTGTCAAAATGCACTAATCTGTGCAATTGCCGATCGTACATGTCTGTATTACCATGATCATGCCCTTGATGGTGTGCCTCGCAATGACGAGAATAAACCATTTATTTATTTATTTATTTTACGAATAGCTGCATGTCATTGATCAAATGTGTATGTGTAATTGTATGAGAGCAACCTTTTGCACTCACTTTTGAAAGCAGGTATCAGACAAATTGCAACGTTTGTTCTCGCAGGTATTTCATGTAGGTGCGGATATCCTTTCGCAGCAGGGAAACGAAAAAAAGGCCGAGAATACTGCATGGGAAATTGTCCGGGACTATGTGGTTCTATGGGTAAAACTATTTTGCTAATTTTGTGGTGGCTACAAGCGAAGGATAGACCGAAATATGATATATAGCGGGTCTATTATTTTGCGTGAAAGTCCGAGAGCTGATCGGGTGGGAGCGACAAAGGCTGTCTGCTTTGGCCTAGCGTAAGCATTAGTTGCCATGTGTGGAAGTCGGAAGCATTAGGAGTTGTTAACAGATAAGTTAGTTAAGGGAAGCAAAACGGCATGGAAAATATTGGAAGATACGACCACGATGCAGGTGCTGTTCAAGCCCTAGTGGGGCAGCTGGTCGCCCGAATACATAAATGAGCTGGGAGGTTTACTATGTTTTAAGTGATAAATGCACATTAGCACATAGAACCAGTTCAGTATTTGGATGCCATAAACATAGCCGGGAGCTCAAGCAAGCCGAAGTATCGAAGAGGTTACGACGAGTGGGTTGTGCAATACTATGAAATTTTATAGTATATCCAGGCATTGTACATCAATTCAACGCAAACTTAACCTTCATCGTAATCAATAACGGTCGTATACATTTACGAATATGTTTGTACAAATCAATATCGTGGCCTTTCCATTGATGTTAGGCATTCGTGCCTTGATTTATGGTGCCCGTGAAAAAGAGGCTTGCGAGGTATGGCCCAGAACACGTGGTGGGGTCTTTGTTGTGTCGTTTGCATGACACAGTAGCGGACATAAGGAAAAGTGAAGGTCGTAGGACTCAAATATGGGCTGCTTTGGTATTGGATAGCCGTTGATTCTTGCTCTGGTTTAAAAATATCGAAATATCTATCTGGGTTCCCATAAGGAATTAAGCATTACCTAACACATCAAACCCTTGGACATACTAATTTCTCAACTTGTACGTATTAAAGCGCCCCTTCATGAAAGGTTTTACCATCCACTCAGTGTTTCATGGTTATTAATTTAAAATCCTACACGGTGTTGTGAGCATTCTGAGCGGTGTTTCCTCGTACTTCGTCCTTCACTCTTGATGACTATGTGGATTTTTACTGTGTACACGAATTCGCTGCTGATTTCGAAGACCGATTGCTCGCCCTCATTACTTCCTTGTTTGTTTAGTAGGAGTACAGTACATCAAATATGTTTCAGCAAATCCACATCGGGACACGCGTGACATCCTCGGTGCTATTTTATTGCGTTTTTGCGGACTGCTTTCTAAGCCATTTTTCGATGACTTACTTAGGCCGAGCCACGCTTCCGCTCCTCAATTTAACTTTTCCGCTGTCGTGGCACTACAATCTCAAGTATTTGGCCGATTGCTTAAGTTGTACCCTGGCATTTTTGGGTGTGCTGCATTTGTTACCAACTCGTTGTGGGATATGCAACGTGGTGATTAGGACTAATGGTTTTACGGTCCTAATATGGCAGCGTATATACCTCTAAAACATAACGATGGTTGACTTCGTGGCTGTCAAGAATGGTTGTTAAGTGGTGGCCGAACTAGCAAACATGGGACGCGGCTCGTCTTCGTTGAATTCATTGGATGGGAAATTCGATGACGAGTTAATGACAGTTCATCCATCCTGGTTCTGTTAAGATGTAGCGCCACCGCAGCACCAACTAATCAGGGCAAAGCCTGTTTATCTGCGGAACCTTGTGCAAGGCCTTTCGTTCGTGCGACTCCGTCACCAGGTATCGCGCTAGAAACAAAGATGCCGGTGGCCATCTTGCTGACGGTTTTTCCATAACCTACGCACAGGCACGCCTACTTCTGCATGAACTAACTTCCATCGGAACTGCCGAGGTGGCCGACGTAACAACTCCGTGCTTGACATTGCAGCAATCCATAGTGGAAGGAGGTGGTTAGGCCTATACTGGACAGAGTTTATTGTTTCCAGTTCCACATACCTTTCAGTGTTGTTTACAGCCAACACCCTTAATTGCTTTCACAATGCCTTCCCGCCAGCTCGCCACCAGGTGTTACCTCGTCAAAAGTTACTTTTAGGGTGGCATCTCACTAAGGGGTTATGACGTGTAAGCAATGGATTAGGCTTGTTCAAGACGGTGTAAATTGTGTCAGATTTTAGAGGCACTAGCGTGCTGCTCAATGCACGTAATCTTATTGTAAAGTTTAGGCAGCTCGTTTGGTATCATGCGCCTCATTCGTCAAATGGTACTTTCACTTATCAGGTGTTGTAACAAAGCTCGGGGCAATGTAGCGCATCGTATATCGACAGCACAGTGCTCTGAGGCCCCGCACGCCGATTTTTGTGGGCAGTCTTGGTGTTTTCGAGTGCTAATGAAAGTACTTTGAGCACCACGATAGGTAAACTAAGGTCTGGTAATTTTATACCAAATGCTAAAATTTGCCAATACTTTACTCAGAAAAAGTGGCTGTAAGTTTGTAGAGGAAAGTATAAGCTATGTATTGTCTGGAAGATGCCCGTTTAGCTCAGGCGGAAGAGCATGAGGCTCTTATTCTCAGGGTTGTTGCTGAACGTACCATGTCGGGCGATCCGGCGGTATTGTTGAAGTTGCATTTAGATACTCTAAGGAGTACTGCGCGGAGATGGTAACCTTAAACTGTAAAGTTTACTTACCCTCCATGTCCTTATCTTCAACGCCTGGCTTTCAACCGGGATCAACCGTGAACCTTAAGAAATAAGCAGCAGTCGGTTTTAAACTGAAAGGTCATGCATCTTCCGCAAGAAGTAGATTGAGTCCATTATTATATCCTTACACTATCGCGCCCCATTAGAAATGTCACCTTCAGGTACATACCATACTTTTTCCCCGCCTTCCGTTCCTTTATTCTTCGCTAAACCCACAGATATTATTGGCGTAGGTATTTCTTAATTCATGGCGCTTTTTCGAAAAATTTGTGACCCACACTTTCTTTTCTAGTGCTTGGTTAGCCTATAAATGTTACTGAGCGCAATGGCGAACCCCTCTGAGTTGCTGGATTAAATACCTAAACCATAATTTCGCCACCATTTCGTTACCTCTATCTTCATAACTATTACCACCCAGTAACCAATTTGTACTGCGCCTCCGCGTAAGTGGACCAAACCTGTTAATCCCTCATTTTGCAATACTTTCTGCAAATGGAACTCGGGTAGGCGCACAAAGGTGCTAATAGTCCGTGGAGTCTATCTCACATCTGATCATACCATAGTCCAACGGAACCCAACGGTATTATTCAACGCAGCTGTATTCTTTTAATCCCATTTCTTTGCCTAAATTAGCGCTGTGTATTAAACTAGGGGACCTCAATAGCCCTTATCCTCATAGTGTACGTTAGCATCGCGATGGCGCCGTTATTGGAAGCATACCTTGTTCCCACTTGGCATTAAGAAGCATGGAAAAACTAGTTCGTTACGGAGCTTCGGAGTCAAATGTAATACTGTGCGCACCTTTAGTTGAATCATGGTCTCCTAAAACAGATCTTTTCACTCTAATTTATCTACTCTTTGCCCCATATCTCTTAGATTTTATCTGAGTTGTACATTAGCCAAGCACTATTTGAAACATTGATAGCCTGGTGGCATGATGAACCAGATCCGTTTTTAATCGCCATTTTCTCCACCCTAACCTTTAATCTTTCATGTTCTCTGACCCTGGCACGAAAGCTAGCCATGTTCCAGAGACCCCTGTCACACAAGCTGGCTAAAATACCAGCTGTTTCGAACCCCTTGTTGTGTTACTTTGGTCACCAGTTTAAAATTTATGTTTTAACTTGCTCCATTGCCTACCCTGCGCCATGCCTAGAGATGGGTGGAAAACCAGCTCCACTGCCTGCGCACTTTGCTGTTTCTGTCTTATACTATTATTAATTTACGCTGTATGGCAAACTAGAATAGCTCTCATCAAAACATACACCTATCTGATAGCATAAGTGACATTAAACTCTTGTTCTGCATCCACGTGGCCCCTACTGAACTTATAAAACCGGAGAGAAAAGATCATAAAGTGCAAACAGTTGCCAAGTAAAGCGGCCCAACACACTGGACACAATGATGCTTAACGTCTGGAATACCCTAATTATAGAAAACAAATTACTTAAGGCTGTACCAAGGCAAGCTCTAGCGAATTACGCATTTATAAACATTTTGTCAATTTTCGAATGTTCCACTCTTTATTTTTGCCGATAGACGTATATAGCATATTGGCAGTGAGGGTCCATGTATAGAAATGCATAAAATGAAGTAAAGTTGATAAATCATGCGGGATTTGTCTAATAAATGGATGATGTTTACAGGCTGCTTCCAGTCAAGTGGACACTGAGAAGTCCTGACTTATCCATGTAGATCAAACCAATGTATTATCGCGACAACATTCACAAACTCTTAAAGTTACATAATTTTGGAGATTTTACTTATAAAGTGTTTTCTTCGACTCACTAGCATCTGAAAACGCCCCGCAGAGGTCGTTAGCGCAGGTCTAGTTACAAAATCACGTAATATGTAGTGCCTTACAAGCCTTCCTGTGCAAGGTGCTACTACCTTCGTTTAGAACATACGTTTTGCGGAGAATGAGTCGCACCTCTCAAGCGCTACTACGTTGGAGCTACATTGTGCAATACTAGGTACGCAGTCCAATTATGATTTTATATCAATGAGCCAATTTTCTAAGTTTTCTGGGTTTAACCGTATAGGCTTGAAAAATTATGCGGCCCTGGTAGCAAGGCTTTTTGGGTCCGGTCTTGGCAGTCGCTCTAGAACTCAGGAAGTACCGCAACTATTGCGGTAATTTTAATCCTATCATGTACAGGGAACAAGCTCCGTTCCGGCTAAAATATTTGGTTTTTACTTTTAGCATGATTTATGCTACAAAACTGGTTTTTAATTTAGGCTGCGATTAAAGCCATTCGAGTCGGCACTAGTGGTCACCTGTTAATGAAATATATCTGTTATATACTACGTTTATGAATTCCAGCTCACTACGCCGAGTGTCGTCCGCTTTTAGAAGAAAAATACTTTAAACAATATTATTATTTTTTGCTAGTAATCATTACAAGTCTCTTACTTGACATCGCTTACGCCTACGCTTTTCTCTCTTTACATGTGCCCACCATATATCGGGACACGTAATAAAAAAAATAAATAGTTTATTCTCATATTTATAGTGACACACCAACGCAGGCATGATCAATGTGTAGTGTACCGGAAAATACGCTCTTACAGTATGTTGCATTGTTGAATTTTTACGGTTGTTTTAGCCTCCCAAGCGTCCATTTGTTTTACTGACTGCCAATCCGTTGACACATACCGTTTTGGTGAGTACATGGCTGCACGTTTTGCGCTCTGTCTGGTTCGCTTCCTATTTTCGTAGCCAGTAAAATCTACTTTGTGTTCAGTCACCTCCGACTTCTATACTGGCATATTTGGCACGTCTTACGTGTCATTGCTTACCGACTAGTATCCCAGGCCCCAACCAACTTTGGTGACCCCTGACAAGAACACGCTGCCCGCCGTATTGCATGTTCATTCTGATGAGCTCGTTCCCGTGGCTTTGTGATCCATTACTTGTAATCATATTGTTTTCTCACTTACCACATATTTTATATGCTTTTTGAAATGGATTATCCAGAGGATGTTCAATCTGTATAGGCTGTTAACGCCGTTAAGCCTGTCATGGGCAATTCTCTTGCGTTAGCCCCTACCCTTTTTTGGGAGAATGATCCTTCGTTATGGTTGTTGCACCTAGAATCCGTATTTAATATTAATATGATTTCTTCTGATTTCGCCATGTATAATCAACCAAGATCCCGCCTTCTTCCGAGTATGTCTTCGCAGGTGAGAGACATCATACTTTGACCCCTCTAGCAATGAAATACGAGGCTCATAAACAGGCAATTATTCAGTGAACCACTTCTTTTGACAAGATCCGGCTGCTGCAACTATTCCGCGTTCTGCAACCAGGAGATGGGATGCCCTTAGCCTTGTTGCGCGAAATGCAACAGCGCATCCGCACGTCCAACATGGACGTAGGGATTCTCCGCGAGCTGTGGATGCAACGCCTTCCTGGAAGCACACAGGTTATAATTGCGGTACCAAGTGCTTTGCCACTCACAGCACTTGCAGACCTAGCAGGCTGCGTCATCGAACGGCAGACAGCCAGAGACTGAAACCAAAGCACCTAAGCAGATTTGTGCTGGTGAAACCACACCGACACCCGCAACTAGCCAGACGTCGTAAATAGACGCATTATCATCGCAGATAACGTCGCTTCAGCGCCAGATCGAGGAACTCGCTTTAAACTGTAAGCGTCGCAACCGCTCTGGATCATCGCACTGTCGCACAAAACCTGATGCCACAAGTTTCTGCTTTTACCACTTGCGTTTCGGTAATAAAGCCCGTAAGTGGGTACAGCCGTGTTGCTACTCCGCCATGGATGATCCGCCACGCCGGCGTGTCATGGCCACGAAGGTCGGCAAAGCCCATGGTCGTCTGATCTACATTAGGGATTATGAATCAGATACCCAGTTCTTAGTTGATACCGGGCAGAAGTCAGCGTCATTCCCCTTATGTCAGGTGAGCCTACTGCTTCTCTGTCGAACAGTCCCAGTGCCACCAGTTGCACGCCTATAGCCAACTACGGCCATCGGTCGCTTACCCTGGACCTAGGTCTTCTGCGTACGTTCCGCTGGGTATTCACCGTCGCTGCAGTCCGCTTTGCCATCATTGGCGTCGACATTCTCTGGCATTTCGACCTCTTGGTTGATGCGGAACACCAGATGATAGTTGACCCTGCAAAGAAGCTCATTGTATGTGGCAGCACTGCCGATATCACATCTACATCCCCGGTCTATGCATTTCTCCAGACCTCGCCAGACTACGTCAAACTATTCTGTCAGTATTCCAAGCCCGTTCAGCCAATGGAAGCAGCTTTACCCGTGGCAGATCAAGTCACGTACCACATACGGACGAATGACCTACCGGTGTCATGCCGTCTACGCCGACTATCGCCCGAGAATTAAAGGTAGCTAGGGCGGAGTTTTAGCACATGCTTGAACTTGGAATAATCCGCCCTTCCGAGAGCCCTTGGTATTCGCCCCTGCAGATCGTCCCCAAGAAATCTGGCGGCTGCGCATCTGCGGTGCTTGCCGCGCACTTAATCGAATAACCGTCCCAGATAGTTATCGTAACCTACACATGCAGGACCTTACCGCATGCCTCACCGGTAAGATCTTCAGCAAGATCGATCTGGTTCGCGCCTATCACCAGATACTTGTAAAAGATAATGACATAACTAAAGCAGCCGTTATCACTCCTTTTGGATTGTTGGAATTTTTAAGAATGAAATTTGGAGTGTGCCACGCCGCACAAACCTTCCAATGCTTCAGCTACGATGTAATTCGTTGCCTAGACTTCACTTATTCCTACTTCGATGATATTTTAGTCGCCAGTTCATGGGAACAAGAGCACCTCGAGCATCTTCGAACTCTTTTCCAGCGCTTGACCCAACAGGGGGTCACAGTCAACCCGGCTACGTGCGTACTCGGCAAAACAACGGTAAAACTCCTAGGCCACCTCGTTTCATCATCTGGTATCGAAATGCTTCCTGATAAGATCCAGGCAATCAAGAACTTCCCAGCACCAACTTCGTTCAGGCACTTCCGTCGATTTTGTGGTTTGGTCAACTACTATCGACAATTCATTCCGCGCTGCGCTCAGCTCATGCATCCACTGACTGACCTACTCAGAGGAAATGAACGTAATTTCGCTTTCCCTGACACAGCACAGGCAGCATTCGCCGAGCACAAGAATGCTATTGCCAACGAAGCCCTCCTCGCTCATTCCGAATCGACTGCACCCCTTTCTATCTCGACTGATGCCTCAGAAGTCGCGGTAGGAGCCGTCCTCCAACAACACGTTGGAGGGCAATGGTAACCGCTTGGGTGCTTCTCCATGCGAATGCAGCCGGCGGAACCCCGTTACAGCACGTTTGGCAGAGAACTGCTCACCTTTTACCTAGCCGTTCGTCACTTCCGTCACACACTCGAAGGCCGCGCTTTCACGATCCACATTGACCACAAGCCCCTTATCGTTGCCTTCAACTTGGCTTGTGACAAATACGCACCACTGGAAACATGACACCTAGACTTTGTCACGCAGTTCACTGCTGACATACGTAATGTCTCAGGTGTCGACAATCCCGTCGAAGACGCTCTCTCACGCATCAACCTCACTCACCAATCTTTGCCTACCGTCGATCTTGCCACCATGGCATCAGCTCAGGCTTAAGACGAAAACATACAGCGCACTCTGCAGTCCACTGCACTGCATGTGCAAACTGTTCCCCTCCAAACAACGAAAGGAACCATTCTCTGTGACACTTCCACAGGTTATCCTAGACCCCTCATGCCCATCCCCTTCAGACGTACACTCTTTGACATACTGCACTCATTGTCATATCCTGGAATTCGTGCATCTTTGCAACTGGTCACCGAAACTTTCGCTTGGCCAAAAGTAAACAAAGATACTCCTACCTGGGCTCGCGCCTGCTTTCAATAACAACGCTCCAAGTACATCGTCACACCCGCAGTCCTCTTGGTTCATTCCCGGCCCCGGACTCTCGGTTCTCACATGTAAACTTAGACATAGTAGGACCTTGTCTCGGTCACGCCGACTCGTACACCTTCTTACAGGTGTGGACCGCTTTATCTGATGGCCAGAAGGCATTCCCCTAACAGACTGCACAGCTGTGACTGTTATCCGGACCACCTTTGACCGATGTGTCTCGCACTGCGGATGCCCATCCACCATTACAACTGACCGATGAACGCCTTTCGAATCTTCACCATTCGATAAGCTCTGCAACTTTTTAGGTTGTCGCTGAGTTCATACCTCAGAGTACCACCCAGCAGCCAACGGGTTAGTTGAACACTTCCATAGACCACTTAAAGCCTTGCTCTGCGTCTCCTCCGACCCAAGCCGGAGCAAAAACCTTTCGCCCGTACTCTTAGGTATTCGCAGCAGCGTCAAAGCTGACTTGCAATGTGCACCAGCCGAGCTGGTTTAAGGCACAACGCTCAAGTTACCAGGAGAATTCGTTCCACACCCCGCATCGTCAAGTGTGGCCGCTTAACGTTGCCTCCTCCCAAGCTTAAAGCATGGGTTCACTACGCCAGACTACGCTCCCTGAACAGACCAGAGACGTGCAAATGTACAGCGGACTCTCTACCTGCACTCACATCTTTCTCGACAGCGACGCAGTGCGACGCCATCCTCAGCCTCCCTAAACCGGCCCTTTCAGAGTTCTGCAGCTGACTTCGAAACATTTTCCTTTAGACCAGAATGGTCACCGAACAACGGTGTCCATCGACCGCCTCGAAGTGGCTTTCGTTGACAAGCCAAATGCATCCCATTCTGATGCTCTCGCACAAGCATCCGCACATGCGGTGACTTTCCGCGCACTGGATAGCCCAAACTCTCTGTATCCTTGACCCTCAGCCTATCCAGCCCCAACCCCGGGCAACAGACAGACGAGGTAGACAGGGCAAACGTCCGGTCCGTTTTTGGCATTCGTAGACGTTTGATATTTCCATTAACACGCCTTTTTCGTCTATAGTAGATATCCTGCGTCTTGTTCACAAACGTTTTGCAAAATCGTAAAGAACCCAAACGTGTTGAGAATATATTAAGCGTATTTGTTTTTTATTATGTATGCCATGTTCCCTCTCCGGCGTCAAGCCACTTCCCCGACCCTTGCCCACCGCTTCTGAGTTCTACCTTCCAGAAACTCAACTGCCGGAACTGCTCAGACAACCCTCGTGTGACTCGCCAACCGGCCCAACGCAACCCCCGAGTGACCCGCCAGCCGACCCATGGCCTCCTTCCTCACCCAAGGAAGAGACAGTCGCCTTCGGCCGCAGAGAGCCAGGAACGGGTTGGTCACTAAACGCCTAGCTAGGCGCATCCGACGAAGACGCCTGGATTTCTTCGTGGGACGAGGATCGTGAACTAAAGCGTTGCGGGTGAGTGACAACTCCAAAGCGCGCCGTCGGGTTTGCAGCAAAGGGAAGGTATTGTCGGACTTTTATCTGGACTAGCCAGATTTTTGTAGTCCGGCCATCCCGCCCCGACGGCCCAACGATGATGCGCGCTGGTCCACACGGTCGGCATAAATAATAAGTAACGTAAGCCTGGACCCAGTGAACTCTGCTACACGCCCCGCTTTGGAAGCACTTACTCAAGCCCATGCAACTATTTGTACCAATCCTCACCTTCCCTTTCCCTCCACTAACAGCTAAATCGAAGGTTTCCATCCTTTAGCCCCTGTAATGTACCGGAAAACACGCTCTTTCAGTATTTTGCAACGTTGGATTTTACGGTGGTTTTAACCCTAAAAACTTCCATTTGTTTTACTAATTACACATCTTTGTGACATTCAAAGGTTTGGTGAGTACCTTGCTGCACTTTTCGTGCTGGCTTATTCGTTATCTACTTTTCTAGCCTGCACAATATACGTTGGGTTCGGTGGCCTCCGAAGTCTATACCGTCGTGTTTGATATGGCTTACGTGTCACTGCGTTCCGACAAGTATCCCAGGCCCCACCTAACAAATCTATCAAAAAGGATAATGAAGCTGGAACGAATATACTTGACAGGCGGTTCCTACATCGACGGTGCCGCACTCGCGCTCAAGCAATACATAAACCTAACGCCATTATTACTTATGCAATAGCATGTCGTCATTGTTCGTTATAATCCGACCCCTCGAGGGCAAGGCTCCTTGCACGTCCAGAAATATATCTTTATTTAGTTACTTTTTGCTTACTTTATCAAACGTTAAAAATTGGAAGGATTATTTTAGCAGTGGGGATGGCATGTTCCAACCTAATACTTTTCGGCTAGTCGTTACTGCACGTTTAGACACCAGGTCGCTTTAGGCATTTCTTTTTGATCGACCTTAAACCTTATGCAAACTGGACGACTGCTAAGCACAAGTATCTCCGAATCCTGTGGAGGGTCTTAGATTGTTCGGAACCTTTATAAACGTACGTTAGTTATATTGTGCTAAGCCTTCAGCTGGCTTGATCCCATGTTATGGCTGCAGCGACACGGCAATTTTAGGCCACCCGTGCATTTGTCCTAAATGGTGCATGGGTTAATGCATCTGCTTCAATTTAATAAGCTGCACAAGTCGCAACTGATTTTACTGTAATGTTAGTGCCTTCGGCTCGTCTTGTTCCATAGGTCTACTCTGTATTGACACGTCCGCGCGGCAAACCTTCCGCGCCACACTTAATTTTCATACGCTCTGATCTGATCGGTTTAGTGCTGATTAGCATTTCACAAAGAGTTGTCTCCTTATAATGTGCAAACCAAAGACGTTGAATTAATACCAAGGTTGGAATTCGAAAGTCAGGGTGCAGGTGCAAATCTTTCATTTTGTTTTCTAACGTTCTTTTCTATTCCATTGACCTCATCGTTTACTGCCCTTAATGCCTTTCTTGCTGCTTTCTTGCATGCATTCCCACGCAGTAAGTGTAACCGAGAAACGTCTAATGGATTGACAATGGGTGCACCCTGAGTAGCCATTTGTTTCCGGCGTTTCTCTAACCTCTGTCGTGAATATATACTTCGGAGTCACAAACCTCGTTACTACATCGGAATACAGTCCTCAAATCTTAAAGCCGCACTGATGAGTATTCCATATGATTGAACTTTGTGTCCTATGTGTCTCAGTGGGTAGGCCAATGACACTATAAACTATCTATCAGCCGTGGCATCTCGAGCACACGCGCGGACTGAGTTTGATTTTGTTAATTGCTAACGATTCAATCTTCATTGTTATATTTAAACTTCGCTGGCAAAGCAAACACCTCGGGGTGTCAGCTGGGTGTTTCGGCTTTGAGCCGTTTCTTCAAATAGTTCTGCGTCAATGTTTCAGGACGTAGTAGGCTTTTACCTTGCTATCGTTTTCCTTATAAAAGCCACAGATATTTGCTTAAGAAAACTGCGCCTTGGCAGACGTAGTTAGACGCTAAATAAATTTTCCACGAAATCTTATACTAACAAGTTTCTCAAATCCACAGCCGTCAAAACCTTCTTCAGACACCGGCGATGCGATCGAACTCATTCAAAAGTATAGTATGATATATACAAAACACAAGCGACACCCCTACATACATACCTGGAGTTAGTGATACACATATATGTAAATCCTATTATTCTATTGTATAATTCCTGCTAACTTGTTGTACTATTGCTATGTGCACTACTTTAATGCCTTGCCTCGCGTAGCCGGGAGTAGAAACACCTTTAGTTTATTATTTTCTATTCCACTGCGAAGGACTTGGGGACATGTTCAACTGGGACGGCAAGCCATCCATCCGTTCGTCTTTCTCTCTTATGTTCCATTACCCTTCATACTAGTTTTGGGTTACCGGTAAAGCGGGGACTACCAGCACAGACCAGGCTGGCGGATTTTGATAGAACATGCAGTGAATCCAGTGTTTTGAAAGAACCATGTACATGCTAATGATTTCCTTATGGTCCCCGTCGCATTGGTCCTGGACTATTTGAAAATCCATTGCTTGCAGCGCCGCTCAAATCAAGGATAAATGCGCGAAGCCGTATCTGCCCTGGATGCAACCACTAACCAATCTGGACAACGTAACTCGGTATTTTACTTTCAACAATCCTATCGTTCTTAGACGCAGTTTTTCTTTTGGTGAATACGCTCCTCTTGAAATACCGTTGCATGAAGGAATAATGCAATCCGAATGACGCAGATCAACCCTACTGTGTAGCGTTCGGCATGTGCCTGAAGCTGCTTAGAAATGCACGCGCTCAGTTCCAAAATTCCTAATGAAGGCTGATGGTAAGCACTGAAGGTGAGCATTTGCTTTCCAATGGACCGGGATGGCGATGGTGCTTCTCTAAATGGAAGGTGAAAAACCTGATTCGTGCAAAAAATGGCAGCACGAACCTTTTATAACGCATGTGTTAAGTTGCGGTTACACTTTTGTGCAGCGCGTCCTTAAAATCAGATGGCGGCCACTCTTGACAATAGCCTCGTTGCTGAGCTGATTTTGCGAGGGGTTATAGACAAACAGCATCTACCCGTTTTACCCTTTATCGCGTGGTTATCAGTAACCTATGTGCATGTGTGATAGCTAAACGCACATCTACAATTTTGCGCTGCAGTTATGCTGAAGGCAAGGCGCACGCCGATGGATCCCACGCGGGTAGTATAGAGAACAGTAGACAAAAGAGCGGAACTATCACATTACCCGTAAATATGTAATATACGTTTGGATTGAAAGGTGTATTTTCCGTGAAAATAAATACAGTAAAATGCTAAACGTGTCTGCGCTTAGCAGGGAAAAACAGACGGTGGTGCAGCAACGCAAAGGAATGTTTGTCAAATGCATCAGTACGAGAAAGATTATGCTGCTAATTCTTTCCGGAGTGAGCAATAGCTTGCTAAAATGAGTACAGCACATCCTCTATCGTGTAGGAAGTTAGTGCGGGGGAAGAGGAGATTGTGGTGCGTTAGCGTGAGGTGATATATAGGAAATCCTATAAAAGCGACCGGGTTTGTGCTGCCAAGTTTTTCTGAGCGACTTGTTGGTTGCCTACATTACCCCGCGCAGCGTATTTTCTGTCATTTATCGATCATCCTTGGGGCGGACTTCGGTTAGCTAACGGTTGCTTATCGAGCACATGTGCTACCTGCGATAGTACCAAAGAATAAACACAGCAAAACGTTTGTTCTGCGCTTGCCCACCTGACGGACCTGGTGGCGTCAATCTTATTACCCTGAGCATATATTGTGAAACGGAAGGTTATCCGATAGTTCCAGAAACTGCACTGCACAACAGTTGAGCAGTAAAACCGTTACAGCAGCCTAAGCCAGGGCCCCATGTTTGGAAATGTAGCATTATGGTGAATGTCAAAATGTCTAGCAAGATCCCGAGTGCAGCTACCGCTAAAAGTATCCTAACACACCCTAATCCCGTAACAACAAAGCAAGTAAAAACTAGTAGTATGTCCATTCGAGGATTTTGGGAACTTACTTGCCTGGTGGGTATATAAATCGTCACGGACCTGGGAAGACACCATGCAAAACAAATACGCCGGAGGTGATTGGATGCTCATCTCCCAAGTACCTAAATGGGGTCCACCCTAATTACACATGAAGGCAAAGAGAAGAGGAAACAGCAGCGGACGTCTAACCAAGCTAATACGAGCTTCATACGCAACAAGTGTAAGCTCGGGCCCGCTACAACGGTGTGAAGAGAAAGCTAGGCGCGGTGGCTTGTTATCAGTAGTTGGAACCATATTCATTATGCCTTAAAGAAAGGTGCCGAGACGGAGGCAGTCATTTGTGGACTGGATAGGCTTTACCTGGATGAATCCTCAGACGTATCGCAAATAATATGGGTGGGATCACGGAGATCCCACTATCCATGTTCCAGGAAATTAGAGGGGTGGCCCAGGTTTGCGCAGAGCAAAGGACAGTATTACAAATGCTGCACTACAGGAAGCAAAGATTTGTTTACCTGTACTGGACAGGAAAGCGTACAAAGGTAGGGAGCTAACGATTCCTTATAACACGGCAGGTTTTGACCTACATTAGTTTCAATTTGGACACTGTTAATTACGGGAAAAATTTTACCCATGCCAAGACACAGGTCTCACGGATTGTAGACCAGCCGTCATATTTCGGCAGGTTTTTGGCCAAGCAAAAAACAAAAGGGATTATAAAAATAGATGGCACATTATGTCGTTTGTAAAATAATAATATACCATTAGCGCAGCTTTGATAGACCATGAGTGACTATATTAAAAAAATGAAAAAAGCTCAGCACGCGCGAACGTGTTGCCGCAATGAATCGTCGTTTTCCTGCGGCTGGCCGTCTCAATGGAAATAAGTATGCAGTATTGCGCAAGTACAATATTGGGAGAACATCTCTGCTTATTGTTAACAGTATCTTGAAACCTAAAATGTTCATTTACATCATCTGTTAAGGATGCTCTGAAAATATTTTTGTTTGACCGAAAGCAGTCCTACATGTATCCAACAGCGCTACGCCTCCTGCCTTGTTAAGTGAGGACTACTAATTTCGTGACATACGTAAGCCGTAAAAGGCCGGGGGGTGAGAGGCATATTGTTACCTTGCAGCCGACTGAGCAGGTACACCAAACCAGTTCAGTTACATTCGGAGCTGGATGGTGGGTGCGCCTGTGTTAACCCAGGCAGTAAGCTAGACGACCATGTCACAGTTGTCGTTGGAGGAGTGAGCGTAAAGCGACTCGGTAGATGGCGTGAAAGCGCTGGCGAGCTGGCTGCTCAAACAACACTTAAGATACTGTGATGTGGTAAAGAGAAAAGGAAATTCAAAACCAGGGCTAGGCCGATGTAAATGTACCTACTTATTTGCTACGTAGACTTTGTGACGCAATACACAAGCTGGATTTCTGGGGCGAAATAAGGTATTCAAGGCTTGTTAAATGTAAAACGCGGTGGTTTTTAGATCCATCATGTTAAGTGAGTAACATAGTGTGACACAAGTTTAACTTGTACGGAACTCATCGAATTAGATGTGAGTTTACAAATATTTGTTTAATTATATTATAAGTAGCGGTTGATTTGAACAAATGGAATTCATCTACGGGACCAACAAATTCACCGGTTACCGGCTTTCGAATTATCGATGCCATATTTTGGTGTACTTGTTAATGAAGCTAGGATACATCACCTTTTATGATTTCTCATTTACAGTGTCGCAAAATATGTGCGTAACGTTTTATATTTAAATATATTACTTTTAATCAGGTTCTTGTCGTTTGCTATATTAACATACACGAAGGAGCAACCAATAGTGTTATTAAACTAATATAGCCATCACCTTAACATTAACTAGTAATCCGTATTCGTGTATATTCTCACTAAGCACTTTTGCACCTTTACTTTTAAGGCAGGACAAAATATAGGCAACCCTAATCCTGGGTTCAGGTTCACCCTAACTCTAAACAGCCCATGTTTCTGGCATTTTATACCCGTGAATTCCCCGGTCCCTTTAACTTTTTGTCCTGTTAGTCTAATTATTTTTTTGGCTTTTTGGCCGCTTTTGCTTCAGTACTTTCCGTTCAAAATCAACTTATTTCTTTTGCGTTCTAAATTTGCCAGTGCATGTGCCCTATCAAATTGCAGTTTTTGGGCTCTTTTAAGTTACTGGAGCACGAATCGGGACGATCGTTATGCGGAAGTTTGTTTCATCCCTGCATCTTGTCCTGACCTCTCATCGCACTTGCATGACTCGTTCTATCTCGTACTCGACAAATCATGTTCCTTTGCTGAACGATTCCAACTGATGCAAGTGGACATGTCATCATGATTTGCTCTCACCGTCGTCAATCTACTGCTCTCACCACCCTACCGGCACGAGAGTCCGCTGACCCTCCGTCCACAGTCCACTTAGAGTCCTTGATAAGTCCCACTTCATAATTGAGTTATAGAGCGTAAAGGGAGGTCCTATATCAGCCCCATCACCTTCAGTTAGAACATAGCATGTCATTGGAATCAGGAGTCCTGGTGGACTGGGACCGTCACATTAGAACAGTGTCAGATCACACTTGGAATCCTGGGTGCGACAAGATGGCCAATCCACAGCCTAGTTGTAACGAGCTTGTCTCGTAATGTTGCGGCGCAGGTTCGAGCCTTCGTAGGGGCAGGGCGACCCTCGCAGTATTCTTAGCCCACGTGCAACTGGTGGTTGTTGCGCTGCAGCGTGGCGTCTTTACTGCGTACCGGCGTAATGTGATGCTGTGCCGCGACAGGGTAGCAGTTGGGTGAGTTCTGAGAACTGGCACAAAAATTGTGCATAGGTTAAGGAATTTTGTATCCCGATAGGCTGTTCAGCTGGCGAATGTTTTCGATAAATTATTGGTGCCTTCGGGGCTGATTGACCTTTACGCGTCATATACTGACTAGCCATATTGGCCCTGATCCATCTCAGCTGTTCCGTTCCACTCGGGTGCCAACTCATCGTGGTCACTATCTGAAGCTGCATAAGGCCAGACCCGATCCCATTAGGGCTGACTCGTTTAGTACTTAGGGAACCCACTACCCAAGGATGTGATAGTAGCATCAGCGGTAAAGAAGTTTGAATGTCGACTCGATACCCTTAGATTGCAGTTCCAAACCTGCCATTTGAACTCGTAAATTCCGCTTGCATTTCCTTGACTTCCCATCCCTTATTGCTACTATTATCTTATATAGTACAGTTATACTTGCATTACATATGTTTTTATTCGCCTGACTGGTACAGCTAGGACTGCTATTGCAAGCAACGCAGGCATTAGTTGACCAGGATTGGATTCAAGTGTATTGGTTTGGCTCTCCTCGGTTTCAAAGTATTTACGCGAACTGTCCTTTCTCAACAACGCAGTCAAAAAGGCACATACATGGGGATTTTCCTTTCAATTAAAGCCTTGTTCATCACGCATTTATATTTCTTGTCATGTTTAGACACGTAGCGCCACAGTGCTCGCAGTGAATGTAGCAGGGTACTTG
>OX104065.1:73466277-73736216 GCA_944474145.2 Dicrocoelium dendriticum | reverse complement strand
CGCCCACCAGCCTCGAACCAGCTATGGACGCAAATCGATCACATTGCTATTAGTTGCCGCTGGAGAGGCTGCATCCAGAGTTGTCGCTCGGTTTGGAGCACATGTGTAGAAACCGATCATACACTTGTATGTGCTGACATGCGGATACGCTTTGGCGGACGCCCATGGCGACGCTGTGAGCGCATTGACACCAGCCAACTGACAAAGCCAGCTGTTCTGAATGCCTATCAAATTACGCTGTCATCCGAGTTGGATAAACGCTCACTGGTCTCATATTCACCAGACCTTACTAGCAGCAGGCAAATGCTCATGTGGTATGTCTAATCGCCAACATGGACATTGGGTCTCTTCACAGTCTTTGGAACTTATAGATGCTCGCCGGCATATTCCGACTGGAAGCGAACACAATGAAACTCGCAAAGAGCTCCGGATAAAACTCCGTGCTAGCCTGAAGTGAGACCGCGAATCCTGGTGGTCTCATCGTGCATCAGAGATGGAAGTGGCCGCTGCCCTTGGTAACCATCGTAAGTTATTCCGTCTGATACGGGAAACGGGCAGCAGGAGATCTGATGTTAGTGAAACAATTTGTGACGAGAATGGACAGCCTATCTGCAACTTATCAAAACGGTTAGAGCGTTGGGCTGAGCACTTTGAAAGGCAATTCAATCGGTCGGAATTGTTAGATCTCTCACCGGCCACTGATCGACCTGCTCCCTGAGCTGTCCCTTTGGATCCACCCTCTCGCTCAGAAGTCAAACGTGAGATCGGACTGTTGAAGTTGAGCAAAGCCGCGGGATCAGATAATCTTCCTCCAGCCCTCTTCAACTTCGGGAGACCTGCTCTTGTGGATGATTTATACGAGTTACTAGTCAAACTGTGGGAGCAGGAATCTGTCCCAACCGATTGGAGCCACTCCGTCGTTTCAATTTTCATGGGAGGCTCACGATCGGAATGCGGCAGCCATAGAGGAATCAGTCTGATATCCATTGCCTCCAAATTGCTTGCCTCTGTCATCCTTCACAGACTGACTGGCGTTTGTGAAAGCCAGATTCGTGAAGAGCAAGCTGGATTTCGTCGAGGTCGTGGCTGCATTGACCACATCTTAACATCGAGTCAGTTGTTGGAGCACCGTCACATATATTGGCGGCCCACCGTTGTCGTGTTGCTCGATATCAAAGGTGCATTCGATTCGGTAGATAGACATGCACTTTGGGACTGTCTACTCAGGAAAGGTGTTCCTGAGAAATATGTGAATATTATCCGAGCATTATATGCGCATAGCTCTGGCAGAGTGAGGGCTTACGGCAAGTTGTCGTCGCCCTTTAATATCTCCAGCGGCGTGAGGCAAGGATGCCCGTTGTCAGCTTTCCTCTTCAACTTCGCTGTTGACGAAGCCATGGAAATCGCGTTCACAGGACACGACTTAGAAGATGTGGATCTGCTCCCAGGAGAACGACTTCTTGACTTAGAGTATGCTGATGATATTGCCCTAATCTGTGACAGCTCACAAATGTGCCAAGCGGCACTGGACTGATTAGCACTAGCTGTCCGTCACTTCGGGCTTTGCTTCGCACCCTCGAAGTGCAAAGCGTTTCTCCAAGATTGGTCTGGACCGTCTCCTTCGCTGACTCTTGATGGGGATCAGCTAGAAGTCGTTCAAAATTCAACTACCTGGGTTGTTGTGTCAACGCCCGTGGGATTGAAGATGAGATCACAAACCGTATAGCAAAAGCTCGGGGCGCTTTTGCTAATCTTCGCCACTTATGGCGGCGGCGCGACATCACTATTGCCCTGAAGGGTATAGTGTGCAATACAGCAGTACGTTAGACCCTGTTGTACGGTTGTGAAACCTGGCCGCTTAAAGCAGCGGACCTGAAGAGGCTAGTTACGTTCGACCAACGGTGCCTTGTAATTTAGCTCACATTTGGTGGGAACACCGCGTGAGCAACGAGCGTGTTCGACGCCTTGTTTATGGCACATGAAAAGGAAATGAACCGCTCAGCACCGTTATTTCACGCACCATGCTCCAATGGCTCGGCCACGTATTACGCATGCCAGCCCACCGACTCCCGCGACGTGCGTTGCTTTCGCGCCGGGGGTGTGGATGGAAGGAGGGAGGGGTGGCCAAGCGATGACTTGGTCAAGAGGAATGAAGGCCCTCACTTCTGAGCTGGCCTCAGTTGGAGCGTCTCGGCTCCCTGGTTGAGGTCCGAAACACGATGAACACGTTTTGTTGGACACACTTGCTGACATGGCAAGTAGCCGACCTCAGTGGCGTTCGTGCTGTGAGTTTCTTTGACCCACCCCATTCCTCTTAGCCTCCCCCTCCAACCACGATCTGATTATTTAGCCTTATATACTTTCGCATAGCGATTTTTTTGATGCACAGTAGCCGGCTGGTAGCTTACCGGAACGATGCCCATCCGTTACCGGTAGCTCAGTCAGCTTGCACCAGTTGCTTTCTTTCTCCTTTTTTCTATGTATTGCGGCACAGTAGCTGAGATGTTTCCCACCTCTGGCTAACGTGTATGACGATGATAATGACCTGAGTTCAGGATCTACGAAGCAACACTAGATATGTCAGACATCACAAACGAAATGGTTGTTTGGGAATGCTGATCGTGACCGTCTGCGGTTCACGTTAAAGAGAGCTTCGAATGCTCTTCTGTATGTAATCTGGTGTTCCTCGAACTTCTTATGCGTCGACCTTTTTGCTTGTAAGACGGGTTGGTTCTGTCTATCGGTGGGCTTCAGTGTCAGCAACGCCGTGGAATGGCTTTTGTTTGGGGGCCTCAAATGGAATTAGTAGCGTTTGCGGTTAGCATGCAATGGAAGCTATTGGTATTTGAAATGGCAAAAGACCTGAGCGCAAATAAGACCTAAATCTTCTCATTTCCTGCAGTTCTGAAACACGTACTTAATCTATTTCGCACAACCACTAACCCAAACAAAGGAAAAAGTCAGAACGACCTTGCCCCAAATAACGTTTTAACCGCAGTCAAACAGCAGCTGTACAAAGGTGGCAGATCATAGTCATATTTATAAGTCGCCTCATGACCTTCAGCTTCTATGATTAGATCAGCTACCAAGGTTAGTTGTTCCCCATAGATTTTACCGGTCTTCAGGAAGGTTGTTAATTACGTGTTAGCCTTAGAACATTCCAAAGCGTTCGAAATCCATGCGATAATCATTAACAATCGACCGTCGCAACGAGACTGGACCTTAACGTGGTGCGACGATTTGCGTACCTCATTGACCCATTGAGCTGTACTGGGTGATGCCTCCGAGTATCTTGAGAGCTACTCCTACCAGGTTGGTCAATGGTGAGAGGTCAGACAAACTCAGTCTCCTGGTCCTCCAGGTTGGGGGTTTGAAATGGGATGACGTCCATTTCTGTAAAACTAAATCACTGCCACCCCGCTGCCTTGCGGACAGGCTTTTGAGCCAAAGGCTTTGGTTGAGGACCCTGTCTAGGTCTGGGCGCCCTGGCAGTATCTCAGCCCACATACAACCATGACATTTTCTTCAAACATTAACTTCATCCTGCATCGGCCGTCGCGCAGATTATCAAGGGTCGCCTTATCTGCTGCATACAGCAGGGCGGATAAGCGAAAACATGCTACTGCTGGCGCCTCCCTTCTTTCTTACCCACCTTTTTCTCTCACTCCCATCCCGGCCCCCATTCAAAATCTTCCTTCTATAATTCCCAGCTTAATTGACAGCAACCGAAGTGCCACTGGAGTAGAACCATCTGCAACCACCATCCCACAGCACCTATCGGACGCCTATCGACAAAAGTCCCTTATAAGGCCACGCTGTCCCGTTTCCATGGCGACATTCAATGTTCGCACTCTAAGACAAACAGGTCAGCAGGCTGCACTCGCACGCACCTTGGACACACTGGGTGTTGATGTGTGTTGTGTGTCCGAAACTAGGATTAATGACCCTAACGGGGTTATTGAATTGACTGCACTCGGCTTATCCTCACGTTATTGGTTGCACGCATCCGGAGACGCCGATGCGGCACTCACCGGTCAAGCTGGTGTAGGTATCATTCTCAGCTCCAAGGCTGAGTCATCGTTGGTTGATTGGATTCCGGTGAACAGCCGTTTATGTGCAGCCCGTTTGACGACATCAGCTAAGGTGAATTCGCGAAGTAAAACAAAACGCTGTTTGTTTGTGATTTCTGCTTATGCTCTCACGGACTGCAGTTCTAATGCAGTCAAGGACACTTTCTATCACGAACTGAACACGCTGCTACGCAGTGCTACTAGTTCAGATATTATAGTACTTGCAGGGGATATGAACGCACAAGTAGGGCGTCTGAGCTCTTCAGAAGCTCAGCTGGGTGGTAAGTATGGACTTAACGCCGAACGGACTGACAACGGTGAGCGTCTGCTGCAACTGTGTGCGGAGCACCAATTGTTTCTTAGTAGCACTGCTTTTAGACACAGTGGGCGCCGAAGTGCCACTTGGCGTCCACCTGTAGCTGGTCAGCGATGGACCCAAATTGACCACATAGCCATAAGTTACAGGTGGCGCGGTTCCATTCTGGATTGCCGCTCGTACTGGAGTACCTGTGTCGACTCTGACCATGCCTTGGTGCGCTGTCGTTTCTCCATGAACTTTACCGGAAGGCGCACAAAGCGTCTCCCCCGATTGGCAACGGAGAAATTGGCCCAGCCCTCTGTCAGGCAAGCCAATCAAGAAGCACTATATACCGAACTTCCGCTGTCTTGTCCTAATGATACTGAACTTCAGTGGAATAGGATCTCGGCCACTATGCACGACGCAGGAGCATCTGCTTGTGGCACTATCAGTCGTCACCGCACCAGTCACTGGATATCCGAGAGGTCCGTGAACCTGTTGGATGCTAGAAGGCACCTCCCGGCTGGTTCTGAACACAATGTGACCAGACGGGCTATTAGGCGTGAACTAAAGCAGAGGCTACGTGCTGACAAGGAAGCCTGGTGGACCAGTCGGGCTCAAGAAATGGAGGAGGCAGGAGTAGTAGGCAATTACCGGAAGCTCTTCCAGCTAATACGCACCACTGGTCCGAGAAAACCAGGCGTCAGTGAGACAATCAGGGACAGCGCGGGTGCGCTGATACACAATAAGGAGCGCCGTATGGCTCGTTGGGCTGAGCACTTTGAACATCAGTTCAGCTGGCCCCCTGCTCCCGGACCTCTTCTTACTCAGGTGTGGCAGGACGAGCCATGGACGGTTAGTTTAGAGCCTCCGTCGGAGGCCGAGGTCCGAAACGCGATCACAGCCCTCAATCGTTTTCGTGCCGCTGGCCCGGATTCCCTACCACCTGCACTATTTAAGGATGGAGGTGAGGTCCTCTGCAGGGCACTGACCTCCCTATTCGAACGTATCTGGAACGAAGAGAGTGTGCCGGCTAATTGGAGCGAATCGAGTATAGTGGCAATATACAAGGGCAGTCGCACAGACTGTGCGAACCACAGGGGTATTAGCCTAACGCCAGTTGTGACAAAATTACCGGCCTCGATTATCGTTCGTCGCCTCACTGCAGAACGGGAATCTCGGATTAGAGAAGAGCAGGCCGGTTTTCGCCCAGGACGTGGCTGTATAGACCATATATTTACTTTGCGGCAGGTGCTAGAGCAGCGTCACGCATACCGCAGACCGACAATAGCTGTGTTCCTCGATTTCAAGAGTGCGTTCGATTCAGTCGATCGATCGATTCCGTTCGAAATACTTGCGCGGAAAGGTGTTCCCACGAAATATGTGAACATCCTTCGTGCTCTATACTCGAACACTAGAGGCCGCGTCAGGGTCTATGATGCCCTATCGGATAGCTTTTCGACTACAAGTGGCGTTCGTCAGGGTTGTCCGATTTCCCCATTTTTGTTCAATTTCGTTGTGGATTCTATCATAGAGTGTTCCCTTGCGGAATCTCACGATGTAGGTGTTGAAGTGCTGCCTGGTGAACGGTTAGTTGATCTAGATTATGCGGACGATATCGACAATGTTGAGGCGGCACAATCAACCCTGAATAGCCTATCCAGAGTGGTCCCATTATTTGGCATGCACTTCGCACCTTCAAAGTGCAAAGTGTTGCTGCAGGACCACCAGCCACTCGATGACCCCTTGACGCTTGCTAACGAGGAAATCGAGGTGGTTGATCAATTCACTTATCTTGGCAGCTGCATCAGCAATGATGGGCGCATAGAAACTGACGTGAGCTCACGCATTGCAAAGGCTAGAGCTGCCTTCTTGAACCTGCGTCATCTTTGGCGACAGAAGGGAGTTTCCCTCCCTCTGAAAGGCCGTGTATACAAGGCCACAGTGAGGGCCGTTCTGCTGTATGGTAGTAAGACTTGGCCCCTTCGGTCTGAAGATCTGAGGCGCCTTCAAGTCTTTGATCATCGTTGTTTGCGAAGCATTGCTGGTGTCGGATGGCACCAGCGTGTCCGCAACGATGATGTGCGTAGGCGAGTACTAGGTGGTGATGATCATGCTAGCTCCCTGGGACAACAGATAGCACTGAATAAGTTGCGTTGGCTTGGGCACGTGCTACGCATACCTGGTCACCGCTTACCTAGGAGGGCCTTGTTCAGTGTACCAGGTGTAGGATGGCGCAAAGCTCAAGGTGGACAGAAGTTGACTTGGCAGCGGGAAATGAAGTCACTGACGACCAAACTGGGTACCGTTGGTCCGTCTCTCCTTCCGGGTTGGAGTCCACGTGACTCACCTTGTGCTTGGCTCGAGACTTTACAGGACATGGCTCGCAGTAGTCACCAGTATCGCGTCTGCTACCATCTCCTAATCGGATTGTCTGTTTAACGTGTGTTTGGTGCTGAGTTATCTGCGGGGTAATGGCTGATTATGACGCGTGGCAGTGAAAGCCGCAAGGAAGCTGTCTCGCCGATGCCGCCTTATCTTTGCACGATAGCCAGCTGTTTGTGACGGTATGTTGTCTACACAAGGTGTAGGCGCCTTGACCCTGAATGTTTACTTAGGGCATTAAGGTTTTCAGGTAAGTCCCCCTTATCTCCTTCTTCTTATTCTTTATTTGATTGGTCCTCATGGTTGTATGGCAGCGAAGCATCAGTTCAAATGGCTGATGTACTGCTGTTGATGATGATGATGAACAATCGATTAATCGCTAAAATAATGGATTTTCCGGGAAATTCCTAATTTCTCCCTGTCAGCTTCACTCCTAAGACGGGATCTGCGGTGTAGGTAGGAAGCCTGGGATTAACTTGTAGTCTCCTGGACAGTGTTCGAATTCTGTCGGTCCATTACCTCGGCTGAAGTGCGTGAGAAACTGGTCCCGAGTTCTGTCGTGCATTTTCGTTGCTGGACTGACAACCGTCTTCCATGGGCTCCATTGGCAGGTTGAAGCTCTACCAACATGTCAAACGGAAGCTCGGCAGGCTTTACTTCCTCTGGTTGGTACAGAGTTAGCCGTAGCTGGTTTGTATGGCGAACCCAGGTCTGCGTCCCCACGATCACTTCCTACGTCACATTCCTGCGCTTGCCTTTGATCGTACCAGATGTACCAGGCGTCACCTGCCCGATAGTCCGCACTAACACTGTCTGCCCTTTGATGAACGATTGTTGCTTAGCTCCATGCCGCTGATTCAAATCCAATTCCATTCTGCGGTTCCTTTCGCCAACTGTGGGTAGCGTGCTTTGTCTAATAACATCAGCTGGCATCCGCAGCTTTCTGTTCATCATGGCATGTGCTGGCGAAACTCTGCCCGGCACTTTGGGGTTTGGTGTTGATTGGTATAGGAAGAGGAATCGGTCAATTACCTCTTCTCTACGTCCCTCCCCCTTTGCTTTGAGGAGCGCTCGCTTGAAAGTATCCACGAATCTCTGCCTGGCCATTCGATTGTGGGTGAGACGGCGGTGAGTGGATGTGCTGGACGGCACATTGTCTGCAGAACTCCGTGAGAAGTGTTGAAGTGATCTGTGTGCCGTTATCAGTTACAAGCGTTCCTGGACATCTGAATCTGACGAAAAGTTGCCGTAGTCTTGTTACGGTTGCTTCGGTCTATGTGCTGTTCATCAGGTACACTTCAGGCCGTTTGCTGTAATGGTCCACAGCAATGAGAAATCTTTGACCGTCTATCGGTCCTGCGAAATCGATGTGGACACGGCACCATGGTCTCGTTGCTTTCGGTCATGAATGACGTTCCGTCTTTCCTGTTGCCCTTGAAGCAGCGGCGCATTTTTGGCAACTTTTAACCATTTTTTCCAATTGTCTGTCCACGAATGGCCAGTACACAAGGTTTTTGGCAAGCGCCTTCATCCGCTTGACCCTAGAATGTCCTGCATGGAACTACCTACGTACGAGCTTTTGTAGTGACTTGGGGATGACAGTTAGTTCGGAGAACAAAATGCAGCCGTCAGCGATGGAGATTGAATGACTTTTGATACTACTGCTGTAATTCGGCTGATGAACCAACTCGTCTTGTTGAATTGTGTGAGCATCTTGAGTATCGAGTCACAAAGTGTTTCTGCTCGTACAGCTTCTGCAGTCACTGGTAGGTCACGTAATGTCACTCACAAAAAATGTGACGTCCAGTTCAATCTCAACTACGGCTATGATCTTGTCTTCTTCATCTTGCTAATGAGAGTCTATGAGGCGTGACAGTGCGTCCGCTTGGCCCATGGAAGCAGTTGTTTGGTAGCTGATCTCAAAGTCATAGCTCATCAGAGTGAGAGCTCAACCTTGGAGACGGTTAGCCGTGTAGGAGAAGATGCCATCTTTTAGCTGAAGATGGCCATCAATAGTTTGTGATCAGTCAGTAGTTTGAATCGGTGACCATATCACATCTTATGGAGTTTCTTCAACGATTATGGCTAATGCTTTTTTGATCCGGCTGTAGTTATTCTTGGCTTTTGTCAAAGTTCTGGCCGCGTGAGCGATGGCTTCCTGGGATCCATCCGGGCACAAATGCGAAATAACTGCTCTGATCCCGTAATTCGATTCGTTTGATATGAGAATGATCTTCTGAGTTGGTTCCTAATGAGTCGTCAACGAGTTCTAGGCCAGTAATGACTTGATTCATCCAAAGGTACGCTGGAACTCTCGCGTCCAGTTCCGGACGTGATCTTTGGTCAGGAGCTTGTTCAGCAGGGCACGCAGGCGAGGCAGCTAATACTAAAATGCGTTGTAGTGACTGATGAGACCACAGAAAGAACGTAGCGATTGCACATCTGCTGGTAAAGGCATCTTCCTTATAGCTTCGATGTCTGCCGGATCTGGTCGATGGTCATTCTTTTCAAGGATAAAACCAGGATATTTGATGGTGGGAGTGAAGAAAGTACATTTCTCTTCCCGAATCCGGAAGCCATAAGACTGGATACGACCAAACACCTCCTCCAAGCGGTCAAATAATTCCTTCTTTGTCCGACCCATTACGATAATGTCATCCAGGTCTGCCTCGGCTCCAGGAACTCCTGCCATCAGCTGTTGAAAAACGGCTGGGACCATTTTCACGCCAATAGGCAAGCGATTGTACTTGTATAGCCCACTGTGGGTATTGATCGTTACTAGCTCTTTTGACTCCTTGACAACATTTACCTGAAGGTATGCATCAAAGAAATCAAGCTTGGCAAAACATCTGCCACCATTCAATTTCCTAAAGATGTCTTCTGGGAACGGTAATGGGTATTGGCGGTCGTCGAGCGCAGCGTTGAGACCAGTTAATAAATCTGCGAAATCTGCATACTTTACCATTCGCTTTCTTCACTACGACAATGGGTGTGGCCTATGAGGCGTAGTTTTCAGGTGTGATGACGCCAGTTCGTTATAGTCGCTCCAGCTTTTGCTCAAGAATTGGCATTGCTGCACACGGGACCAGACGTCTCGCTTTAGAGACTGGCTTGGCTCCTGGTCGCAGGGTCAGCGTCGCTGTGATTTTGGTGTAATGGCCTAGACCATCCTAAAACACAGAGTCAAATTTTTGTTTCAGCAGATGTCTCATTTCTTCGACCGACTTCCTTTATGCATCTGTATTCGCTCGAATTTTATTGCAAATCTGATTCAATGGAACATCGAGCAGTCGCAACTTCTCAATCCAGTATAGCCCAAGAAGGTTCAAGTTGAGCCTCTCTGACATGTAAACCGTCCCTGTTTCTTCCACACCGTTAAATGCTATTGTGCAGGTAATTTCTGCGGTTAAGTTAAGCACACCTCCGGATGCGTTGTGTGCTATTCTGTCAGGCTTGATCATTGTTGGCCTCTTTATGTGATTTCAAGTATTACAGAGGAGTAGTAGGGGGATTTGAATGGTATAGATGTGGCGAATTTCTACCTATACCATTTCAGTATTCTTGGAAATGATTGTGATGTCTGAGGCCGTGTCAGGTTGGAGCGTTGTTGGGATACCGTTGATCAGCACTATGATGAATCGTCATCGTGGCTTTTGTTCCCTTTGAAATGCGGCAATTACCGACAGCGATTCTGCACCATGCTTTCGAGAGTTTCTAGTGGCGGAACTTCGTGTCCTTCGACCGGGCCTGGCTGCAAAATTCTTTATGGCGACGCTTACGGCACTTTGTGCAGATGTTACATTTGAAAGGGCAGAAACGCGCAAAGTGCCATTAGCCGCACGACCAGCAGGCTGTAGGTAGCTTGTTCGGAGCCATTTTGAACCCTTTACTTCAGGTAACATTCCTGGGATTTTTCACAGCTTGAACAGCATCGTATGGTGCAGTGCGACACTGTTCGATCAGGGCAGTGTCGTGCTCCAAAGGGAGCAATCACTTGCATTCGCCAACAAGAGCCTTTATTGTCAAATCTGGGTCTTGATCAAGCTTAGCAAGAAGCCTCGTGCGGATCTCAGCATCACAAGTGTACTGCAGAGCACTGACGAAAATGAGACACAACTTGGTCATCCGTCAAAGCTCGTAGCCTGAAACGCTTACACTCGCGGTTAACTAGGTCAGCTAACGCCTCATAATTTCTCTCTTACAAAGACCATGTCTTCCCAATATATGATTGGTATTGCACAGCGAACGACGT
The DNA here is from genome assembly GCA_944474145.2 of Dicrocoelium dendriticum. Lineage (NCBI taxonomy): Eukaryota > Metazoa > Platyhelminthes > Trematoda > Plagiorchiida > Dicrocoeliidae > Dicrocoelium > Dicrocoelium dendriticum. Next base: position 73,725,211 of record OX104065.1, on the reverse strand, counting down.
GCATGTACCCTTCTGGGTGCCTCCAGAATAGATCAAGCTACACTGGGCTATATTTACTGATCAGCCATACCGTATAGGTCAAAAGTCATATGGCAACCAAACCTTTTCCGACCTCATCCATCCACTCAAAACTCGTCCTCTGAAGGAAGTAATCCACGGGTTATAACCTCAACCTGATTTCACTAGGACTACTACTTGTACTAGTTTTCTGTGAAGTTTGGATAGTACAGCAAGTACTCATTTTTTAACGCTGCCTAGCTTCAGGCCAGGAAACCAAATGACCAAAAAAGTGCACACATCAAGTCAATTTTGCTTATTTCTGGGCTCTCTGTCACGGCCAGTCTACAAACACGTTTGCTGCCTCTCAGCCTCAAGCTTCTGAACCTTTTTGTCGCGCTTCTGAGCTGCGTCTGTCTGCTGCCTTAAGAGTCAAACTGTTCAGTCAGCCTGCAGATGGAAAACGTCGTACCGGAGTGTACTATTACTATCTAGAAACCTCATATAATGTCATAAGACACGCCAACTAGGAAGTCAGGTCATTTCAACACAACGTTACTGCTCTATACTATACTATACTAGATCCTTTAATGACCATTCACTCTGATTAGCTAACAGGCGACCTTCACCATTGCCTAAAACTATAGGCTGTTGTGTTGTGTTTCCCAAAAATGTAGCCTAGGCAGCGGCGTACTAGTTCATATATGCTTACCATGTACGTACAGATGACTGAGCATATATCATGATGATGTTTCGTATCTCCACTGACTTGCAGCACTTGCGATTTCGGATTTGTGTTCGATGGCCAAAGGGATCACAAGCTTACCTTGTAATCCGGAGGTCACTGGTTCGAGCCTGTGTTGGAGACCGGGCTACCCTTGCAGTATCAGCACACACGTGACCAGTGGTGATACAATGTACCGATACACTACTGATACATTTCCATCTTCTACGTGGGATGGTGCATGCAGGTTTCCGGGTTATGGGCCACTGCACCGGGCGCATGGCTTGTCAAACTACCGGAAATGACGGCTATTTAGTTATTAACACTATATCTCTTGCATGTTGCGTCTATCACTTAACTTTGCCCTTCAATACTTTCTTCAGTGACCGACTGTGGGGGTTTTCCTTGACTTGTAAGGTGCCTGTATTGATCGAGCTGGCTATTAGCACTGTCTATCCGAAAGTGTTTGGAAAACTCCTTTCCATTCTGAAATCTCTGCCGGGACTCCTGAGGCTGAGGCTGAGTCTACGGGTATCTGTCTCCTAAATTCCCCACGACAAGTGATGTTCATAAGGATTGTCCTGGATACCATTTCCTCTTCAACTTTGTGATCGAAATGATCACAGATGGCTGTTCCTTCAAGCTCTTTGGTTGTGGTAGATCTACTAAGTGCCCGACTGACCGACCTTGAGTATGCGGACGAAGCACTGGCTATGCAAACGCTTCTGGACAGACTTGTGCGTAGCGTTGTACGCTTCGGCATGTGCTCCGCATCTATTGGGTCTAAAGTACTGCTGCAGCACTGTACTGCCACTGATTCTAGCCATCACTTCTGGTGATCACGTCATTAAGTTACTTTGCGTATTAGAAAGGTTCCGTGTAGCATTTGAGGACTGCACTATCTGTGTAGACGGCCGGATATCTGCCTGCCAGTGAAAGCTAGAGTGTATAACACTGTGATAAGACCGGTGTTACTGTATGGATCAGAGGTCTGACTAGTTCGCAGTGAATACATTAAACGCTTGGCCGTGTTTGATCACTGGTGCTTGCGGTTATATATATATATATATATATATATATATATATATATATATATATATATATATATATATATATAGGTAACAGTCTACAAAAGATAGATCATGTCATTCAAAACCATGGAATTTAGGATAGCGAATAATAAAACGTGCAGAACATGTAAAAGAGTTTGCTAGTGAATTAATAACGGAACAACTATTTTTTGTCGTTTTACACGTCATTTTGTACTTTTTTGTGGTTTCTTAGAGTTAGTACTTTTGCAAACGTGAAATCAGGCAGACTTGCACGCACTGCTTCCACTACTACCGGTTTTGTGCCATTGCTTTGATCGTTGTGAGCCATTAACACTCTTCATCGTTGAGTGTCCAGCCGGGGGAGTCGTACGGGGAAAGCGATGGCCAAGTAAGATGTCTTTGATTTCATGCATTGTTGCCAGGTGGACGGTTGACCTCCCAGCGGCCTTTTCCAAACAAACTCTGCGTGTGCAGACAGGTCGCGGCGTGGGAAACGCTCGTTAGGCATGCGCAGGACGTGGCCGAACCATCTCAGTTGACGCGGCCGGACAAGACCACAATACGGAACATCTGCCTTACTCAATACGCGGTGTCTAACGTCATCAGTGCGCACTCGGTGTTGTCAACACGCGCGGACCATCCTCTGCAACCAGCTACTCTCGAAGGCAGAAAGACCACACATGTCTTCCACACGGATTGGTCAGGATTCGCATCCGTACGGCGATGTCCCACGTACACAGGCTTTGTAAACCATACCTTTTAGCTAGAGTGAATGTCGCGACGGTGCCACGATTGTCTTAAGTTGGTGAACGCCAGCTGGGCATTAGCGATACGAAGGGATACCTTTGCTCCGATAGTGCCGTCGGTAGAGACGCGGCTCCCTGGTTAGGTAAAACTATCTACGTGTTCGAGCTTTGTGTCTTAGATGGTGAATTGAGGAAGGGATGCCTGCCAGTACATGATCATGCCTACATAGGCGTGCCTCGCATTGCCCTAGAATAACGAATTTATTTATTTAAAACAACTTCGCACTTAGAGGGGGCAAATTACGCACCCTACTTAAATGCTTCAACCACCAGTCAATGTTCTGTTGTATCCTCTGGGTGTCATCACCGAACAAAGCGGTATCCTCAACGTAATCGAAGTCCGCCGCGCGATTACTTGGACAAAGCTCGATGCCGAAGTTCTGCAGGCCCTCTAAAGCTCCCAAGAGGACATCGTCGATCACAAAGTTGAATAGAAACAGTGACATTTTGCACCTTTGTCGCACGCCACTGGGGACAAAGAAGAGTGGGGATAGCGTGCCATAGGCTCACACTCGGCCTGAGTTGCGGAGATATAGCACGCGAAGTATAGCGGCGTACTTTCCCAGAACTCCATTCTTCAGCAGGCAGTTCCATAAAGCAGGTCGATCTACTGAGTCAGACGCAGCCCGAATATCCAGAAAAGTGATGATGGTGGGTCTGTGGTAGAAGTGACGATGCTCCAGGAGTTGACGAAGAGTGAAAATTTAATCTGCACCTTATCGACCAGGGTGCAAAACAGCCTGCTCCCGATAGTGCTTGTTGAATCTTAACCTCAACTTAGCTAGGTCATGTCGTTCATGTGCTCATTGATCGGACGACTGGAAATGCTCAGTCGTAAAGCTAATACCGAAAGATGGTAATCCAAGCAAAGTGGCTAACCACCGGTCGATCTGCCTGACCGCTGTTTTGGCAAAGACGCTCGAGAAGATCGAAAAGAAGAGTCTACTGCAACTTCGCGAGTCAAAAAGCCTCTTTACGCCCGCACAGCATCGTTTTGTGAAAGGTCGCTCGTACATCACCAACGTACTGTTGACGAGGCACGAATGGATGCAAGCGCTGAACCAAGGCAAGTCGGTGTCGACCGGTGGCCGAGTAGTCAGTCCTTCTCCTAAATAAACCCGAAGTATTCGGTCGGTGTGAAAATGTGCATTTGTCCTCACGAATCCGAAAACTGTAAGGCTGCATACAACCAAACACTTCATTCGGGCGGTTAAATAGCTCTTCCGGTGTTCGACCTATCACTATGATATCATTCAGAAATGCAGCGGCTCCAGAAGCCCTGGCGCGCATCGTATCCATCAACTGTTGGAAAATGACTTGCGCCGTTTTACACCAAAAGGCAAGCGGTTGTATTGGAATAGCCCACGATGAGTGTTGATCGCCCACAACACGAATCTTGGGCAACATCCACCTTAAGGTAGGCATCGATCAGATCAAGCTTAGCAAAGCACTTATCACCATTCATTTTAGCAATCTTCCGGCACGGGCAATGTATGTATGTAATCTCAGCGGTCTAGTAACTAGACATAGAGCCAATAAAAACCATGGAAATCAGTGGATAGGAGAGTCATTGCGTTATAATCATCGTGGCATGCTAGTTGAAGGTGAGCAACACACTTCAACTAATATGCCGCAGGAAGAATGGAACATTTTGATAAAAAGTAGAACAAAACATTTTTAGTTTGTTTTTCACACGCCGCTTTTGTTCTTCATTTTTGTCATTTCAGTGTTTGTAGTATCAAACATGCGAATCAATACAATACTGTACACAATTCTTCCATTGATACCGGTTGCGGGCCATGTCTTCAAGAGTCCTAAGCCATTGGCACTCCTCATCTTTGGGTCCCCATCCTGGAAGACGTACGGGTCCAACAGCGGCTAGACGCGACGTCAGCGATTTCATGTGCTGCCGCCAAGCGGAAGGCTGATCACCACGCGGTCGCTTCCAGCCAGGTCCTTGACGAGCGAATAGAGCGCGACGCGGTAGACGCTCAGGTGCCATGCGTAGGACATGACCGAGCCATCTTAACTGGCGCAACAAAACCAGTTTGTTGAAGGAAATACTTGCATTCCCCAAGATGCGACGTCGAACGTCATTACTATTAACTCGATGTTGCCACCGGACACGCGCGATCCTCCTTAAGCAACCGTTATCGAACGCAGAAAGACGACGCATGTCTTCCACGCGAATCGGCCAGGACTCGCTCCCATACAACAATACTGAGCGAACTGACGCGCTGTAAACTCGGCCCTTTAGTGAGAATGAGACGTCGCGACGACGCCACAAGTGCCTCAGATTGACAAATGCTGATCGAGCTTTAGCCATACGAAGCGAAACTTCTTTGTTGATAGTGCCGTCATCAGAAACACAGCTCCCAAGGTAGACGAAACTATCTACCTGTTCAAGTTGTGCACCTTGGAGAGTGAGCACGGGAGCAGGTGAAAGCCAATCCTTGAGCAGTACTTTACACTTCGATGGGGCGAAGCTCATGCCATACTTAGATGCTTCAACCGCCAAACGATCCAGAATGAGTTGCATACTCTGAGGATCGTCACCAAGTAAGGCGATATCATCAGCATAATCTAAGTCGGTCGCGCGCTCACCCGGTAGAAGCTCTAGGCCAAAATGTTGGAAACCTTCTAGAGCATTCGACAGAACGTCTTCGATTGCGAAGTTGAGGAGGAATGGGGACATAGGGCAGCCCTGTCGCACATCGCTATTGACAGTGAATTGCGAGGAAAGCTTGCCATAGACCCTCACTCTGCCGCATGTATGAAGGTAAAGTGCTCGTAAGATGGCTGTATATTTCTCTGGCACCCCGTTCTTTAGTAAGCAACGCCATAAAGCAGGTCGATCAACGGAGTCAAAAGTGTCACGTATGTCTAAGAATGCAACGATAGTGGGCCTGTGATAAATGTGGCGATGTTCAAGGAGTTGGCGGAGCGTGAAGATTTGATCCACGCATCCGCGGCCAGGACGGAAACCAGCTTGTTCTTCACGGTAGTATGATTCACGTACTGGGGATAGTCTACGAAGTAGAATGGATGCCAACAACTTAGAGGCAACCGAAATAAGACTAATCCCGCGATGATTTTCACATGAAGTGCGAGCGCCTTTCTTGAAAATTGGGACAATAATTGATTCGCCCCAAGAGGAAGGCACTTTCTCTTCATGCCAAATTTTTGCACGGGCAATGGGCACTAGTGGTCGTCCAGCGTGGCGTTAAGTCCAGTTATGTTACTCCATATGTTCCTGTAAATAAATATAATGCTCGTGGCCTTGTCGAAATACGGTTTCCTTGAGATCTCATTGATCAACACGTTGATGAGTTATCGTCTCCGTTTACATTCACTGGTATGCGGCAACTATGGACAGCGACTCTGTGCCACCCTTTCTAAACTTTCTCTTTCGACAGAACTTCTTCACATTCTTCGGCCTGACTTTAATGCAGAATTCCTCCTTAGGGCACGTTTCATAAATATGATGGTTGAATGGACAAAACGTGTAAAATGCCATTCGCTGCATGACCAGAAATCTATAAGAAATTTATTTAGAGTGCTCTTGAACGGTTTGTTTGAACTGACATTTCGGGCCTTTTTCACAGAGTTCACGGTCTCAGGTGGTGCGAAGCGATTCTATTCGATCGTGGCAGTATCGTATCTCAGATTGAGCAGGCGTTTGCATTCGCTTACGAGGGCTTTCTGTGTTAGATCGGGATCCTGAACCATCTTCTCTAAAAGCCGCGTGCGGATATCACCATTGCGGAACTGTAGAGCGCTGACGGAAATGCGACATTTATACTGATCATCCGTTAAATAGCATAGCTTGAAGCGGCACGCGCATCTACATCATCGTCATCATCAAAACACGTTAGCAGAGGATGACAAACACACCACAACTACTATACCACAATACAGAAAGGCAATATAATAAAAATTACACCACAAAAAGACTCTGAAGCACGTAATATTTTAAATATTAACTCATGCGTTTCGTATGATACCGGAACTTGGGGGGATGTACAAAGAAACTCACAACACAAGCGCCATTGGGGTTGACTCTTCGCCATATCCGCAAGTGTGTCCAACCAAACGTTTTCATCGTCCTTAGGACCCTAGCCAGGCAGTTGGGATGCATCAACCGACGCCAGTTTCGAAGTAAGGCTTTTCACCTTTCTCGACCAAGTCATCGCTTGGCCTCCTCCCCTTCTCTTCCATTCATACCCTCGACGCGAAAACCACACACCCCGCTGGAGTCGGCTAGCTTGCGCAACATGTGGCCCAGCCATCGGAGCCTGGTGCGTGATATAGTGGTGCTTATCGGTTCACTCGCTCTTCCTGCATCAAATACGCTACACCGAACACGCTGATTGCTCACGCGATGGTTTTACTAGACGTGCTAAGTTGCGAAGGCAGCGATGATTCAATGTGACGAACCTCTTTATGTCTGTCGACCTGATGGGCCAGGTTTCACAACCGTATAAGAAGGTTGAACGGACGGCTGCATTGTATACTCTGCCTTTCAGGATGAGATGTCTCGTCGAAGATTGACAAAAGCACCTCGAGCTTTCCCTGTACAGTACTTAACCTCATCTTCGATCACACGGGCGCTAAGATAGCTGCCCAAGTACTTGCATTCCTGAACGACTTCTAGCTGATCACCCCCAAGCGTTATCGCAGAGGTGGGTCCCTGCCAATCTTGGAGAAGTACTTTGCATTTCGATGGAGCAAAGCATAGCCCAAAACGATTGACAGCCAGTGCTAATCGGTCCAGGGCTGCTTGGCATGCTTGGCAGTTGTCACAGATTAGGGCAATATTGTCCGCTTAATCTAAGTCAAGAAGTCGCTCACCAGGAAGTAGCTCCTCACCTTCTACGTCGTGTCCAGCGTATGCTGTTTCTGAATTCGTCAATGGTGAACTTAAAGAGGAAAGTTGACGGCGGGCAACCTTGTTTCACACCGCTGGTGATACTGAAGCGCGGCAATTGTTTGCCGTAAGCCCTCACTCTGCCCGAACTTTGAGCGTAAATCGCTCTGAGAATCTTTGCGCATTCATCGGGCAAACCTTCCCCTAGTAGACAGTCCTAAAGGGCACATCTATCGACTGAGTCAAGAAATACGACAACGGTGGGTCGCCAATAAACATGGCGGTGCTCCTACAACTGAGGCGTATGCCGCAATCGCAGACAGACACGGTTTGTTCCCGCGCGACTTCGAAGCTCGAACTACCTAAGTAATCTAGCGGCGCACAATCCGGCTATTGACTGGGATCCAATTGATCAGGGCAGCTTCAGCCCGGGGTCTCCAAACGATGCCGACGCCAGGTTGTCCGGCATTTGTAGCTGCATCATCGCCAGACAGGCGCACTGAGAATGGGCCGCCAATATCGCATGTGGGGATCGCAACGCAAGCACAAAACTCGAACCTTGCAGGTGGGTTTCTGATAAGTAACAAATATCGTTCGATGGGGTCTCGAGTGTGCGGGCAAGTGCTGCCTGTTGGCTAATCGGTAACGAAGTGCGCACGTTGAGATATGCCAGTGTTAGCGAGTCTCGAGGACTCCAAAGGAAAACGGACGAACTGAGGTTGTCCGCTTTGTTGAACATGGACTTGTCGGCTGGACTGGAGCGACACTCTGCGACTGTGTATGTTGAAACTAGAAGACCAGCGACTATTGAATCAAAGTTGAGGCGAGCCGAGAATTGGGTGATTGAAAATGGGGGGATAAAAGTGAAGTTGGAATGGGACGATAAGGATGAAGAAGCGCAAGAAGGGGAATACGAAGACGGAAGGTCTGAACAGTAGCATACAAACCGCTATCAACCCTTCTCGATGTAGCACATAAGGCGCCGTTGATTCTCGTCTTTAATGGCCAGAGCATCAAGAGATTGTCAAAAGGAAAAGTCATTGTGTTGTATTGCGTGATCAGGATATTGACAGGTTGCCCAGGCCTCGGTAGTAGAACGATTAGTGTCCTCAACCAAAGCCTTTGGTTCAAAAATTTTACCACAAGGCAGCGGGGTTACGGCAGTGGACCACAGAGAGCCCGTTTTATGGAATAAGGAGCTACCTATACCAGCCTTCAACCTGGAGGACCAGGAGACTGAGTTCGTTTTGCCTCTAACCATTGACCAAATTTGTATGAGTGGTGCAAAATGCACCACTCAGCATAGCTCAATGGATCGCTGAGGCACACAAATCATCGTACCGCGTTAAGGTCTAGTGTTGTCGCGCACACTCCCGGTTATTCATGTCTGCTAGGGCCCCAAAATTGTCCGTTTTCCATTTGACAATTTTCGTACCTTGATTGCGAATGCGAAACAAGCATATTAACTCACTGACATTTTCATTGAGCTCTGACACTGCTTTGTCGAACGTCAGATCCTTCGGTTCTTTGCGCAGAATGGGGTCTATGAACCTTGAATCTTCACTTCTGCTGAGCTTGCAGAGTAGCAGTCGTACCTTCCAAGAGTCGTCCTGACGAATGATGTCCGTCCGGAACACCTCTTCCCAGCGCTTGAATTACACTTCGAATCTACATCTAGTATTCGCCTCATAATTGAATTCAATAACATTCGTGAGAAGATCAACCGAATTGACCTACGTGTCCCCCGTTGCTGCTCCTGTAGACTGCAGACTCAGCCATTGCGTCAAATTTTCAATCCATTTGAGATTGCCTTTGCAATTGTTCAACAGAAATATTCATCACATTTCCAATTTTCTCTGTTTCCATTTATTATAATCTTCCCACTTGACGCAATTCCGAAATTGGCACTTTACTGCTCCATGAAACCTCTAGCCCAACCGATGAAAAAAAACGGAACGCCAATGACATTTACAAAATATCGTGTTAACCGCCGTCAACAAAACACTACAGCAGCAGCATACCTTGGTTGTATTTATAAATCTTTGAGCGACATTGGTCTTTTGGGGTAGGAAGGTCAACTGACAGGGTTAGTCGTTCCATATAGATTTGGGCGATCTTCACTAGATCGTTAGTCACGTACATGCCTTAGAACATTCTAGAGCGTTCAAAATGGATGCGCTAATCGGTTAATCGATGCCAAATTGCTTTCCTGGGAAATTCTTATCCTTTCCCGGACACTAGTCCGATCATTGGTTTTTCATGCCCTTGCGGTTGCCCTTCGCCTTTTTGAACATAGATCATACGTTTACCTTCGCTTCATAATTTTTGCTCCAACGACTTTTCGGTTCGTTTAAATTTAATCGGAATTTTCTTATTTTACAGTCTATGACAGCAATTGCTCCGAACACCTACCAGAATCTATTCACCGGACAATCAGATGGTGAGCTTTTACCACTGCTCAACAGTCCAGTGGTGCTTTTTATTATCTGACTCCACCCGAATATCTCCCGTCTCACTGACTAACATTCCATCTGCATACCATCATCTCTCTGTGCAGCTTTTGCTAATGTCTTGTCTCCATCATTTCGCCACTGCTTGTTTTATTTGCTTGGCGCTGAATCACATCCACCCATATGGATCATTCAGTTTACGACTTATATTTGAGCTTATATTTTTCCACTCAATAAGTGGCCTATCATTCTCAGTTCATCTGCATCACTCACCTTATCGCGACACTTAGTCTCAACCGCGATTCATTTTGAAGTAAACTTCAGCTAGTTTGATCACTAGACATGTTATGATCCGATTGCTCGACGAGTGTTTGTTAGATCTCTTTATGCGATTCCGGTTGAACTGCTCCGAATCCCAGCCAACATCAGTAATCAACACCTGGGGACAAAATCATATTGCGGAAACAACTAACGAAAACGGGAACAAGTAGTGTAAAATCAATGGAGTGTTCACATCTCAGAACAGCTTAGTAGTTCAATTCCGCTAGCCAATAAATAACTATTTACTTCTCGACAACGCGAGGGAAGGTAAGTGCGCGCGTCATGTTTTGGACGCGAATGTTCCCAAAAAGACTTGATGCTTTGGCTGTGCATTATCGGCTCAAGTCGTTTTCTCATTGAAATAATGGTCTACCGGATAGCTTTACACGAGCTGACAATGAGCGATTAACCGTTGTGACAAGCGTTATCCGCGACCCGGTGGCGCAGGGATGAGCATATCAGCCGGCAATCTCTACGTCCCGTGATCGAGTCGCACTTCCTTTATCTCTACTCGAAGCGTATGAACATGCATGGAATCTATCGCGGAGTTCATTTTTACGAGCTAATAATAGTTAACATTTATCCGCTACCTGCACCCTAAACCTGTTACTGGAATTTTTATATCACAGATTCCTCAGTATCGCAGCTGAATGTAGACATCCGTTTTTATAACTACCAGCTTACCGTAGGTACTATTACCGATATCTAGCTGCCTGCATCTCCTACTGGAGGGGCTGGCATAGTAGGGATATCGCAGAGTTGACACCTACACCTACATAAACTTTTAAGAGGGCTTCAGGTTCCACTTTCAGCAACATTTCAACTGACCTTTCACCTGTGATCTCTTTCACGCGTAGGTGGTACAAGTGGACTACTGTCAGATAATTTATAAACTCCTTTAGAATCCAGGGCTTGGGACACGGTCTCCTTTGTCGATCGATACAACGCTTCTATTATTAAGGCCATAACAAGAACTCATAAAGCAGGAGTGAAGTGTGAAGTATGTCGTGAGTTAGATTAGCAAAACTTCGATGATAAGGAGAACTCAACCAGATAAATGTGAGATACACTGTGTATGAGATTCAAAAGAAAGTACGAGATAAAAACTTACTTCCATCCCCAACTAAAGCAAAAGGACGTACCTTAAAAAGCACGAACCCCAGAGCGATGAGAAGCAAACCTGTCAGTCTAGACGGCGTCGATGATGTGACGCTTCATAAAAAGGAATGGCAATAACACTCGAAAATTCTCGCGGCCAAGTAGACAAGTGTGCTGGATAATGAATTGTTGAGAGATGATCAGAAACAAATGGTTTGGATCCAATCCACTGGGCGTTAAAATCAGAAAAAAGCGAGCAGACAGTGCGGCCCAAGTAATGCCTTTGATAGCAAGGGACTATGCGACATTAGTGGCATGAATACGGAAGCTTTTGTCATTCTGTTGCATTCTTCAGCAAGGGGAGCACCAGTTGGATCGAGGTAAGCGGAGAAAGTGGTTAGACTGAAGGCAAAGCGATCTCAACAGAAGTATGCATGTCCTTGCTCATCTTGATGATTACGCTGGATAAAGCGATCTATTTACGTTGCTCGATGATCAGTGCACGCTACCTTTACAACTAGCTGTGAAGGTAAAGGTGCACATAAGCCCAGACACTGGCGGAGCGTCTAAAGCGTGGTCGAGCGAATGTGGTAGTTTCCTCCATTCTAATATGGGACGTCTTCACAGAGTTGTGCTCTTCATCGGCCGCAACCTCCAACACGACTGGTCAAGAAACATCAACTAATGTGATATGAATAGCACACCACACAAGTAGACGCATCATTATGTGTAGTTCGATGTTCCAGAGATGTGCGTGAATCGCTGCGTCTCGCTGAGGAGCCCCAGTATCGTTGTAGGTGAGTTGATGTGTTGACAAATTCCTACGCAATCACCACCTACAGCTAGCCTTTTAATTTTGTATTATTGCGGCAGTGGTACGCCAAGAGAACTTGTCGACTCGCTTCTAGGCATTAAATTCAGCTTGCAACTTGCGTTTTGTTTGAAATTACTGTTATTTTCTTGGTCTTTACTCAACCACTGTCAACACACAGAAGATGAGAAGACAAACAAGCACTGGTGAGAGATGTATCTCCGGATGGGCAAGTCCCGAGGGATTGGACATTATACAGTGGAAAGTAAAGAGCGTCACATTCCAGGCTAGGATCACTGACGAGCTGAAATAACAGAAGTATCAGTTGTAGTTAATGAATATATATATATATATATCACCAAAGGGAATACATTCGTTTGTAAGCAGCCCTCCTAACCCCCCTTGGGACTGGATACTTACTGCCTTGGATCCAACTGCATAGGTACACGCCACCTTCTTATTAGTGCAATCCAACGGCTAGGTGTGTAATCGACTGAAGTAACTGGTTGAATTTCGGACCTCTTCTGGATCTCAGACGTATGTAGGAGCATGTCGGTAGCAAGGTCAGAGTCGTGAGGATGTATTTTGGCAGGGAGACGAACGCAACTGGTTGACATGACGGACCCATAGTGAGGAGTGAACATCCACTTCATAGGTTACCTGGCCCGTGCAACATACAATCTGACCCTTTGTCCACTTTTCGTCACCATCACGATTATCATTAACCAACACGGATTGATCACATGCAAGTCACGACACCGTGACAACGGTTGTGTTGGTTCTCCATGCGCATGTTTCGACAACTCGGCAAATGTGAGGCTGGACGAATGACATCGAGGGGTAAACGTATCTTTCAGTTCATCAAATCTTCTTCCGGTGAGTTTCTATTTGGTGTATTGAAATTTAACATTGATTTGTAGCTCAGCAAGATGGTTTCGTTGATTTCCGTAGTTCCCACCTCTTTGAGCTTTAACAGCGATCGCTTGAAAGTATCAGCGAAACGTTTGACTTGGTTGTTGGATTGTGGATGGAATGGCAGCGATCGGATATGCTGGATACTGTTTTGTTCACAAAAGGCGTAAAATTCCTCTGAAGTGATCGCTGTACCGTTGGGAGAGACTAAGGTGTGTGGAATCTCAAGACGGTTGTAGCTGTAGCCTTAAGGTGGTCGCACGTGTTGTGATACGATCCATGGTGAAAATATTCCGGTCATTTTAGGCATCAACCAGGAGCAGATGGTGTTGACCATTGATTGGTCCGGCAAAATTAACATGAAGTCGTGGCCATGCGGTGTCTGTTACTGGCCGTGAGCACATTTCTGTATTGCGAGATTTTGCAAACAGTTGGCATTTCGTACAGGTTTGGACAAATTCTTGCAGCTTTTACCCATGTTTAGCAAATACACGTAACTGCGTGCTAAGCCTTTTATGCGGTTTATTCTAGGGTGCCCAAAGTGAAACCGCTTCAATACGCATTCTTGCAAACCGTCCAACCTGCTATGTCCACCAGCCAAAAGCATCCCCAACGTTTTCTCACATGAGTAATGTCCCTATGCATGAACCTGTTCATGGCGATCATCTGTCCAATGCGACCACTTTTTGTCCGTCTCTTGAGTGTTCTCGCTAGACCCGTTTGACTGTATTAATGTACTACTGCTTTCCGTAAAGGAAATACGCCCATCGATCTCCATCGAAGAACGACCACGTTGTTGGAACGGTTGAAGTTGATGAGAAAGGCCCAATGATTGCCACTGAGTGCGATGAAAGCGAATAACTTCCTGTAACAATGGATCATGAGCAGTGGACTCATGGATCATAGCAGAAATAACCGGTAGTGTGCGGACTGAGGTGTCAATCAAGGTGTTTACTTTTGGCCTTACAGATACTGACGCACCGATGGTGTCTTCAGGCTGTTGGGGGTAAGATTCAATGAGTCGTGACAAAGCATCAGCCTGGCCACTATCTTCAGTCCACTGTTATTTTATGGAAAAGTCATTACTCATCGTTGAAGCCGATTAACTGTCTAAACTGGGGTCTCTTTCTCGGATCCGAAAATATCGAGTCTTGTGATCCATTACTAGAGTAAAATGACATTCACAAAGCTTTATGACTCTTCTTGATTGCAAAGACAATGGCTATAGCTTCTTTTTCAACCTGACCATAATTGAGTTCACTGTCAGTGATCTGGCTGAATGAGCGATTGCTCCTTTTGAACCATCTGTGAAGAGGTGTGAGATAAATATTCCCATTCCGTAATTGAAAGCGGCTGAACCGGCAACTATATCCAAGGCGAGGTTGTAATGTGTGGGGAGCAAATCAGAACTCAGTAATGGTTTAACTCTTTCAAACGCGCACTGACATTCTTTTACCCAGTTCCACAGCACATCTTTATGTAAAAGATGGTTGAGTGGGTCCCGGACATGATGCATATCCGATAAAAGTTCTGTACTGGCTTACCAATCCGAGAAAAGATCGTGGAGTAGTCATACGAGCCGGTGGGGACATTTGTTGAATTGCACACATCTTTACTGGACCAGGATGACGACCACTTTTGTCGAAAATAAGTCCAATATATTTACTGGAGTATAGAAAGGAAAAACCTTTTTGCGCGATGATGAAAACTAATATATATATATATATATATATATATATATATTGCTGATTTCGATCGAGTTCGCGATGTAAGCTATGTGACAGTTCCTCCTGACTGCATGCAGTGACGACGATGTCATCAAGGTAGGCAGCTACTCCTGTAAGCTTGGTTAACATGGAATCCATTGTTTGCTTGATTATGACTGGTGCCGATTTTACATCAAATGATAAACGGTTAAATTGGAATAATCCGCGGTGGTGTCAGTTCTTTGCAACTCCCTCATGACTTCTATGTGAAAATATGCATCGGAAAGATCCAGTTTCGCGAAACTGGTGCCATCGTCGAGTTTGGTGAACAAATCTTCTTTAATTGGATAGTGGGCACTTTTTCTAAGTCCAACACAGAGTTAAGTTTACTCGACTAGTCAGCACGCATACGTACTTTTCCATTTACCTTTATTAACGATGACAATATCAACTGCCCATGATAGATAACCGATAGGCTGAATACCTCCGAATTGTTGAAAACGATCTAGCTTTCTATCTACAGTTTCCAGAGCCGCATATGGTACTGGACGTTTCGGTCTAGAAATCGGCATAGCATCTGACTGTAGTTGGATACTGGTCTTGAACTTGATGCTGCACCCGAGATCATCCTGAAAAACCTGTGCAAACTTCTCCTTGAGCTCCTTTGTAATTTGCTCTACGACATATGGAGTTGAGGTTAACTGTATGCTTTTGCATAGGAGTGAAAGTAGAATATCCATAAGTCCAAGTCGTTTAGTCCAATCAAGTCCAAGCAAGTTTAGATTGGGACAATAAAACCCCCTTCCGGACAGGATACACTGTCGCACATTGCCAGCAAATGATAATAGTCAACGGATAGGTGTAGTCATCCCGTGAATTCATCAGTGGCAATAGCACTGACATTACGCGAGGGGCTAGTAATGAGTTTTCCTGGCCGTCTGACCATTAGTGACAGAGTGTGGTCACCGTTTCTATTTGACGAGGTAGTTATGCGCGACCGATTGCGTCACTCCCGAAGCACACGTTGAAATCACTTCTCAGAATTAAGCTGTGGTTTCTGGCCATAGACTATCATGGATGGCAACTTAGAATAAAGCTGATCCTTACCGTCGTCGGAGTAACATCATCATTGTCATTACACATTAGCTGAAGATCAGAAGCACTCTTCAACTATTGTGCCGCAATACATAAAGATAAAACCTACGAAAACGCGAGACACTAAAAGTTATGGAATGAATAAACGGGCGACACACTACTTAGTAACATATTGTATGTCAAAACGGACACCGTGGTTGGAGGGGGGAAACTAAGCGGGATGAAGTGGGACAAAGAAACACAACCAAGGCACCACTGAGGTCGGCTTCTTGCCATGCCATTTAGTGTACCCAACCAGACGTTCGGGCAATTGTTGCCTGTTGACTGATCGGCATTAACGTGCGTACGTTGAGGCATGCCAATCTGAGGGAGGATTGTGGGCGCCAAAGAGAAACGGGTGAACTGGCATTGTCCGCTTGCTTGAACATGGACTTGTCGACTGGAATGCAGTGACGTACTGCGATGGCATGTGAGTCGAAACCAGAAGACAATCGACTATTGAAGCAAGCCGGGGAGGGCCAAAAATTGGAAGGTTGGAAACAGGGGGGATAAAAGTGAAGTTGGAACAGGACGCTAAGGATGGGAAAGCACAAGTGGTGTATAAGAATTCGGGAAGACTTGAACGGTAGCATCCTTACCCCTATCCGCCCTGCTCGACAGCCAGAGCATCAATAAATCGTGCAAAAAAGTTCATAGAGTTGTATTGCGTGGGAAGGATACTGTCAGGTTGACCAGGTCTAGACTGAAGAACAAATAGGGTTCTCAACCAAAACATTTGATTCAAAAGTATTACAGCAAGGCAGCGGGGTTAAGGCACTGGAGTATAGAGTTCGTGCATATCCGGAAAATGCTATCCAACCCACGGACATCAATCGCTTCTTCTCACATTCTTAACGATTACAAACAGTCAAAAATGCTGCGGCACTTTCACAAACGCAAGCTACACAGCTACATTCATACCCAAGTACATACGTATATACCCATACACACATTCACTGTCGTGCCAATCATGTATTTTTGTACATTTTTGCTCATACTATGTTAGCTTAACCTGATCACAACTGTAAAGGTGTGCCTCGCATTGTCGAGAATAAAACCTTATTTATTTATGTATTTATAAAGTAAGGAGTCGTCTTCACTCCAATTCTTAACTTGGAAGGCCAGGAAACTGAGTTTGCCTGGCCTCTAACCATTGACCAATCTGATATGGGTGGTTCTGAAGGTGCAAAAAAGCACCTTCCAGCATAGCTGTGTATCGCTGAGGCACTCAAACCAACGCACCACGTTAAGGTCCAGTCTCGTCGCGATAGTATGTTAGATCTTCCCTTTACTGGGCATACGCTTCAATTCCAGTCACTTCGGGAATCGAACAGGTGACGCGTTACTGTGTTGCTAGGTTAGCTGCCGCAATGAATATAAATAGTGTTGAAATTAGCACATCTTTATGAATCAACCGAGGAATGTTCTGGAATAGCTACCTTAACTGTCAGGATTAGCAGTTTAGTTCTTCTTCTACTAATAAGGAGGTGGATGCACACACTACGTCATGAAATTGAAATGATTTGATGCTTCGGCTCTACATCTTTGACTCAGCGTATCTTCTTGTTAGAACACAAACTTTCCCTGTAGTTTTTTTACTTCCTCCGATGCTGTCTTTTCTGTTATGAAGTATTGCGGACGTCTCGTTTGGGATGTGGGTAAGATGATCATTCGGCTCTTTCGGCAGACTATTCAAGCAATCACAGGCCCGTGCCATATTCATGGGTTGCTTTAGTGACGTCCGCCAACCACAGGAGTATATAGACCGAAGTAATGTTGGGTCTTGGAGAACCATCCAATTTTATCCACACCACACCGTGCTCTTAGGGCACTTGTACAGTTCGTTTTGTTGCATCTTGATTTTTGTTTCTCTCCAGAACTATGTGCATATTCCAGCGTACGATTATGTCAGGCAACTGGTGAAGCCGGGATATGAACGGGGATGGTAGGCTTGGTCAGGGTGACTCGGGACTAGGGGGCTGAATGCGAGGTGAGCTGGGAAGATTGTCAGGGAGAGAAAAATCTCCCTGGAAAACTCATTAATTCGCTGGGAAACGATTCGAACCAATGATGTACAAACGAGACATCAACACGTTTCAGGAATGTTCGTATCAGGAACATTCAGGTCTACCCGACGCACGTACATACCCCGCCCCCATTGGACGGCGGAACTTAACTACCGATCAGGGCAGTTGACCTAGCCATTCCTGCGTAGGCCAATAAATATTCACTGGTTTTCACACTACTGGTACCCATTTCGGTAGCTGGTTTCTCAACACGCTTTTACCTCCAAGCGTTGAGTTCTGATTTTAGCTGAGATTCGTAGCAAGCAGAGAACGAGTTCCGTTCAACCGGAATCGCAGACAGGTATAACATAACAAAGATAAAATGAGGCGCCACCAGGAACAGACCTCTGTCCACACCCCCTTTGTCTGCAGCGCAAAAGACGACCTTTTCTGAGCTGTACCACGGTCGATTCGGTGTATTCGTAACATTCATTTACAGCCCTATTATTTTTAACCCACCAAGTTACTTGTCGTGTTGCTATCTACGAGTGAAGGCAAGGGTTGGGCAGCGATTAAAATCTGTTATTAGTTCAGCGAAGCAGCATTTATACTTCAGATAGTAGAGACACTGTTTATTTGTGACAGCGCATTTTTCATTTTCGTGTCTTCTGACGTTTATCTATATTCGTTGGGAGCGGAGTTCATCCGCTGTGCCCAGTCCGATCCATTTTTGCTCTGGCCACGGCCACGTTCGACTTGATTCTTACTTGGCCGCACCAGTTCTCCCCTGTCCATCTTGCGTTCGTGATTATGGTCGATTCGCACGAGCGAGGTCGGATGCTCCGTCTCTTCGCTCACCGCTCGTCACCACCGCTTGCTCCGTGGATCGGTTGGCGTACCGTTGCTGTGGGATTGTTGATGGGCACATTCCGTTCGCATGCATTACTTCGAGCTTTGGCTTTTCTCGTGACCAGGCTGTGCTTTATTCACACCAGGCCGAGCCAATTTTGCCTCATCTCCCTTGGTCGCATAATCATGCTCAACTCAGGCCGGTGACACTTGATTCGCTTCCTGTCTGCCTACCTCGCGTCCGTCACCTTTTCCATAGCGACCTGCTACCACCAACTTTCTAACTCAAACTAGAGAGTTGCTCGGGTCTTTAGCTGGACCCTTACATTCGATTTACTCTCGAAAGGTGACTATATCCTGACTGTTAGCTGGAAGAGCTGGTTCGCTTAATGGTAGCCACGCGAAGGCATGCAATGGTTTGCTCAATTGCTACACTTGAATAAAAAGGGCATCAGCAGTACCGAAGCTTCGCTGCTGCGCAGCCACCACCAGTCGCACGTGGACTAAGGATACTGCGAGTGTCGCCCGGTCTCTACTCAGGCTCGAAGCCGCACCCTCAGATTACATGTCAGGCTTGTTATCCTTAAGGCTACGTGTGAGAGTGGTAAACTTCGCCTTGAATTTAATGGCGGTCAAATGAACACCGTGATATTCCTGCTTTCGCACAAGTACTTGGTCAACACAACTAACCTTGAGTCACAAAGGTCTTCTCGTTCGGGTACGCGGGTAACTCATGCAAATGTCGAATCAGTATCTGATGCCCATGCGTCATCATCATCATCGTCCACAACAGCAATACATTATTAACTTCAACTGATTCGTTGCCTAACAAGTATGATACATAACAAAAGGAAGAATGGGGACCTAGTGTTACACCTAAAACTCTGATAGGATTAAGGCACCTACGCCTAGTCACAAACACCTAGATATGCTGCAGTGATAAGCCTGTATCGGCGAATCAGCTTTCTTACGGCTTTCATTTCCACTTGTCATGGTCAGCCATTACCCTATAGATAACTATGAATTGGACGCAATTTAAGCAAATGATCCGATGGAGGGACGACATCGAATAAACAACTACGAGCGATGTCTGTTAAAACTCCGCCCATACTGAACCACGACACTTAGTAGAAAGCAGTATCCAGCCCGTAGCGCACGAAAATAGAACACGTCAGTTTCATCAGTACGCAGAATCTATTAAGTCGGCACAAAGGCAACGCTTCGCATAAGTTAAGACATTCTAATCAATGGTTAGCTAGCGTTAACGGACACATGCTGACTCTGGTGGATCCAAACAATAGGAACACTTTAATCGATGACTGGCTAGCGTTGGATTGACACACTACGCAGATGCCACATTCTCCTCCCTTTAAAAATTCAAAGTTTGTTCTCGTCTTCCGAAATAGACGTTCCCTGGCTTTATCCTCCCGGATACCAACCAAAAGACACTGGATGGCCATTGTCACTTCAAACTTCGTGCATGGAATTTCATTATAACGGCAATCTGGAAAGGATTGTTGTATACGGCTGACGAATTCATTGACACCTTCCTCTCCTTGTAATAACTAGGAAAAACTCAGGCGTGCCGTGAAAACATGCTACCGCGGCCCCCATCATCATCAGTACACCTTAGCTGACGGTAATAAACAAGCCTCAGCTAATGTGTCGCAATTCAAAAAGATAAGAGACTAAAAAAATTACACTACAGAACATATGATGTTTAATATTATATTATTTGTTTCGCATGAGATCGTGATTGGAGAAGTAACTTAAAGGGAGGGGGCTGGACAAAGAAACTCACAACACAAACGCAATTGAGACCGGCTCCTCGCCTATCAGCGTGTGTGTCCAACCAAACGTGTTCATCGTCCTTAGGACCCCAGTCAGGCAGTTCGGATACACCAACCGACGCTAATTTCGAAGTAAGGGTTTTCACTTCTCTCGACCAAGTCATGGATTGGCCTCCTCTTCCAACTGCACCCCAGCCCACAAACACTGCACGTCTCGGAAGTCGATTGGCTGGCGTGCGCAACTTGTGACCTAACCATCGGAGCCTGGTGCGTGATATAATGATACTGAGCGATTTACTCGCTTTTTCTGCACCAAATACGTGACGCTGAATACGCGGATTGCTCACGTGGTTCCACCAGACATGAGCTAAGCTGCGAAGGCAGCGATGATCGAGTGTGACGAGCCTCTTTATGTCTGTCGACCTGATGGGCCAGATTTCACAACCATATAAAAGTGTTGAACGGACGGCTGCGTTATAAACTCTGCCTTTCAGGGCGACAGTAACGTCGCGTCTGCGCCAGAGGTGGCGGAGATCGGCAAAAGTACCTCAAGCTTTTGCTATACGGTTCGTAATCTCATCTACAATCCCTCGGGCGTTAATATAGCTGCTCAGGTACTTGGATTCCTAAACGACTTCTAGCTGATCACCACCAAGCGTTACCGCAGAGGTGGGTCCCTGCCAATCTTGGAGAAGTACGTTGCATTTCGATGGAGCAAAGCATAGCCCAAAACGATTGACAGCCAGTGCTAATCGGTCCAGTGCTGCTTGGCATGTTTGGAAACTGTCACAGATTAGGGCAATATTGTCCGCGTAAGCTAATCCAAGAAGTCGCTCACTAGGAAGTAGTTCCACACCTTCTAGGTCGTGTCCAGCGAACGCTGCTTAGATAACTTCATCAATAGCGAAGTTGAAGAGGAAAGGTGACAAGGGGCAACCTTGTCTTACACCGCTGGTGATACTGAAGGGTGACGACAGTTTGCCATAAACCATCACTCTGCCCGAACTATGTGCGTACATGACTTAGATAATGCTTACATATTTATCAGGCGCACCTTTCCTCAGCAAACAGTCCCAAAGTGCACGTCGATCGACTAAGCACATTTTATGTGAAGAAACACGACAACGGTGGGTCGTCAATAAATATGGCGGTGCTCCTACAACTGACGCAAGGTGAAGTTGTGGTCGATGCAGACCCCACCTCGAGGAAACCCGGCTTGCTCTTCACGAATCTGGCTTCCGTGAGTGCCAGTCGATATGTGAAGGATGACAGACGCAAGCAATGTAGAGGCAATAGAAATCAGACTGATCCCACTATGATTGCCGCATTCCGAGCGGGAGCCTCCCTTGAAAATCGGGATAATGACGGAGCGGTTTCAGTCTGTCGGGACAGTCTTCTGCTCCCAAAGTTTCACTAGCAACTCGTGTAAACCATCTATTAAAGCAGGTCCTCCGAATTTGAAGATGGCTGGAGGAATTCTATCTCCCCTGCGTCCTTGGCAATCTCAACAGCCGGATCTCACGTTCGACTACTGCGAGTGAGGGCGGATCCAAGGAGACGGCCCAACGAGAAGGGTGCTCAATGTCCGAAAAAAAGAAACCGGTAATTCAGGTTGGTTTAATTACCTTGCAAGGTGTTCAGCCCAACGCTCCAAGCGTTTTGACAGGCTGTGGATCGGCTGCCCACTCTCGTCGTGTATGGTCTCGCTAACACCAGGTCTCCTGCTGCCTGTTTTCCGTCAGATGAAATAACACGATGATTACCAACGGCAGCGGCTGTTCCCAATCTCCGAGGCACGATGAGACCACCAGGTTTCGCGGTCCTTCCTAAGGCTAGCACGTAGTTTTGCCTTGAGATTTTTGCGAGCCTCATTGTATTCGCTTCCAGCCGGAATACGTCGGCGAGCATCCATATGCTCCAGAGACTGTGTAGAGAGCCAATGTCCAGGTTGGGGATTTGATTTGCCAGATGAAGACATGCCTGCTAATAGCAACGTTTGACGAACATGCGACCAGTGATCTTCGACGGTGTTCAGTGGACGCTTACTCAACCCGGATGTCAGCGCACTTTGATACACTTCAGAACACTAGGCTTCGCCAGCTGGCTGGTGTCAATCCGTTCACATCGACGTTGCGGACGTCCACCGAAACGCACCAGGAGGTCGGCACAGACAAGTGTGTGGTCAGAGTCCACGCTCGTGCTGCAAATCAAGCGACAGATTTGGACACAGCCTCTACAGCGGTAACTGATCACGATATGATCAATTTTCGCCCATGGCTGGCCCGAGGCTGGTGGCCGCCAAGTCAGGCTGCTGCGGGTGCTGTGTCGAAAGTTTGTGCTCGCGAGAAAGAGGCGAGCATCTTCACACAGCTGTAGCAATCGCTCACCGTTATCATTATGGGAGCCTGCAACATGTTGGCGGCCCAGATGGAGCTCATCAGAGGACAATTTCTTGACTTCGGCGTTTAGATCGCCAGTCCACACCACAGTATCCGTGCTTCATCTGTAACGAAGTAGATCGTGAAGTTGCTGATAGAAATCATCTTTTACCGAATCGGTGCTACAGTTTGTATGGGCATAGGCTGTAATGACATACAGGCACCGTTTGTCCCTGCGCGACTTCGTAGCAGGGAACGAAGTAGCTAATCTAACAGCGCACATTCGACTATTTACTGAGATGCAACCGATCAGGGCAGCTTCAGCCCGGGGTCACAAAACGATGCCGACGCCAGCTTGACCGGCATTTGAAGCTGCGTCATCACCAGACAACCGCCGTCAGCGCCGCATGTGGAGGATCGCACTGTAAGCACGGAAATCGAATCTTGCAGGCGAGTTTCTGATAAACAGCAAATATCGATCGATGGAGTCTCTAGTGTGCGGGCAAGTGCTGTCTGTTAGCCAATTTGTAGCGAAGTGCGCACGTTGAGATATGCCAGTGTTAACGAGACTCGAGGACTCCAATGGAAAACGGACGAACTGAGGTTGTCCGTTTGATTGAACATGGACTTGTCGACTGGATTGGAGCGACGCCCTGCGACTGTGCGGGAGTTGAAACGAGAAGACAAGGCACTATTGAGGCAAGTTGGGGGAGGGCCGAGAACAGGGGGACTGAAAATAGGGGGGTAAAAGTGAAGTTGGAATGGGACGATAAGGATGAAGAAGCGCAAGAAGGGGAATACGAAGACGGGAGGGCCTCAGCAGTAGCATCCATACACCTATCCACCCTACTCGATGCAGCAGATAGGGCGCCGTTGATTATACTCTGGGACGGCCAGATCGTTAAGTAATTTTTGGAATGAAGGCTCTCAAAGGCAGTCGAGTGCTTTAAGGCTATCGGACGAATATGTGTTTTCGTACAAACGAAGTGTGTGAAAATGCCTTTGACCTTCTGCACCACGATGTTGTCTCAAAAGTTTGACAGATTGGACTTCAGTAAGATAAACAGGATTTGTTAATGAGAATAGTTCAAGTAAATCGCAGTAGGTACTCTTCCAGCGAATCCAAAACGCTAAAGTTGGCTTACAATATTCATCCTTCCGAAATGACAGGTGGAGTGAGCTGGCTCTTACCAAAGGTATCCAAAATTGGTCTACGTCACCAGTGTTACTATTCGGCCCGTACTGAACCACGACACTTAGTAGTATTGCACGAAAATGGAACATGTCAATTTCATCTGTACGCAGAATGTAATAGGTCGCCACAAAGACAACGCTTTGCATAAGTTCAGACAGTCTAATCAATGGTTATCTAGCGTTAACGGACACACGCTGACTCTTGTGTACACAACCAATAGGAGGAGCTTAATCGATGACTGGACAGCTTTGGACTGACACACTGCGCAGATGCCACAATCTGTTGTAATGACTCGAACCAAGCCCGGCCCGTGGCCGAACGTTCAAGGCATCTGCCTTGCTACTCGTAGGTCGCATGTTTGAGCCTTGATCTACTCGCGACTTGTGGTTGCATGATAGCGAAGCATTCGTACAGCTTACAGGCGTACTGCTAATGGCTCTTCTCTTTTTCGTTGAGGATCACATGAACTCTAGCCTGGAAGATGAGCTTACCTACGGCACCCTGTCAGCAACTTTTTTCTGGCTGATATCTCAGCTTTTGTCCACCTAGAGACGCGCCATCCTACATCCGGTAAGTAAAACAAGGCTGTCCTAGATGAGCGGTGACCGGGCATTCGTAGCACGCACCAAAGCCAACGCAACTTGTGGAACATTATCCGATGTTTTAAAGTAGTAACCTGACCTTCGTCGCCTGGTACTCAACTGCGCATATCATCCTTACGAACATGCTGATGCAGTGCTCCATAGAAAACGATGGTCAGAGACTTGCCTCAGGTCTTTATGCCGAAGGGATCAAGTTTCACCTCCATGGGGTAAGATGGCTCTCCCCTGTCTGTGGCCTTTTACACCCGACCTTTCTTACCGACAGAAATTTTCGGACACCACAGATGTCACAGGTCCAAACATTTGGTTCTAGTTTTCGCATTACATGAATTAATGACATTCATTTTTGACATTTTATGTGCATGGCTTAGGCTCGGGACTTTCAGCAAATTGCCAAGGTAGAACAATATCCCGACATAATGCGGAGACATTAGTGCGCTATAAACGCTTCTACAAGCCGAGCGAACCCCACATATCAAGCTGTTCGATGGGGTTGTCTGAAGATTATAGGGTGGACGGTCTCTGCTTATGCGTGTCACACAGAGTCTCGCAAGCAGTGAAGACAAAAATCCAACATGTCCAACCATAAAAGACCCATGGACTTGCGATGTCTCGCAGCAGCAGAACAAAATCAATGGGTTGTGAATACTATTAGACACTTGCGGCAGTCGTGACCGCACATATCGGGAAATCGCATCTGCACGAGGTCCGATAGTATATTTGTCTTATTTCAATCTCTAGGTTCGTCCCATGCGGTCTGCGTCACAGATTGCAACATTCATAGCATATGTGTTAGTCTCTTTGAGAGCATCCTCATCATTACACACTAGCTGAAGGTGAGAAACATACTTCAACAAAGTACCTCAGCTTCTTCGGTCGCCCTGCGCATTATTTGTGGATGGCCTGAAGATTTTGAGGGTTATTAATTCTCCCGGCGACTGTGACGTTCTTCAGGACCTCGACCGCCTATCCCGGTGGTCTGCAGAAGTTGACTTACCGGTCAACCCGGTCAAATCCTCGTTTACGTTCCTGGGGAGGGGTAGCAATGGGCGTGCGTGCACTTTGGCCGGCCACCCTCTGCACCCCACCAGTTCCGTAAAGTATCTAGGCGTACTTTCACGCCGTGATCTGAAGTCTGTCGACAACACGAACACACTGTATGCAAACGGACTACGTCTGCTTTCGGCACTTAGACGCAGCCTCTACGCTTGGTCTGAAGAGATTACCACCCGTCTGTTCTCTTCCATAATATGACCGGTGCTTGAGTACGGCTCGCGCGCCCATTGCTCGATCACAATAGATGAGGTGCAGAGACTGGAACGGGTCCAGCATGTAGCTACTCGGCTCCCCCAGTTTACGGGGTATGTCGTAGGAGGACCGATGTAGGAGACTAGGGCTTTATACCCTGCCATATCGTTGGCTTCGAGTTGGTCGTATTTTGACGCACCGGATACGGCACCTGGGTCACTTCCCTATGTTGAAGCCGCTGCTGCACGTTCGCGCACCAAGCAGCACACGTGGACACCGATACAATCTAGTGGTACCGTGATTAAAGCACATCGCTCACCCGTTATGCTTCGAGCGTGGAATGGTGAAATATTGGAACAAATTTCCGGAGACGCTAGTCGAGGCGAAATCTGTGTCGGAATTTAAGCGCTTCCTTGACGTCCGTTTTGCGGATTACAGGTATAGGGAGCGTATCGCACTCGGATAAGATGTAGTGCAGCTGCAATGTGCTGCCACTGCGCAGGAATCGGCGACGTGATTCCGCGCGTATGCCCGATCCACCTACGATGGAGCAACACAGCTTTTTATTTTCTCGCTCTCTATTCTCTGTATTCACTATTCTTGCGCCACAATACAAATGTTAAGATCTAAGCAAAACAAATACAAAAAACAAGCATAATATTTAGTAACATATTATGCCTCAAGAGATAGATCGTAGTTGGAGGAGGAAGATAAGGTAGATGCGGAGGGACAAAAAACAACGCAAACACCATTGAGGCCGGCTCTTTGCGATGTCAGCTAGTGTGCCAAATCTGATGTGTTCATCGTCCCGTTTCCACCCTGACAGTCTGGAGGCACCAAATGATGCCGAAGTGAGGGTTTTCCTTCCTCGTAACCAAGTCATACCGTCGCAAATAGACTAGACCTTGACATCTTGCTACGGTTCCCGTAACTCTTTGACCCATTGAGCTATACTGGATAGTGCCCCTGAGCCCGTCAATAGCTACCCATACTGGGTTGGTCAGTGGTTGTGGGTCAGACAAACTCAAGCTTGGGGTTTTGAAATGGGATGGCGTCCATTTCTGTTGCTACCTCTTTCCAGCTATTCCCACATAGTTTACAAATTTACATGTAATTGCAAGGCCACTTACATAGGCATGACAGAGCGCCAGTTGCGGGTGAGAATCGCGGATAACCCAGCGGGAGTCAAGAATCACGTTTTGAACCTAGCTCCGTCCAACACCCTAGGTGCGCAACCAAAGGACGCAAGTAGTCAACTGTACAAGACGCTTGCATTATCAATCGCCCGCCACCTGCTGACAGACAAGCACTATATTGACCCCACGCGTATGTACAATGTGATATACGCATCAAACAACTCTCATGTGCTGCGATACGCTGAGGAGGTCGCAATCAGACAGGTTGACCCTAATTTGTATGTACCAAGGGACGCGTTCGACACACTGGCTCTACCCTGGTAGTAAGCCAGTAGCAGTTGATGAATTGACAAGGCCGTGTTTCGTGTGTATGTGTGTGTACGTATATTGTTGAATTTGCTATCACAGCTGTATTAACTCTTCATGATGTTATAAATTTTCGCGTGTTCTGTAGTACGCACTTGGCAATAGCTGCCGTAACCGGGAAGTCCTGACGCCGGAAGGCCGACCGCTGTCATCTGCATGGCAGGTGCCTGCATGGCAGTGGAGGATGCGTCGGGCTATATCGCATTTAGCTAACAATTCACGATAGTCAGATACCGTCCTCCATGGCGCAGTTGCATAAGCTGCGGGCTAGTTGGCAAGAGCCACTAGCAGTCATGGGTTCGATCCTCCGCAGAGGACCGAAGGATGCGCACCACTGATGAGCCCCAATAGGGCGAAACGGCCGTCTGGTGCTTTTCCGGACAGCTGGTCGACATATCTGAATTGTCGGCTAATTGCGACGAACAAAAGTAATATGCAGAGAAATTTGTCCGGAATTAAATCGTACGATGCTTTGGTGCTACCGATTTTACTGAAAATTTCGTTGGACAAATTGCTTCAATAAATCCCTGCCAACTCCCCGCGGCCTTGCGGATAGACTTTTGAGCCAAA
Source organism: Dicrocoelium dendriticum (assembly GCA_944474145.2). NCBI lineage: Eukaryota > Metazoa > Platyhelminthes > Trematoda > Plagiorchiida > Dicrocoeliidae > Dicrocoelium > Dicrocoelium dendriticum. The sequence continues at coordinate 73,697,193 of OX104065.1, read as the reverse complement.
GGCTTTGGCTAAGAACTCTAATCGTCCTCTTGTCTAGGTCTGGCTACCCTGACAGCATCTCAGTCCACGTACAATCATGACTATTTCTTCAAGCTTCAACCACATCCTGCACCGGCCGTCGCGCAGATTATCAAGCGTCGTTTTATCGGGTGGATAAGCGAAGACATGCTACTGCTGGCGCCTCCCTTCTTTGCTTTCCATCTTTTTCTCTTTCTCCGCTCCCAGTCTCCATTACTAACCTACTTTCTATAATTCCTAGCTTAATTGTGACCAGTCGTAATGCCGCTTGAGTCAAATCATCTGCAGCTACCTTTCCGCGTCACCCACTGGATGCCTATCGGCAACAATCCCCTATTAGGCCATGCTGCCCCGTTTCCATGGCGACATTCAACCTTCGCACTCTAAGACGAATAGCTCAACAGGCTGCACTCGCATGCATGTTGGACACATCGGGTATTTACGTGTGTTGCGTATCCGAATATAGGATCAATGGTCGTCATGGGGTCGTTGAATTAACTACGCCCGGCTTGTCCCCTCGCTATTGGTGACACGCATCCGGAGACGTTAATTCGGCACTCACGGGTCAGACTAGGGTGATTTTGGTTCTCAGTTCCGTGGCTGAGTCATCCTTGGTTGATTGGATTCCCGTGAGCAGCCGTTTGTGTGCCGTCCGTTTGACGAAGTTAACTAAGGTTGATTCACGAAGTAGTGCAATGCGCTGTTGGTTTGTGGTTTCCACTTATGTTCCCACCGATTGCGGTTTTGGTGCTGCCAAGAACAGCTTCTACCACGAACTTAACACGCCACTGCACAATGCTACCAGTTCAGATATGAATGCACAAGTAGTGTGTCTGAGCTCTTCAGAACCTCAGCTAGGTGATACTTATGGGTTTAACTCCGAGTGTACGGACATCGGCGAGCGTCGGTTGCAGGTTTGTGCGGAGCGTCAGCTGTTTCTTAGTAACATCGCTTTTAGACACAGTGCATGCCAAAATGTCACTTGGCCTCCGGTAGCTGACCAGTGGTTAACCCAAATAGATCCCATTGCCATAGGTTACAGGTAGCGTAGTTCCATAGTGGATTGCCGCTCGTTTTGGAATACTCGTATCGACTCCGATCATGCTTTTATACAGCTTTACAGGGAGGCGCATCACGCAACTGAGAAGTTATCTCAACTTTCGTTCAGACAAACCCACCAGGATGCACTGCGTACCGAACTTTTGCTCTCTTGTCCTAATGATACTAAAGCTTCAGTTGAATAGGATCACGACCGCCACGCATGACGCAGGAGCATCTACTTGTGGTACTATCAATTGCCACCGCGCCAGTCAATGGATATCCGAGAGTTCGGTGAACCTTTTGGAATCTAGAAGAAACCTCTCGGCTGGCTCTGAGCACAATGTGACCAGACGGACTGTTAGGCGTGAACTAAAGCGATGCCTGTGCGCTGACAAGAAAGCCTGGTGCACCCGTCGGGCTCAAGAAATGGAGGAGGCAGGAGCAGTGGGAAATTGTCGCAAGCTCATCCAACTGATCCGCACCCCTGATCCCAGGAAACCAGGCGTGAGTGAGACCATCAGAGACAGCGGGGGTGCTATGATTAACAATAGGGAGCGCCGTATTGCTTGTTGTGCGGGGCACTTCTATGATCAGTTCTGCTGGCCCTCTGATTCCGGACCTCTTCCGACTCAGGTGATGCAGGATAGACCATGGACGGTTGGTTTATATGTTTCATCGGAGACTGAGGTCCGAAACATGGTCGCACCCTTCTATGGTTTTCATGCTGCTGGCCCAGATTCCTTCGCACCCGCATTATTTAAACATGGTAGTGAAGTCCTCTGCAAAGCACTGACCTTCCTGTTCGAGCAACTCTGGTGGATGGAAGAGACTATCCGGATTAACTGAAGCGAATCGGTTATAGTGGCAATGTACAGGAAGTGCAGTCGCACCGACTGTGCTAACCACAGGGATGGCATCCTAACGCCGGCGGTGACAAAATTACTGGTCTCTATTCTCGTTCGTCATCTCACCGCGGAACGGGAATCCCGATTAGAGAACGTCAGTTAGGCTTTTGCCCGGGGGGTTGTATAGGCCATATATTCACTTTGCGGCAAGTGCTAAGGCAACGCCTCACGTACTGCAGATCGACAATATCTGTGTTCTTCGACTTAGGAGTACGTAGGATTCAGTGGATCGATACATTCCGTTCGAAATACTTGTACGGGCAGGTGTTTTCATAAAATATGTGGTCATTTTACGTGCTCTATACTCGAACAGTAAAAGCTGCGTCATGGTCTACTGTAGCTTATCGGATATCTTTCCGACAACAAGTGACGTTCGTCAAAGTTGTTTAATGTTCCCAGTTTTGTTCAATTTCCTCATGGACTGCATCAGAGTGTTCCCTTGCGGAGCCTCACCATGTAGGCGTTGAGGCACTACCTGATGAAAAGCTGGTTGATTTTGACTATGCGAACGATATTGTCTTGCTGTTTGACGATGTTAAGGCGGTGCAGTCAACCCTTAATAGCCTCTCTATAGTGATCCAATTATTTGGTATGCGTTTTGCAACCTTAAAGTGCAAAATGTTGCTTCAGGACCATCAACTACTTGCTGACCCCTTAACCCTTGATGACGGCGAACTCGAGATATTTGATCAATTCACATACTTTGGCAGCTGTATCAGCAATGATGGGGGCTTAGCAACTGAACTCCGTTCATGTATTGCAAAAGCCGGAACTGCTTTCTTGAATCTGCAACATCTGTGTCGTCAGAAGGGGGTTTCCCTCCGTCAGAAATGTGTTTTGATTCAATTCAAAAAAGAGTTTTATGCAACCAGGTGGGTGGATATTCAGCCGTTTACACGGTCGCAATGAAGGCCTTCTTAGTCCACAGGAAAGAAACATTACTTCTTCGGTATGAGGATCTAAATGCCTTCAAGTCTTTACTCATCGTTGTCAGCGGAGCATTGCTGGTGTTGGGTGACACCAGCGTGTCTGTAGCGATGATGTGCTTAGCCGAGTACTATGCAATGATACTCAAGCTAGTTCCTTAGAACAAAATATGGCACTGAATAACTTGCGTTAGTTTGACCATGTACTACGTCTGCCCGGTCACTGCTGACCGAGGATGTATGGTGTCGCAACCTATAGTTGGACAAAAATTGACTTGGCATCATGTAATGAAGTCACTGTCGACCAGACTGAGTGCCGTCGGTCTGTCTATCCTTCCATGCTAGAGTCCACGTGACTCGCCTTGTGCTTGGCTCGAAACTTTACAAGACATGGCTCGCTGTCGGTACTAGTGGCGCGTCTGCTGTCGTCACATAGTCGGACTGTCTCTTGGATGTGTGTTTGGTGTTGACTTATCTGTGGGGTAGTGACTGATTATAACGCGGGGCAGTGAAAGCAGCAAGGACGCTTTCTCACTGATGCTACCTTATCTTTGCACGATAACCAGCTGTTTGTGAAGGTGTTTTTGACATGGTATAGGTGTCTTCCGCCTGTATGTTTGTTTAGGGCATTAAGCCCCTTCAGTAAGTCCCTCTTCTCTCCCACTTATTAGTCTTTGCCTTGCAGGTCGTTATGGCTGCATTGCAGCGAAGCATCAGTACAAATGACTGATCTACTGCGATTGATGATGATGATGATTATCAAGTCATCACTCGGCCTCCCATCCTCTTCTTCTAACCACGCCCGCGGCGCGCAAACAACGCACTTCGCGGGAGTCGGTGCAGTAGCGTGCGCACCACGTGACCCCGGAATCGAAGCCCGGTGCGGGAAATAACGGAACTGAGCGGTTCACTCGCTTTTCTTGCACCATATGCACGACGCCGAACACACTGCTTGCTCGCGCGGTATTCCCACCACATGATCAAGCGTAACTAGACTCTTTATGTGTGTCGCCTTGGTGGGCCGGTTTCGCAACAGTTCGAGAGAGTTGAACTTACGGCTGTATTGTAAACTCTCCCGCAGGGCGACGGTGAGGTTGCGCCCGCGCCACGGGTGGCGGAGATGGGCAGAAGTGCCTCGAGCGTTTGCTATTCGGTTTGTGATCTCACCTTCGATTCCACATGCACTGATATAACCGCCTAGATAGTTTAATTTCTGGACAACTTCTAGCTGATCTCCACCAAGGGTCAGTGCAGTGGTGTGTCCCGGCAAGCTTGGTGAAGGACTTGGAAGTTTATGTGTGCAAATCATAGCCTGAGACGACTGACAGTGAATTCTAATTTATCCAGTGCTACTTGGTACCTATGGGAACTGTCACAGATAACGGTAATATCGTCGGCGTACTCCAAGTCAAGAAGTCGATCATCTGGGTGCAGCCCCATGCCTTGCAAGTCGTGCCCAATGAACTCAGTCTTCATGACTTCGTCGATGCAAATGTTAGAAGGAAAAGGTGACTGTGGGCGTCCTTGTCTCCCATGGTTGCAAACATTGTGGTGCGACGGCAGCTTGCCCTAAGCCTTCACTCTGCCCGAACTATACACGTGAAATGCTATGATAATTTATATATATTTATCTGGCACACCCTTCATAAGAACACCGTCTCAAATGTCAAATCGATCAGTTGAATCGTAGGTATCTTTGATGAGCGCGACTACGGTGCCTCTCCGATAAATGTGGCGGTGCTCCAACAATTAACCTAATGTAAAGATGTGATCAATACAGCCGCGACTACGACGAAAAGCGACTTGCTGTTCGCGAATCTGGCTTTCGCGGGTGCCAGCTAATCTATGGAGAACGGCAGCGGCGAATATCTTAGAAGCTGTTGGGATCTATGATTACCGCATTCAGAACGTGAGCCTCCCTTGAAAATTGGAACTATAACAGAGTGGCTTCAGTTTGGTGGAACAGTCTCTTTCTTCCGCTGCTTCACTAGTTAATTGTGCAAATGATCCATTAGAGCTGTCCCTCCGAATTTGGAAAAGCTAAAGTAAGTCCACCTGCTGCTGCAGTCTTTTTCGATGTCAACAGTCGAATCTCACATTCGACTTAAGAGTGTGATGACGGCTCATGGATACTCGGAATCAATGCCTGAAAGGAAAGGTGATAATTAGGGTTGATTAAGCTGCTTTCCAAAAGGTTCGGGCTAACGGTCCAATTATTTTGACAAGTTTTTGTTTGGTTGTCCACTCTCATCGCATATAGTCTCGCTAATACCGGGACTCTTGCTGCCTATATAACTTACCATGGTTATCAACGGTAGCAGCCATTTACACCCCCGATGCACGATGAGACCACCAGATTTCGCGGTCTCTCTTCAGACTAGCACGGTTTTGCGTTGAGGTCTTTGCGAGTCTCATTGTGTTCGCTTACAGTCGGATTATGTCCGCGAGCATCTAGAAGTTCCAGACTATGACCCAATGTCCAGGTTAGCAATTTGATTTGCCACATGAAGTTATGCCTGATGCTAATGACGTCTGGCGAATGTGGACTTGTGATCTTTAACTGTGTTCAGTGGGCGTTTACTCAGCACATATTCTAGAGCACTGCTACGCATTCCGAACGCCTGGCTTTGCCAGTTGGCTGGTATCTGCGCTCACGCCGTCGTTGCATATGTTCGCCGAAACACACCCGTAGATCGGCACACACAAGATCGTGAATGGAGTCCACGCTGGTGCCCCAAATCGAGTGACAGTTTTGGAGACAACCTCTCTAGTGGTAACTGATCGCGATGTGCTGGATTTGCGTCATTGGCTGGTGGACGCCATGTTACTTTCTGCGGACGCTGTGTCGGAGGTTAGTGCTCGCGAGAAATAGACAGCTGTAGCAACCGCTCATCGTTATCATTACTGGAGCCTACATCATGTTGGCCACCCAAATGCAGCTCATCAGTGGACATCTTTCCAGCTTGGACGTTCAAATCACCAGCAAGCACCACAGTATCCGTACTTTTCCAGTAACAAATGTGCCCGTTCAATTGGTGGTAAAAGTCATCTTTCACCGAGTCAGGGCTGCAATTTGTGGGGTCGTAGCTCGAAGTGACAAACCGGCATCGTTTGTCTGTACTCTACTTCGAAGCATTGAACGAGCCAGCCAATCTGACAGCGCACATCCGGCTGTTAACCTGAGATCTAGTCGATCAGGGCAGCTTCAGCTCGGGGGCTCAGAACAATGCCCACACAGGCTTGATTAGTATTTAAAGCTGTGTTATCTCCAGACAAACGCAGTGAGAAAGTGCCTTCAGTGTCTCGTGTGAGGGATTGCAGATCGATCACGAAACTCGAGTTTCCGATAAGCAGCAGATATCCATGGATAGGGTCTCTAGTGTTCGGGCAAGTGCTACCTGTTGGCCAATCAGTAGCAAAGTGCGTACCTTGAGTCATGCCGGTCCTAGCGAGGATCGAGGACTCCAAAGAAAAACGGATGAACTGACGTTGTCTGCTTGGTTGGACATGGACTTGTTGACTGGCCTGTACCGACGCCTTGCGCTTGCGTTTTAGCCGAGGCTACAAGACAAGCGACTATCGATCCAAGGTGGTGGACGTCCAATAATTGGGGTTGAAAACAGGGAATAAAAATGAAGTTGGAATGGGACGATAAGGATGACAAAGCACAAGAGTGGATAAAAAGACGGGAAAGTCTGACTAATATCATCCCCACTCATATCCACCCTGTCGATGCGGCAGACAGAACGCCGTTGATTATCCTCTGCGACGGCCAGAGCGTCAATAATGTATTTGAAGGTACAGTCATTGTGTTACTCTGCGTGAGCTGGATGCTGTCAGCTTGCCCACGGCTAGACGGGAGAACGGTTAGGGTTCTCAACCAAAGCCTTTGGTTCGAAAACCCGACTGCAGAACAGTGGAGTTTTTGCACTCGGCTACTAAGAGTCCATGTTATGAAGTAAGGATTCACTCTCACTCATACTCCCAACTTGGTGGTTCAGTGGATTGAGTCTGTCAGGCCTCCAACCATTGACCAACCTGGTATGAGTGGCTTTTAAAATACAAAAAGCACAACCCAGACTAGCTCAATGGATCGCTGAGGTATACAAGCCATCACATCACTTTTATGTCCAGTCTTGTTAAGATGGCTCCTTGACAGCGAGCACGTCGGGTTTGATAATAGAGCTCATAGTGTGTATTCTCGTATGATCTGAATACGTCAATGGCGGATTGTAGTCATAAGCTGTTTTGCGACGTCATTATACCCTTCACTGCGAACATCGTATGTACGCACACGTGACCGAGATGTACGACGGCGTTTCCTTTTGTCTACAAGCTCCACGGCAATGAAGAAGCGTCGTTTAGGGAGGTGGCATGCCTCTGGTTCGCGTATCTTCGCTGAGTGGACCTCAGATCGCAGCTATACCCCTCGTATGGATGGACTAGAGAAGATCTTGGCCGGTTGTCTAAGCCAGTAGGGAGCTGAGATTGCAGATGTAACGTTCCGGAGCGGGGATCCATTGACCCAAGCAGTAGCCTTTTCGAGTGCGTGCAGTTCACACACAAAGACGGGAGCTGTTGCAGTGCGATGGATCTAGCCCGCGGAGGGATCGCGGATCGACAAATGTCGCTCCGGGCGAGATTTCCGACGACGAGATGGTATCACGTGGCCAAAATCTTCGTTGGCAGAGTGAAACGATCTTCGGACAGCCGCAGCCATTTGCATACATAGGCAAGAACTAGTTTATCCATATTTTTGATGTATGGCGATTTACTTCCACCTGGGAGAAGTCGCGACTGTGACGAGGTATTGGGAAACTGCAGTGTATTTTTAATTAATGATATGGCTTCAGGGAACCTCTGGTGGTTTCTCGAAGCTAAGAGCGTATTTGTTCTAGCTATGTAGGCGGTAATTCGCGATTCCAGTTTAGCAGAAGGTTAAGATAACTGAACGACTTAAGCAATGATATGGTGATCGAGGAGCATAAGGTTAGCGATCTCTCTAAGACTAGTTTTTCTTTTGCTGTCCACGATGATATTGAGAGTACTTAACTTAAGTAGGCTAATTAATAGGATAATGAAAAAAGCGTTGTGAGATGATCAATTAAGGGCGTCTGGTCTCGGGTAAACGTGATCGCTATGTCAGCATAAGCCACGTAGTCGATAGGGCCAGTGGGACAAGATCGCTTAGATGATGCATGCTTGTAAGGGGCCTAGTCCAAAGTTATGATGAAGAACAGTTGGGAAAGGGGATCCCCTTGCCCAATACCTTTCGTGGATGAATGCTGATCCCGTCAAAAGTTGTAATAGCGAAGGTATAACAGAAAAAGGTAATTCAATAGAAAAAATGGAGCACCAAAAGAAGTGGCGGCTGGGAGTGAAGAACGGTGGGAAACGGAGTCAAAGGCTTTGAAGATATCTGTTGAGGCGATGAACCAAGGTGTAGGATTCACGTGAGAGATACCAAGCACGGCCTGAGGGATAGTCGGAACTTGGAAACAACCATGCTTGCGGAACAACCCAGATAGAAAATGGTCTACAGAAAAAGGTGAAACTCTTCCGTCGAAGAAGGAAACTGCATTCATTAGGCACGACTTGCAAGGCATGGGGCTGCACCCAGATGATCGACTTCTTGACTTGGAGTACGCCGACGATATTACCGTTATCTGTGACAGTTCCCATAGGTACCAAGTAACACTGGATAAATTAGAATTCACTGTCAGTCGTCTCAGGCTATGATTTGCACACATAAACTTCCAAGTCCTTCACCAAGCTTGCCGGGACACACCACTGCACTGACCCTTGGTGGAGATCAGCTAGAAGTTGTCCAGAAATTAAACTATCTAGGCGGTTATATCAGTGCATGTGGAATCGAAGGTGAGATCACAAACCGAATAGCAAACGCTCGAGGCACTTCTGCCCATCTCCGCCACCCGTGGCGCGGGCGCAACCTCACCGTCGCCCTGCGGGAGAGTTTACAATACAGCCGTAAGTTCAACTCTCTCGTACGGTTATGAAACCTGACCCATCAACTCATAGACATAAAGAGGCTTTTTACCTCATGCATGGTGAAGCCACACCTAAGTATTGAACATGTTCGGCGGCACGTATTTGGTGCAGGAAGGGCGAGTGAACCGCTCAGCACCATTATATCACTCACCAGGCTCCGATGCCGGGGTCACGTGTGGCGCATGTCAACCCCCTGACTCCCGCGATGTGCGTCGGGGGTGTAGATAGAAGAGGATGGGAGGCCAAGCGATGACCTGGTCAAGAGGAATGAATTCCCTCGCTTCGAAGTTGGCGTCGTTTTGTATTTCCCGACTGCCTGACTGGGGACTGAAGGATGCTTAACGCATTTGGTTGGATACACTAACCGACATGGCGAGGAGTCGAGTGCAGTTACCTTTGTGTTGTGAGTCTCCTTGTCCCTCCCCTTCCATTTAGCATCACCCTCCAACAACGACCACATGTGATATTAGCATTATGTTACTTTTTTATAGCCTTGAAATCTACATTGCATTTTGCCATATCTTTTTGTATTGCGGCACATTAGCTAAGGTGTGTTCCTCTCCCTCAGTCAACATGTATTGATGATGATGTTGACGATTCGTACTAAACGAAGGGTTGCAGTCTTGTTATTTCTCTACACATTATCTGTACCTCGACATCCACGGTTTTTCTACTACTTTATGTCTATTCGTACACCGCTTAAAACTGCTTGATACCTCAGCTCACACATCTAGCTGTGTCCAGTAAAGTTTTTCCCCAGACGTGCTGATGTCACTGAGTTTGTTACTTTCGAATGTCCTTCTATCTGCCTCGTGAGGTTACCGATATGGATGCTTTGTTGCCTGGCTATCGATAGTCATTTGTTCTGTGCCCTCAGTTTAGTGTTGACCACTGTCTCTCATTTGCATAAGCTGCGTTTACGCTCACAGCAAACCCACTGCCTACTCTGAATTCCGTAAGGAAACGGATTTACCCATTGAGGTACATTGCTTTCATTATATTCACATTGTACTTGCTCATTGGGTGGAATTTTCAGTTTTATTAGTCTCTATTTTCACAGCAGTGTTGGCTAGGTACTTCTCGGGTTGATGGCTGTGATGTTTTATTATGAAACTTGTTTACCTTGTATAATTTACCTGTTTATTCCTGCTTTTATACTATTGCTACCGCCCTACACACCTCATTTGTTTCATCTCATTTCGCAAAGTCGCAATTCAATCACTACCGTATCTAACAATTTGACTACTGCTTGATTATCTGCCGTCGTTTTGTCTATCTGCCTTATTAGCATCATGGCCCTTTGTTTTCATTCTTTTGTACTAGTGTTTCAAAAATGCGATGAAAACGTCGTTCTGCGACTAGCTATGTCCAATGCGGATGACAATACAGGCTTAACATTCGTTCAGCAAGTTTGCCCCGCCGTCGTTATCAATCAGGAGAATGCAATATCTTCTTCCGATGGACTGACTGAATTAAAGGTACTTCTTACCTGATGCCATCCTTGTGCCTTCCCCTGCGCATCTTATGTATGCGCGCTTGTACGTCTAAGTGCGCACAAATTTAGATACTGCATTTATAGTACCTTTTTCAAACTCCTTCAGCTTTACTCAAACCTTTCTTACACACGCACCTGGTTAATGGCCGTATTCGCTCAATGGATTGCGGATGTCAGCTCCTGTTCTGTGTAACCTCTTGCATACTGCATACGCAACCCAACACAGACAATATGAATCTCTCCACGAGTTGTACTCGGCTGCAGTGTAAACGCCTCGTCCAGCCTACAACTTCCTACACTTTGACATACAATGCATGCTAGCATTTCTGAATGGACACATCCGCGATTCTCACTAGTATCTAATGACCACTTTGTATGTCCGACCGGTTACTATATTCCCTTGCTTGTATCATCTGGCGGCCAACTCACCGTATGTGAGTTTCCTTGCCACAGCTACCATCACCTCATGAGGAGACTGCGAATTCTCACCACACCTTGCCAGTTTCATTTCCTGTGAAGGTGACTGCTATAAGTGGTTTGAACTTTATCATATACCTCAGTCGTGTAAAACCTCCTTCATTTCGATGGGGTATTGCTCTCGATGTGTTAGTGTATTCAACGCAAATTAAGCATGATGTGCACTGACTAAGAGGTTGGCGTGAACACTGACAGAGGAGCTTTTTTCATCCGCATCGCTTGCGAATGTGATTTCTTTCGAGGTTTTCCCGCCCCTCATTATAGGACCATTGCCTGAACCTTGTTCCCGGGTACTTCAGTAGCTTTGACTTTGCGTAGCTGGTTGGCTACCAGTTAGCCAGGGGACAGCTGTCTCAGTAACATTACAAATAAAGTTACCGTTTCCAGCGTTAGGCGGAAGTTATGTGTGTTTTGCGCACGCTAACGCAAAGTGTTGCAGTCTAACTTTTGAAAGTCTACACTAGTGACAGCACATAGGCTGTTTCTTGAGGATCCTGGCTAGTTTCGCATACAGATCAAAGAAAATGTTATACGTTAACATCAAGTGATGATAATATCATAGCCAAAGTGTCGCAATATAGCCCGAAAGGGTCTCATGGTATATCTCTACCATCCCTCACTAAATCCCTGCTCTTGTATTCAGCCGTTATTTCCATCTTTTGCCAGTAGTTTTTAGGCTCAACTGAACCAGTATGTAGTGTGAATGTATCCCATTCACTTCTTTTCGTAGGAGGGCCTAGCGTTCGTTCTTGTGTAGCAGCAGAATTCTGCTATCACTGGATAGACCGTACATTTGTACTATTTACACTGACTATGTCACGTCGATGCATGCTGCTCACTTATCTCGATATGTATTGTCTATCAATACTGTCCAGTTGAATGAAACCTGATCTGCCGATATCGTAGCAAGTTTTTGAATTGATCGGCCGATGTTCACCATGGAAAGAAGCCTCAGGACTCTCCACTCACATCCGTAGTCAACTGCTCCGACTTTACCTTCTCACACTGTACTTTTTCATCATCCATTTGGCGATCAGCGTTGTCTTCTTGTTTTCCTTGGCATAATTTCTTCTCTTTATTTTCTATCTGTGATGCTTCTATTACTTTCGCTATCCTAGTAGTCATGGCGGTTTGGGCCCCACTGTCTTTGCGTACCCAATTCACTTAGTCAAACCACACAGCTGAGCTGCGCATCGTAGCGTCGATATCACCACCGTCTTTCCTGTCGCATTTCTACCGGCTGTGGGTTTTCAGACGAAAATTGTCCGTTCTTTGCTCATTATTCCTTTCGATTACTTTTCACCATTTCCTTGAGCTGAAATAATTCCGGAGAGTGCTAAGTTGATTGACCAGTTTCTTTCGTTTGATGCATGCATTCGTCGCTCTAGTTTGCGCCACGTCCCTGATCTTGTCACCACTTTCACTTAAGTTGTTGTTATCTCGTGTCAATATATGGAAATGTAACCCTGGCTCACTTTCCTGTCTGTTTAAGAATTTGGTCTAATCTGTCCGTCTGATATTTTCCTACCTTCACTATAGCCCCCTCCATGACCGATTTGATGCTTGTTCGCTTTCGTCAATTAAAGAGCTATACAAAAGACGATAGGGTGGCATACGCGATACGTGGTCGAGTCAATACCTGCTGTGTTAACTCCCGTTTTATGGAAGGACTGTTCACTCTATTACTTACGCGACACTGCCACCTCATACGGGCAATCATTTACGGGCAATTGTCAAATACTGACCATCCTTTTATGGCTTCCGGGTGAACAGGCCAGTTCTCACAGCCGAATAATAATGAGCCGATGCACTGTACACCTTGCTCTTAAGATTGCGATTGACATCGCGACAGCAATGTAGCTGTCTCGCTTTGAGGAATGCAGGGTGGACCTTTGCGAACCTCATCTCCAACACCGCCACCAACCGTGATGCAGCTCTTAGATAGGCGAAGTAGGGGACTTATTCCAAAACCTCACCAGCAATAGTGAGAACAGGCACAGGCACCTTCAAGTTATGTATTAGTGTTTTACATTTGGCCGGGGTTAGATACAGACTGTTCTTGTATGCTTCCATCACTGACCGGTTCAAAGCGCTCTGGACGGTTTGTGGATCGTCCTACAGCAAAGCATTATCATCGGTATAATCCAATTTCGCGATTCTGCCGCCAGGAGGAAACCCAATACCGCGGTTTTGGAACTTTTCCAGTTCTCATTGGAATGGCGAAATAAGGCAACCCTGGTGAACGCAGCTGTGACAGCAAATAAGGAGGGAAGCCTGCCGTAAGCCTTTACTTTGCCCGACCCCTGACTGTAAAGCTTCTTCAGGATGGTTGCAAACTTGTCCCACAACGCGGTTCTATCTACTGAATCAAATGCCACTCGGAGGTCCAAAAACGCTGCAATGGTTGGCCATCGGTGAACATTGGGGCGCTCAAGGAGTTATATATATATATATATATATTTATTCACAGTCTGTTAACAGACATTGTGCCATCAGAACCGTGGCAGAAGAAAAAGGTGAAGAAGATGCGATTAAAAATATGGGAAACGAATTTTTTTGGTTTTACACACGCCATTTTGTATTTTTTGTTTTGTTTTGTGAGTTTTTGTGTGTATCAAAGGGATGGTGAAATTGCGGAACAACATTGCCGCCACTGATGTCTGTTGCGGGCCATGACGTCCAATGTTTCCAATCACTGCAATTCAGCATCTCGTGGTCCCCAACCTGGAAGGCGGACTGGTCCGACTGCTGCCAAACTTGAGGTCGCCTTCTTCATACTCCTTCTCCACGTCATCGGCTGTCCACCGCGGCACTTTTTCCAATCGCTCCCTGGGAGTGCAAATAGGAGTTGGTGAAATGTGATGACTTGTTCGATGCAATGTTGGTCTTTGTGACAACCAGCTTGTTCTTCTCGTGAAAATCTCTATTCATCGAAAGCTTGCGAAGTAGAAAGGACAAGAAAATCTTGGACGCAACAGAGATAAAAAAAATTTCGTGGTAATTAGCGATCTCTTCGTGGGAGCCATTCTTGTGAATCGGAACAATGATTCTCCTCACGATCTTGAAACCTTCTCAGTCCAACTCTTCGTAAGCGATAACTGGACTTCGTTGAGTGCATTCCCGCCGTCCTTGAAAGTAGCCGAAGGAAGACTTAGGGTCGGGCGTATTCGGGCGCTTCAATGATTTGATTGCACCTTTGCTTCGCTAGGAGGATCTGTGGGGACAGACCAAACCCTATCCGATGAAAATAGGTGTGTCACGGAGGACAGTGCTGGTTAATTAAATTGATGATCAAAGTGCTCATACCGGCGACCCAATCGCCTACGTAGATGTGTGATTTCATACCGTCTCACAGATTGTCACGCTGACGGCGTGTGAATTGTCACTGTCGGTCTTGATTGGGCAAAATAACGCTGTAGTTTCCAACCGATGCAGCAACTCCCTTCTTTGCAGGTCATTTTGACCGCCAAGATTCACGATTTTTGCGAAGGCTCGCTTGTGGCTGTTAACAAAGAGACCGACATACACAGCCCATCGACGACCTATCAGTTTCGACGATATTACCGAGCTCCATCTCTTTGCACAAAACCTGCGGATAGCATGACTTGTAGCAAACCCGACAATAAAAAATAGAAAATAATAGTGTCAGCTGTACGCCGTAACGGCGCTTCTCTGTCGCGCGACCACCACCAGTCGCGCGCGAACCGAGTATACCGCGAGGACACTCACTCCGACACGGATTCGAACCGGGGATCTTATGGTTGCAAACCAGGCGCGCAAACCACTCGGCCACCGGCTGATAATGCCGGTCGGCATCCTGTAAAAGTGAGAGAGAGCGAGGTTTTCACGAAACCTCTCAATACTTCATTTGCACCGTTGTACCGTGCAGTTTACAACTCAGGTTTGTTTCGCTCTAACTGGTCTACCGAGACGCATGCAAACTGTCGCATGCACCAATTCACGCTCCGTTTTCATATAGGTTGTGTGGTATGATCCGCAATCCCGTGTGCTCTCATGCCACTTGTGACAGATGGGTTTGTGGACAATTAGCAATGAAAGCTGGGCTGTTGACGGAAAACAACAGTTGGCACAGTGGCGTCCAGCGTCATCAGTATCATCAACGATAGCGATACCTCAGCCATTTCAACCGATGGTTTTCTTCCGTATATCCATAATGACCTACTACTGGAGAATGAATAATAAGTGGTAGACAAGGGGTCCTAGGGTTAAAACTTAATTCCCTAATTAAATATTCCATTTCAATTTGCCTGCGCTTTACCAACAACATACCGTCACAAACAGTTGAATATCGTGCGTAGTAGGTGCCATCAACGAGACAGCTTCTTAGCGACTCTTACTACTCCACGTCGTAATCAGCCATTATCCGGCAGATAAAATTCTATTCACTGAAGTCCAGGGAAGTCTGTACAGTATCTTTCCACTGGTCACTCAAGATTCTCATTTCCTGATGTTGGCGCTCTGCTACAACTTTAGATGAAATTGACTACTTTTCTGCAAGACCGTCTCTGGAACCGGGTGCCACGATCAATAATCCTAGGTAGTGTGTCAAGGCAGCCATCACTTTTCTTGTTCTAGAAACCATGTGTAGGAACATCAACCTTTGCTAAGCATATTCTTTATATACTCTACTAGATGGACACTTGTTCCTGTCGGAATCCCCTAACTGTTCACCTTTGCTTCGACTTTTTATACGGTCATGGGGTCTCGAGTATTTCTTGTAATTTGGAACATTCTAATATAGACACGCTTTACCCGCGCCCGCTAGTTAAATTCTGTTTCCGATCATTCTATTAACCGTCATGGACGAGAGCTAAATTATTTTTTCAGTTGCAATTTTTTGAACAACATTTACCTGCTTACAATTTTTTATACACAAACGATTGCTCAATTTTTAGCCTTCTGAGTCCATCATTGAACGTGGGGAGCGTAGATTTGCCTGCATGTACTGCGCTAAGCTCTATCACTCCGAGAGCAACCTTCAGGTCCATCAGGACGTCGTTCACCGCGGTAAGACCTCACATTTTCTCACCCTTAATTCCACCACAACATGTTGCCTTTTGCGTGTCTTTTTTGTTTCAATTCTTTTATGCTGGTGGGTCCTCATTATAATGCTCTTGTCTCTCTACCTCTTTGTATTCTGTTGGATATAATTCATGTTCTATGCTATTCCGGTTGAAAACAAGCACGTCTCCCATCGGACGTCAGCAGTCATTAATCTTCAGAGGAACAACTGTACAGGCGACACAGCTACATTAAGACTGGCTATATTTATAGGTACACACGAGAAGCTCCGTTTTTCATAGCATGTAATTCACATACTAGAGTATCAACCGACAATGTGTTAAACCAATTTACTAGTAGATCGGTTTGTCACGTTGCATTCTGGTATGAGCTGAGAGCTTTTGCTGCATATGATACATCCCTTACCTTTTCTTGCCGGAAAACGGTTTCCCGGGGTCATTCGCTTTCTCCCCTGACACTTTGGTAGCGGTTGGTACTTCCTCTAAGTATTCTGTGACAAAAATTTTCCATAGCTTATCTCGTGCACGCTGCCTCTGCATTTCGTTCGGACAGCATCGGTCCTTGTACAAAGAAATATTCATTTACTTTAACTCCAAATCCCCATCATGCAACCGCGATGTATGCGTTAATACCCAATGACCACAACAGATGTCGCCTTGATGTACTTTGTGTTAATCGCCTCTGACTGCCGGCTTATTTATTGGTCTCGGTCAACTTTTGCGTGCCGTAACCGAATGCTGAAAGCTTATCATTCGATTTAGGGCCGTCCGTTGCTTTCATCATTATATGCATCTACTTTGTAGCCCGTTTTCCTGTTGCCTTATTGATCCATCTATGCAAGTCCTTTCCAAGCGATTCCCTATTCATTTACTAAATTGACTTCTTTGCAACGAGGCTGATGCGATGGTTTGCGTACCTCCGTGACCCATTGAGCTTCGCCGGGTAGCGTTTTCCATGTGCTTTCGGAGCCACTCACTCGAGACAGGTCAATGGTTAGGGGCCAGACTAACAGTCTCACAATCCGCTTAGGGAGATATCGATGGCCGTCTTCCTTTTGAAACAGCCGTGGGAGACAACAGGTCTGCGGCTTGATTGGCGGAGAGCACGAGTGCCACGCACGGTGAGAGGACACCATTTGCTGCAGAGTGGTTTGTTACTGCCCGCCTCAAGCGAGGCAGCCCCTGGTCTATTTGGTGCAAACCCGCCAACTCCCACCTGCGGCTGGCCGTGGTCGCGGCGGTGTAAGGTAATACGGTTGTTAGACAAAAGTACATTTGTTAGATCTACGAGCAACGGACTACCGCCGCAGTCGAATAACCTCATTGAAAATGGCACCATACAAATAGCTCAGGCAACACACAGCAGCTGCGACAAACGGGCTGCGGTCCCGAGTTACCGGT
This sequence comes from Dicrocoelium dendriticum, assembly GCA_944474145.2. Taxonomy (NCBI): domain Eukaryota; kingdom Metazoa; phylum Platyhelminthes; class Trematoda; order Plagiorchiida; family Dicrocoeliidae; genus Dicrocoelium; species Dicrocoelium dendriticum. The sequence goes on along the minus strand of OX104065.1, from coordinate 73,679,879 downwards.
GGAAGCGGCCATTTTCAAATGTCACATTCTCAAATGGCCGATGAGGATGACTTATAAAAACGCATTCGCGTGACTACCCGGTTCACACTTACCTACGCATCGCTATCCTACACTGCACTACGCACTAACGCACTGATGATGTCACCTCGACTGCTGACGAACCGTTTCCAAAATAGTTGCCAACCTCAGGGAACAGTTCATCCAACAAATGAGCAACCCGAGCTACCAACATTTACTTCTGTATCACAACACTAGTACATTGTTCTAAGTCTTCAAAGGATGTGTGTAGTGTGCATGAACTAGAGCCCAATGGGCCCCCTGCAATCACACTCCCGAACTGAACCAGCTCCTTACTGCTTTGTAGGTCAGGCTATTGAGCCAAACGCTCCTAGTGGATTACCTCAAGCCGACCAAATCCCCCACTGCCTTATAGGTCAGTCTGTTGAGTCAAAGACTAGAGGTAGGGCAACTCAAACGAAACTCCCCTCTCGAAATGAGCCGTGGGAGAGCATCGTCTGCCCTCTCGACCCCATCGACAATGCCCCCCAATTCTTTTCGTTTTTCTCCCCTCTCATCTCTCTTCTCTATTTGTTGAGCAATAGACTGCCGCTGACCTCGCAGCTTCTGCCACCGTTACATGTGGCTCCCGCATCAAACCTACGGTTTCATTTCACATTGGTTCTTTTAATGCCTCCTGGTCCTCTAGGTTGGGGGTTGGAATAATGGTGGCTCTTTACTCCATAAAACGGATCTTTGTTATCCAGTGTCAAAACCCCGCTACGTTGCGGTCAGCTTATTGAACCAAAGGCTTTGTTTGAGAACCCCAATCGTTCTTCTGTCCCGGCCTTGGTAATCTAATAGTATCCCACCCACGTAATACATTGCGATGACTCTGTCCTCAAACAATTTCTTGATGCTGTAGCCGTCGCACAGGATATTCAATGGCGCACTATCTGCTGCACCGGGCAAGGTGGATAGGAGTTTGTATTCTACGGTTCATACCTTCCCGTCTTCTTATTCCTCCTCTCGCACCTTTTCACCTTTATCTTCTCCTTCCAACTTCACTTTTTCCTCCTCGTTTTAAACCCCCAATCCTCGGCACTCCTCCATCTTGCTTTGTTAGGCCTTTATCTTCTAGTTTAAACTCTCATGAAACTGCGGAGGGTCACTTTTGCCAAGTCCATGCCCAACCAAGCGGTCAAACCCAGTTCATTTGGCTTCTATTTGGAGCCCCCGATCCTCCCTCAGATTAGCATGCCTCAACATACGCACATTGTTACAGGTCGGTCAACAGGCATCACGCCCGAACATTAGAGACCTCGATCAATCTCTACTGCCTATCTGAAACCCGCCTACAGGACTCGAGCTCTGCGCTTGCTTTGCGATCCTCTTCAGCTGACACCAGCAGTGCTTTCTCATTGCGCCTATCCGGAAACGATGCAGCTTCGGGCTCCGGCCAAGCTGGTGTTGGCATTGCCCTGTGTCCCCTGGCTGAAACTGCTCTGGTTGACTGGATTCCAATCAGTAGCCGGATCTGTGCGGTCTAACTGGCTGGCTTGTTCAAAGCTTCGAAATCGCGCGGGACTATTCGGTGTCTATTTGTCATCTCTGCCTACTTGCCCAGATACCATAGCAATGACTCGGTAAAGAGAACTTCTATCGCCAACTGAACGCGTTCCTTCGTCACAGAAGAAGCACGGACACTGTTGTGTTGGCTGGGGATCTGAACACTCAAGTTGGAGAATTATCCACTGATGAACTGCATCTGGGCGGCCAACACGGTCTGTGCTCCTGTAATGATAACGGTGAGCGGTTACTTCATTTGTGTGAGAATGCTCGCTTATTTCTTTGGCAGCACTAATTTCCGACACAGTACCCACAGGAGGATGATATGGCGCTCGCTTTAAAGTCGCCCCGGTCTAACAGGTGTCTATTCGTCATCGCAGCCTATGCGCTCATAAACTGTAGCGAAGATTCAGTTAAAGCCGACTTCTATCGCCAACTGAACGAGCTCGTTCGCCACAGAAGAAGCTCAGACACTGTTATGCTGGCTGGAGATCTGAAAGCTCAAGTTGGAGTATTATCCACTGATGAACTGCATCTGGGCGGCCAACACGGTCTGTGCTCCTGTAATGATAACGGTGAGCGGTTACTTCATTTGTGTGAGAATGCTCGCTTATTTCTTTGGCAGCACTAATTTCCGACACAGTACCCGCGGGAGGGTGAATTAGCGCCCACCAGCCTCGAACCAGCCATGGGCGCAAATCGATCACATTGCGATCAGTCCCGCTGGAGAGGCTGTGTCCAAAACTGTCGTTCGATTTGGAGCACATGTGCGGACACTGACCATGCACTTGTGTGTGCTGGTCTGCAGGTGCGTTTTGGCGCCCACGACGACGCTATGAGTGAATGGAAACCAGTTATCTGGCGAAGCCAGATGTTCTGAATGCATATCAAATTACGCTGGTATCCCGATTGCGCAAGCGCTCACTGAATGCAGTTGAAGGTCACTGGTCGCATGCTCACCAGACCTTACTGCTTGCAACCAAATCCTCATGTGATAAGTCTAATAGCCAACATGAACATTGGATCTCTTAGCGGTCTCTGGAACTTATCGATGCTCGCCGGCTCATTCCCGTTGGAAGCGAACACAATGAGACTCGCAGAGAGCTCCGGACAAAATTCTGTTCTAGTCTGAAGAAAGACAGCTAATCGTCGTCGTCTCATCGTTCCTCAGAGATTGAAGTGCCCGCTGCTTTTGGTAACTCTTTGATACGGGAAACGGGCAGCAGAAGATCTGGTGTTAGTGAAACTATATGTGACAAAAGTGGACAGCCTATCCAAAACTTTTCAAAACGCTCGGATCGTTGGGCTGAGCACTATGAGAGACGATTTAATCGGTCGGAATTGTCAGATTTCTCGCCGGCCGCTGATCGCCCTGCTCCCTGGGCTGTCTCTTTGAATCCGCCCTCTCGCTCAGATTCCAATGTGAGATTGGACTGCTGAAGGGCCACGGAACGAGACGATCTTTATCCAGCTCTCTTCACATTCGAGGGACTTGCTCTTGTTAATGATTTTCATGAGTTACTAGTGAAACTGTGGGAGCAGTAGACTGTCACAACCTAATGGACCCACTCCGTCATAGTCGAGTCAAGTCAAAGTAGGCTTTATGCACCTGGGTAGGTGCATTTTCGGCATGTTACACTATCACTGCGGATGGTGAAGTATATGAAATCACTGTCAAAGAAACAAATAAAATGCCAAAAAATGCCTGCATCTATCGCTCGGGTAAATTATTACGCATCGTGATTACAGTTTTGATTGGGTCAACAAGTAACCGGGACAGGTGCGGTAGAACGTAATTGCAGTACTATTCATTACGAGAAAACAGAACCTTAAATTTCGAGCAGGTAGGGGAAAAAGATAGTTTTGATAGGTTAAAATGTAGTGGATGACGAGGGTCTTTTAGCATTTTGGAGAAAAATTTGTGCAAGCGTCTATGTACTTTTTAACAATAAATCCACAATACACTCTCACGACATTCACTGCATCTGGAAATATGCTTTATGGACCGTACGATCAACATAGTCTTTTTGAGCAACCCAGGGATTATTACGGGGGTACAGTAAGGCCAATGCGGCATTATACATGCGGTCAGAAATCAAATCACGCGGTACTGAAGATACTTTAAGTCGAAAACCGTAGAATGACCACCGTCTAACCTTACTAAACGTTTCGGCAAAGTGAATAGACTAAGATACGTTTCGCGATGAAAAGACCCCTAGATATTTAATACTTGACAATCTAGGTACGAACTGGTCGCTCACTGCCAATGGAGAAGTGGCGTCCAAAACAGCTTGTAACTTGTTAGCTCGGAGAAACGTAGATGTTACACCACGACATTTAGAAGAATTCAAAATCAGGGATTGGGACGATGACCCAAGGGACGCGCACATCTAGACTATTCTGAAAAGGAGACAATGTCCCAACGATTGCAGTAACACGTTCCAAAACGACAGCGACAACATACTTGCATCTAATCAAAGTAGATCTAATGGGGAGTTTTTCAATGTATAAAGAAGATGGAGCAGGTGTGAGGACGGCCCACTGTAAAATGCCCCGACTGGAGACGAACGCTTAAGAATTCCCTCAATTGATCTGGGGCGCTCCCATTCAGAATGCGGGAACCATAGTGGAATCAGTCTGATTTCCATTGCTTTCAAATTGCTTGTCTCTCTTATCCTTCACAGATTGATTGGCACTTGTGAAAGCCAGATTCGTGAAGAACGAGCCGGGTTTCCTCATGATCGAGGTTGCATCGACCACACCTTCACTTTACGTCATTTGTTGTAGCACCGTCACCTATATTAGCGACGCACCGTTGTGTTTCTCGACATCAAAAGTGCTCTCGATTCGATGGATCGATGTGCCCTTTGGGACTGTCTGCTGAGGAAAGGTGTGCTCGAGAAACATTATCCGAGCTCTGTACGCGCGTAGATCGGGCAGAGTGAAGGTTTATGGCAAACTGTCACCGCTCTTCAATATCTCCAGCAATGTAAGACAAGGATGCCTGGTGTCACCTTTCCTCTTCAACATTCTTGAAGATTTCATGGAGATTGCGTTCACAGGACACGACTTAGGTGGGGAGCTACTCCTTGGAGAACTACTTCTTGACTTGGATTATGCGGACGATATTACCGTCATCTGTGACAGCTCCCAGACGTGCCAAGCTGCACTGGACAGATTAGCACTTACTATCGGCCATTTCAGGCTTTGTTTCGCACCTTCAAAGTGCAAAGCTTTCCTCCAAGATTGGCAGGGACCGCTTCCTGGGCTGACTCTTGGTGGTGATCAGCTTAAAGTCGTCCGGCAATTCAGCAGCCTGAGCAGTTGTATCAGCGTCTGTGGAATCGTAGATTAGGTCACGAACAGTATAGCAAGATCTCGAAGCGCTTTTGCTAACATCCGCGACCTAAGGCGTCAACACGACATCACTCTCTCCCTGGAGGGTAGAGTTTACAATGAAGCCGTCCGTTCGACCCTCTTATACGCTTGTGAAACCTGACCCATAAGATCGAAAGACATAAAGTGACTGGTTACATTCGACCACTTGTGCCTCCACAGTTTGGATCATATCTGGAGGGAACATTGGGTGAGCAGTGAGCGTGTTCTGCGCCTTGTTTATGGCACAGGAAAAGCAAGTGAACCGCTCAGCACCGTTATTTCACGCACCAGGATCCGATGACTAGGCCACGTGTTTCGCATGCCAGCCCACCGACTCCCGCAATGTGCGTTATTTTCTCGCCGGGAGTGTGGATGGAAGCATAGGAGAGGTGGCCAAGCGATGGCTCGGTCAAGAGCATTAAATGAAGCTGGCGTCGGTTCAAGCGTCGTCTCCCCTGGTCACGGTACGAAAGAAAGTGAACACGTTCGGCTGGATAGATACAGCCGCTCACATAGCCAGGAAACGACCTCCGCGGCTTTCCTGTTGTGAGATTCTTTGTCCCTCCCGCTTAGCTTTACCCTCTATCTCCTTTTCTTGCATATTCTAAATTTTGTATAGTATAATTTTTTGCGGCACAATCTTGGTTGGTAGCTTTTCAGAACGATGCCCGTCCGTTACAGGTGGCTCAGCTAGCGTGTTTTGGTTGCAGGTTTTTTCTACTTTTCTTATGTATTTCAGCACAATGGCTGAGGTGTTTTCCACCTCTAGCTAACGTGTCTAATGTTTATGATGATGTCCGCATTTCGGGTCAGATCGGCCAACAGGTAGCACTAACACATTATTCGCTCTCTTGGTATTGGTGTTTGTTGTATTTCCGAAACACGCATACAGCCTAACAGGGCTACAACGACCCTTCGACTACCTGATTCTGTATCTGACGACGATGACTGCACTCTTCGCGTCTCCGGCGATACTGAGTCAATCGCTCAAGGTATTTACCTTATTGGTATCGCCCTCAGCAAACACGATGAATGCGGTCTTCTCGGCTGGATACCAGTGAACAGCTGCATGTGTGCAGTTCGACTTGGAACCTATTGGAGACAATCAGCACCGTTTAAAGTCATGTGCCTTTACATTGTTTCAGTTCATACACCTGGTGAATGTAGTTCAGAGGGTATCAGAGCTGATTTGGTATCATCAGCTCTCATCTTTCCTTCGGCTAACAAAGAGTACTGACATTGTGATTGTTGCTGGAGACATGAATGTCCAGGTGAGTCGTCTTTCAGACGATGAACAGCACTCGGGAGGTCGCTTTGGAGTCGATGCACGCTGATCACACAGTGGTGATCGATTCCTGCAACTGTTCGCCGACTATAACCTTTATCTTAGCGGCACACACGTTCACATCGCATCATCTGGCGCCCAACGAATTCCTCAATGACCTGAACCGAAATTGACCATATGGCCATCAGCTACAGATGGCGCACATCATTCCAAAACTGTCGATCAATTTCGAGCACCTATCTGGATTCTGAGCGCACTAGTACTTGCATGCCTGGCGCTCACTATGCCCGCTTCAAAGAAGCTTCTATCCTTACTTGCAACCTGGACTTGCTTATTGCACCTCAACATCTTCATAATGAACTGACCCACCAGTTGTCAGTGATGAATGAGGTTGGTAAGCCCAACGCTGACGGGGATCGTCTCAAGTATGCCATGAAGAATGCCCTTGACATCTGCTGTGCACCCAACTTGTGACGTCATAACTGTGAATGGATCTCTGAAGCATCGATCAGTTAGATCGAAGCACCGAATTAGATTACAATAGGCACTGTTTCAGCGTGTCCGTAACCAGCTGAAAAGACCTGACAGTCTTCGAATCGATCGGAACGTTGGTGGGTGGCGAGGGCCCGTTTGATGGACAAAGCCAGTATTGTTGGGAACAACTGAGTGCTATTCCAGCTTATCAGGAACACGTGTCCGAGAAAACCACTAGTTACTGAGGCAATAGCTGAGAAGGATGGATGATTGATCTATTCTCAGTGTCGTCGACTAGCCCATTGGGCCGAACATTTTGAAGAGCAGTTCAGCAGGCCTGCTGCGACACTGCCGCTTGCCGAGTCACCCGAGCCGACGTGGGCAGTTGATGTCACAGCTCCCACTTTGGAAGAGATTCGACACGAACTTTCCGTGTTAAAACGAAATAAGGCTTCTGCATCCGACGCTCTTCCTTCATCTTTGCTGAAAGATGGTGGTGACTCCCATTTAACACGATTTGGGACACTGAGTAGGTGCCTTCAGACTGGCGACTGTCAAGTGTCGTGCCCATCTTTAAGAGCAGTTAGCATACTTTGTGTGAAAATCATCGAGGCAATAGCCTTATTTCCAATGCTTCCAAACTTCTCACAGATATCATTCCCCGTTTTCGTGAGAACTGAATCGCTGAAACCGAGGTTGGCTTCCGCCCGGATCGTGGTTCCATTTACGCCGAGACGAAATCAGAAAACAGTTATGTAGTAAGACGGTTATTCACGCAAACGACACGAGCATCTGTATACCAAAAAAGGGGCGCAAACCATTCTCAGTCACATGGACACTGAATCAAGTCATCAATCAATGGATACGGCAGACGGCCAATAACTCTAGTACACACACACACGTGGCGAGCGCTTGCCACAGCATATCAGTTGCAACGGTCACATATTTACTCCGCCTATTTCTATTAGAAAAACTCATACAGATGACCAATTACGGTGGTTGTCCTTAATTTGTTAGCCGCCTTCGACTCTGTTGACCGCGTCAGCTTGTTACACTGCCTATCCATGAAGTGCTTGTCAGCTAAATTCCTTTTCATTATGCAGCCTCTCAACCGTGACTCCCTTGGACGCGTAAGAGTCTACGGGAAACTGTCTCCTGAGTTCGCCGCGACCAGTTGGGTCCGCCAAGGTTGTTGTATATCTCATTTCCTCTTCATCTTTGTTATCGAAATGATCATCAATGACTCAGTTCTTTCAGACTACCGGACTGAAAGTTCTGCTGGGTTACCGACTGACAAACCTGGAGTATGCGGACGACATAGCTCTCCTCGGGTCTGATACGGTGACTATACAAACACTACTGGATAGACTGACGCGTAACGCTGCACCTTTCTGCATGTGCTTTACACCTTCAAAGTGCAAAGTACTGCTTCAGGACTAAACCGACACATCTCCGACTTTAACTGTCATGGAACCACCACTGGAAGTGGTGGGTCGGTTCACTTAACTTGGTAGGTGTGTCACTTCTCATGGTCACATCACTGAGGATGTTACTTCGCGTATCAGCAAGGCCCCTGTAGCGGGATATCAGCCTGTCAGTGAAAGGTAGGACGTAAAATGCTGCGATATGATCGGTCTTAATGTATGGATTAAAGATCTGGCCAGTTCCCAGTGGTGACATTAGTCGCTTGACCGTGTGTGACCACCGGTGCTTGTGAAGTATTGCTCACGTCTGGTAAAATCATCGAGCGGGCAATGCGAAGGTCCACCAGTTGGTTCTTGACAAAAAGCCTTCTGGTTCCTCACTCAAGTGCTTACTGTATCACTTACGTTGGCTAGGTCATGTCCTCCGTATGCCTGTTGACCGGCTTCCTCGACGTGCATTATACGCCGTGGCTTCTCTAAGTTGGGCGAAACCACGAGGTGTGCAGTCCATGATGTGGCATAGAGACATGAATAAATTGACGAAGAGCCCGTCAGGCTAGTGCGTGCCGTCTTCGTGGATGAAGACCTCGCAATAATCCACAACAATGGTGAGAGACTGTGTCTGACATGGCACAGTCACGTGGTCCGTGGCCTTCCTGAAATCGATTTCTTGCATCTAGTTGCTAATTCTTGTTCCATTCTGATTAGTCTAATGCACCTCCTTGATTCCGACTTTCTTACATTATATTTGCATTCATCCCTACTACCTTGACATTGTTATTATTGTTATTCTCGCTGTGAGCCGTGACAACTGGATCCACCGCACTACGTTGCTAGAATCGTAATTGTCCAGTTGAACAACTGTACTGAACGGAGCTTGCTATTCTGACTAGACTGGTGTCTTTTGCTTGTAGTTTTGTTTGGCGTTCACGCGTAGACACACTTTGTCGTGAAATTTGTAGCATACATGCTCCACTTTGTACAGCAGCTAAGGCGATTCTCTTCGACTCTCCTCCACTACGCGACTGCCGATTCTGTATGAGATTATCCGTATTTGTGTGATTTGTGGTTTGTGGTTCGACTGATCTATTGACAGCGCGTCCACACCTGAACAAGTGGAGAACTCGGGTCTTTTGCCAACACCTTCGATAAAGTCTACTCCCGAAACGCATCGGGAGCTGCACCATGAGTCGATGGATTCACATAAGTGGACACGTTATGTTACTGGCAAACTTTTAGCACTTTTTAATTTTACCTATCTTTCGCCATCATTTTACCATGTTCATGCCTAGGCAGACGTGCCTTACACTGTCCAGAATAAACTAGTTGTTTTTTCTATTGCAAACCTTCCTATGTGATTTATTCTATTTCTAAGTGTTTCTGTGACCTACCGATGAGCTGTAGTCCCACCAATGACCCCATAACCTTCAGTTTCTCGACGTTTTTATAGTATTCTTATTACGTTTGTAGTTCGCTATCTTACCAAGATCCCGTTTTTTGTACTTTTGGTTATAATCACTAAGTAAAATGGATGTCAATTATCGCTTTTTTGTCTTTTCCCCAGCGTTTTCATTCTAGATTGCAACCATTGAGCTGGCGCAATACATTTCCTCAGCCAGTTGCATTCATAGCGCTTTCAAATTCCTCCCTAATACATCATATTCCTTCATAGATCTCTCAAAGTTGTCCTCAAAGCTATCAAGTTGCATCCAACGGGCGCAGACGCTTTTAAATATACGTACTGTTGGATCAGTGACGAATCCCAAGTCACACAGAATTGGGTGCTTTTGGCTGATTTGGGATTGGTCACCCAATGAACAGCAGCATTTAGGGGTGTTTGCGCGCGTCGGATGCAACTTGATAGCTCTAGGGACCATCTTGAGAGGTTTATGGAGGAACATGATTTCCTTAGGGAGGAATTCAAAAACGCTATGGATGCTATTAACCGAAGCAAAGTGTAGTCAGTGTGTCAGTTCTCCGGGACTCTATGAGAAGTTAGGGGACCCATGAGGTAGAGAGACGAGAGGATATCCACAATTCATATTCCTAATGAGTAAGAGGATTTTTGATGGCATATAGTATAGAAATCGATCCGAAAAAGCACCAGATGGCCGTTTAGCTTCATTGAAGCTCGTCAGTTGTGCGCATCCGTTGGCTTCATCAAGAGCCGAACCCATAACCGCTATCAACTTAGCGTACTGGACAGCGACCTTTATCGCCTAACTTCTGGGACAGTGACAGGTCGCCATAATGACGTGACCCATCCCCCACCATCATGCAGGCTCCCATCATTGCAGAGGACAGTGGCTGGCCCCCAGAGTCCACAACTTCCAACCACAGCTGCAATGTGCGCATAGCATTTGCAAGTCCGTGTTCTCCACCTGCTAGGCTAACCTAGTCTCTCAGTGAGCAGTTGGGCCGATTTCTCGAATGAGGTAGATCGTGCGTTGGCTTTTCAAGTAAGGTGCTATTGGGCACTAGTTCGTCTAACACTAGCTGAAGTGCTGTTAGCTCGGACAACCCGTAGTGCTCTTCTAACGTCCAGTAACGCGTACGGATAAATGTAGATTATATGTGATAGCCCAAACCCTACAATGTCTTCAATATCAGATCTAAAAGTGAGAAATTATGTGGTACTAAAGTTCTATAGTGAAAAATCAAACCAACTTTCGTTTAGTGGAAGCTGGTCGACAAGTATTAAAATACACTGAAGCAGACGGTAAGCCATCTATTTGTGCGTTACATTGGTAACGGAAAAAGAGTACTAGTGACTAAATAGAATTGATATTTCGTACTTTTTACTATTAAAAGGCCACTATACAACTCCTCCGAAATTGTACTTGAGCTGGTCACTAACGTGTTGAGACGATGTGCTTCAAGGATACTCCAAGCTATGATGCATGGTGCCTATACGAACTTGGTTAATGCAGAGAACATGGGAAAACCGAACACAAGATCCTGAAGGCTGCAAGTGTCACATTACCTTTAAAATGGCCATCATATAGCCCGTTGTTGTCCCCGTAGTCTAGCGCCAAAGGACTTAGCTGAGGATTAAAAGCGTATCCCAGCCTATGTGCGAACATGGTTCTTTCCAAGAATTTTGGGCTTACTCTGTAATAACAGTCTTGAAGTTCTATAAAGCATGTCGGACGCAGCATGGTGGCAGGCCAGAGTACACTAATCCTGATGTCTAAATTATTTTCCACCAACATTTTTTCAGTTCCCTGTGTAAAGGATAGCATATATAGTTATCGGAAAATCATACCATTTGCATGCACCTTAGGTGTCCCTCGTCCTCATTTAAACTCAGTGTAGTCGGGATAGCAATGAATGAAAATAGCGAAAAGCTGAAGTTGAACGCAGAGAGTATACGAAAAGCAAGTCGAGATAGAATCTTAACACCTAACTGGAACAAGCCGAACTCAGAAACGCCATTACTGCGCCATGTCCGATAGGGTCTCCAACCAATGCTGTGGACTATCTGAGCGCCACCATGCAAGATGGCACGCAACAGCCTGAACAAGTCTCAGTCCATTTCTTTATGCCTCCTCATCGACTGACCCATTTGCAGGTTTACCCAACTTGTGCAGTGACGGCATCTAGTGCACACAGGGTAAGTCGATCAACTGGTATACAGAGGACATGATCGAGGCAACGTAAGCAGTTCGAATTTAACAGCCACTTCAGTGAGACACCAGAGAGCTGCTTGCCAAACACCAACTGGTGGACCTCAGTATTGTTTACCCGATGTTCCTACTAGATGCGAGCAACGCTCCGCAAGCACCACTAATCAAAAACGGCAAATCGTTCCATGTCTTCAGCGCAAAATGGCTAAGCTTTTGATTCCTACGAGAACGCCGATATGCTCGCGGTGTTATTACACCCTATGTGTCACTGACAGCCTAATACCCTGCAGCCTCCAAATGTGCTTTGAAGACTGCAACAAGTCCTTTATAAAATCACGCTAACCGATTTTCATAGCTGTATTCGTATTCTACCCATGAAACACAGCATAACAGGCTGCACATGTACGAAAACCAGGTGTCACAAAGTGTTGGCGAGTGCAGTGTCTCCCAAACGAAACCCACAGCTCGAGTGGCTATTGAACCTATTGCGCCAATTTTCTCAAACAACTTGAAAAACGGGTGTTGTCACGTCGTGTATTGCAAAACTCCAGATCGTACCAAGTATGTCATGAAGTATCAGACGCTATTCAGACGACAAGTAGAGTTTGCCATAGCTTTTCTTTCCCTTCATTTGTGCTCAGTTTCATCGTAAATTTCACCATCAAGTATCCCCACGCGGAATTTCATATAGGCGTTGACGTCCGGCATTGTTCTGTGGTACACTCCAGTCGTAGACAAACTTTCCGATGCTGTGGCACATCCTGGCATTCGATCTTCAGCTACAAGCCCAACGTGTAGTTCCAGGACTCACGAGAACTAACCAGCCGTCTTATGCTTTTCCGGACACAGTAAAACCGCCGAAGTTGACCACCTGTCTAAATTGACTGTTTTTCATAGCTTGATCGTTCACCATTTAAACCTTAAGGGACCAGACCTCTGTGTGTTAATCACTTAGGCTACAACAGCCATTATTAATTTAGGCTGTAAAACTTCGCCATGTCAAAGTTTACCGTGCAATGGTCGTTGAACGATTATTTTGTTCAAATTCTAATGTACATGTATCAGACTTATGCAATTTGTGAAATTCACCTTACCCACAATCACTGAGCTTCATGGTTCCACGGACGTTTCACGATACAGCGTATACTTTGTATGTGCATACGCGTGCGTACTTTTGTAGCGTCACTCCGTGTTTATGCGGATGGGTGTTTAGCTTTTACAATGTGCCTCCACAGATCCGCGTCCACGGATTGATCTTGACCATGTTTGTGTGAGCCCCCTACTCACCTGCCTATGAACACAGGGACTAGCACGCCCACACTGAATCATGTGCTTACTCGTCACACAGGTCGCGATCGGTTTGCGTGCCTCTCGCTGGCCGTAATACATCTACATACTCAAAACGATGGACAAATTAACCAGGGCTAACGTTCGCAAATGGTTAAGCTTACCCATTGATACAGCCGTTGCAATTCTCCATGCACCCATCATTGACCACGGCATAGGAATCCCTAGTCTCTCAACCATGTTGCCATTATTTCGGAAAGAGATTAGAGCGATACCTTTCCAACCCGAATGCCATCCTAAGCTGGGCCATTCGTGAACCCTCTACCTCCGCGATACATCGGCTAGCTAATTCGCAGCTCATCGTAGGTGAGCAAACTGTGATGGATAAAGCCTCAATAAAAAAGGTGAGGGAGACTCAGTTACTTACTTCCCTTGACGGATCCCCCGTATGTCAAGCTTAACGCATGCGATTGCTCATCGATGGCTTCGGCAACGTGCACGCGTCTTCCGGCGCCTGTTTATCAGAGCAACTCAATTACGCGCAGGCGTCTTTCCTACAAAAGTCAGACGCGCCAGAGACAGACCACCGCGTTCTCCATCCGACCTCAATTGCCGCGGTACATGTGGGCAACACAAATCAATCTCTCACGTGCTCCAGTCTAGCAAGGTAACCCATGATGCACTCTGCAAGCGGCACAATGACATTGTCAACCAAATTGCAACGTTCCTACGCCGTCAGGGAGAAAGTCATCCCGGAACCACGCATCCTCACGCTAACGACTCACATTAAGCCAGATCTATTCATCTGCTGGTACGCTACTATCTAAGTGATGGATATTGCTGTTTGTGACGCACACCGGATGGCCCAATCTTACCAAAACAAAATTGATAAATACGGCGTCGGTGATCACGTAGCGACCACCAGAAACTACGCACAAACTGTACTCTCGGCAAACTCATCGATTGTACATTTTTCACGCATCTTAAACGTTAGAGGATATATCTATCCCGCGCCAGAAAAATACCTGCTGTCATTGGGACTCTTGACTTTGGATATTTCCGATCTGTACATTTCCACCTTCCGAGGAACCATACGGGTGTATGATGTTTATATGCGAGGTGCAGTCTACCAAACGTGATCACCATAACAATCACTGACACCTGGGCATGCGGTCCTTGACCGAGTTCCCCGAGCTTTTATTGAGCCATTTGCTTAACTCATTATGTCGGGATATTCGTCCCACCTTGGTAAATGTCTGTAGTGTTTATTTCTCGAGACATACATTCCTTTGCCTAAATCTTCCTCGACTAATAAGGGAAAGAAGCAATGATTGCTTTTTTAATGATTTAACCTTGAAGAAACCATATTGGGTTTTAATGTATTATGATACTGGTTGATATAACTGTGTTTGACATCATGTAAGAGGTCCTCTACTATTTCGGAACAGGATGTACGTGAAAATTACGTTTGCACTGTAGTACTCACAACGGGAAAGTAAGGTACGCTAATTTATTGTCTAGGACCTCCATACGTTGACCACTTTGGTCCATTCCCTTGAGTGGTCAAATTACGAATGTTTCAATCCATCTGATTTGGAAACTGTTGTGATGTACTCTCCAATAATTACCGTGTATAAGCCAAGGAATTTTGGACAATTTTCTATATCTGTAGTGGGGGAGTCGGCTTATACAAAGGTTAGGTGCAATTTAAAAAGTCGCACGCAAATCCACCCAGAAAATCACTGTACACCTATTCCCCTATCTTGCCTTAGCACCTATCTTGCCTTAGCCCCTATCTTGCCTTAGCACCACAGACGGTATCCCAGGCGGGGATTTGAAGTGCCTATAGGTAGACACCCATGTTTGTGTCGAAAATTCTCGGTATATTGCACATTAGACTTTCGCGACGGATGGCAGTGACAGAAACTTTCAATTAAAAACCAGCGCCATATGCACATTGCTTCTGTCCATACCTTTTTTCACGTTTCCACGGCTTTGGAAGATCGCACGAAATGTGAACACATTCCCTCACAACTGGATCGTGTGACGTCGCGTTAGCGCTGTTTTGCTTAGCCAGTCACAGCGCTTATACATTATGCTATGCTAGTCAATTTGCTGATTTGAAAGCACAACGTTGTCCCACACCACTAATCGTGAACTTCCTTCTCACTCGCTGCTCCACTGCGATTCAGATGCATTAGGCCCCGACTAAGCGAGGCGGTGTCTGACATACCCTTTCATCATACCCCATATTGTCGGCTGTCTTACCTGTTTCGTGTGAATTGAATTGCGGTGAAGCTTTTTCTTCTGACTGCTCTAAGCCCCATTCACTGCGATCAAAACACATTAGGTCGCCAGAACTGACCAGCAGTAGAGAAGCTTTCGCTTGAGCGCACTCAAGTGAGAGCGGGTAGTGATGAAGCTAAAATCGTGAAAATCAATTTCGATTCTCTTTTTGCTCTTTTTTGGGGTCGGCTTATATACGGACTTACGATTCTGGGCAAATGTGACGTTGTTAAGTCATACTTTTGGCTTATATACGGACCGGCTAATACACGGTAATGTACGGTACCTCAAAAATGTCTTACTCATGAGCACTTTTCGTTTTACATGTTTCCTATGCATTAGCTGAGCTCGTCTTCAGAACTTCACAGCACAAACAGGTAACGGGAAGTAAATTCAAGGTTTTTTTCTGCGAGTCGTATAGAGCATTACCCATAAGTGACAAACTGTAGGTAGCTGAATGTGTCATCTAACCATATTTTAAATTTGGTTACTTTCGTTGCGGGAACAACGGACTCGGGAAGTTGTAGTCTTACGCATGGAATATTTATGGGAGACAAGAACAGTAGATTCAAAGTTTTGAAAATATCTGAAAGGTTGTCTAGTGAGAAGATCGAGAACTGAGAGGACTCGGATGGAATCGCTTTGAATTGTTGGCCACTTTTCAGTTGGTTCTTTTTCGGTGATTTCACCGATTTCAATGCCCCACTTCACGTAGGCTACAGGCACGAACCAAGCATTCCTCCATATGCTTTTGTGATGACTGGCTCCTAGCCCCTATACTTTACCTAGCTAGACACAGTCCTCGTATACAACATCAACATACGTAGATGAACAGTATAACATGTACAGCGTAAGCGGTACTAGTTCGCATTCCGTCCGTAGTGGCACCAGAAGGTCGATTTTGATGCCCATTTGATACTGCCATGCGATACTTTAGCCAATCAGCCGTCGCTGATAGTTGGGAACTTCGGCTTAATGTGAATACTGGAGGTTAGTGAGGAGTGTTATTTGGGGAGATTTCACGAGGCCCTTTGTGGGTTGCATGGCATTCCTATCGCTCGACATCGACGCGTCATGTTTCTACTTTTCTTGTCCAATTTTTGACTTTCTCCAGTCATGTATTTCTAAGTCAATCCGTAATCGATATTCATATTTCATCGTATTCATGTTTGGAAGAGTGCCTACGAAAACCGGCTTCACATAGCAGCGTGTTGGGTTTGAGTGCTCTATCAGATACCTGATTGCATCCGGACGTCTTGTTCGTAGTCTCGGTTTTAGCAATAAGCGAGGGTCTGTGAGAGGGAGAGAGTATCTACCGCTGGCAACGAAGTTCCAACTCATTCGGCGCGTGTCCAATAAAGGCCTCCACATAACAATTGTGAAGAAAGATGAGAAGCTAGTCGCTTCGATCACTCTGATTGCGACGCTTGTAACTTAGCTACCTCAGCGAATCAGAATTGAACTGCTGCTATTGTGGATCAGCAAAGCATAAACAACCTACAACAAACCTTGCTGGGTAGAAATGGCGCGTCACTGATTGCGAGCCGGGGCACTGTTTTTACTTCTTAAATCAAATAGAAAGGGTCTTCTGACTGCTACAGGGTACTTCGGTAACCGCAATCGCAAGACTTCCCGTGGAATCGAAATGTTATCACTCTTTATTCTACTGTTTCCAAACTACTCATATACATCCTACCACGGCTACTCATTCAGCACCCATAAGTTCAGAGATAGCGACTGCCATTGTTGCTTCCGTCGTCTGTGAGTGCGGAGCACACCTTTGTCATAGGCAAAGTTCATAAGCGTCATGGTGCTCCCACACATTCCTCAACTGGAACGCTGCTTACTATTCACCTAATCGCACTCCATTGCGGCGATAAAACGCTGAAACACGTACCTGGAAATCTTTTCCTATTTTGTAATCTTCACCTCGGATCCAGGTTCATCGGTAATCATATCTTCTCCACGGCAGATAGTATGCGTGTAAGTTATCCAATCACTACTTTGCTTTCCAGGTTCGCAATACGAATGATCATCCATCTCTCTCTTGCCTCACGATAGGTGACCGATTACTAAACTAAGAGTTCACGAATAACAGCTGCCTTAACTTTCATCCAGCTTGACGAGATTGGACCACGACGTGGTGCGCTACCTTTCGTACCTCGGCGATGCACTGAGCTATGCACGGTGGTGCTCTCTACACCTTCAGAGTCACATACCACATTGGTCATTGGCTACAGGCCGAGCACACTCAGTCTCTTGATTTTCTTTAGATCGGGCTCTGTATAGCCTAGTGTCAAGCTCCCGCTGCATTGCGGGTAGGTTTCTGAACCGAAGGTTTTGGTTGAGAATGCCAATCGTTCTCCTGACTAGGCCTGGGCAACCTGACAGTATCCTGCTCACCCAATACATTGACCTCACGAAACGCCTTAATGTTCTGACTATCGCATAGGATGGTCAACCGCGCCATATCTGCTGCATCAAGCAAGGTGGATAGGAGTTGGGATACTATTGCTCACGCCTTCCAGTCTTGTCTCCTTCATCGTCCCATTCCAACTTCACTTTTATTCCTCCTCTCTTCAATCATCAATTATTGGTCCTCCCACCACCTTGGTTCGACAGTCACCTGCCTTCTAGTCTCGACTCACACGTAATCACTGGGCGTCGTTCCGGTCCAGTCGACAAGTCCATGTCCAACCAAAGGCACAACGTCAGTTCATCCGTTTCTATTTGGAAGCCCGTCGGTCCTCGCTATTACTGGCATGCCACAATATGCGCACTTTGCTGCAAATCGGTCAACAGGCATCAATTGACTGAGGACTATGACCAGCGGACCAGCGGATTCTCCAAATTCAACTTTGACTGAGGACTAGTTATCCCAGCGATCGTTATCTGTTGCTTGTCGGAAACCTACGTACAAGATTTGAGGTCTGCACTCACTGTGCTATCCTCTACATGTGATCCTTTCTATACTTTATCACTGCTTCTATTCGGAGATGATGTAGCTTCTCATGCAGGCCAAGCTGGTGTGGGTATTGCTCTGAGTCCCCGGACTGGAGCTGCTCTGGTCGACTGGATCCGAATCAGTAGCCGGATGTGATATGCTTTGAACTTGCGCTGATCCACCAGTCTCGTGTTTCTCATTGCTGCGTGCGACCCCACGAATTGTAACGCTGATTTGATGAGGGATGACTTCTATTGTCTGTTGAGCGAGCTCTTTTGTCACGGAAGAGGCACGGATATTGTAGTACGTGCTGTTGATGTGAGCGTTCAGGTTGAAAATTTGTCAAATGATGAGCTTCATCTGTGTGGTCAACATGGTGTATGCTTTCGTAATGATGACGGTGAGTACTTGTTACATCTATGTGAAGATGCCAATCAACTTATGACGAGCACTAACTTTCTCATTGCGTATACCCAGAGGCTTGACGCAACCGTACACATTCCACCAAGAGCTGCGTGTGTCCAAGATGCTCTATTTAGCCGATGTGATACGCATATTAGCATATTTCCGTCATTCATTGAGCTTTCTTTACCGAATTTTTTCAGGTAACTTATGCTAGATGGTTCATTGGTTAGGAGTCCTGCAACGTGGTTTTTAGCTTCATTTTTCCGTGCTTCGTTGACCTTGTCCCTTCCCAAAGTGTGCAATATGATACATAACTGACTGGTCCCCCTCTACAAGTGGCGTGCCTCAAGGCACTGTGCTGGGGCCCACTCTGTTCCTGATCCACATCAATGATCTACCGCAGCTTCTCCGGTCGCCGTGTGCCTTGTTTGCGGACGACATGAAGATTTGGAGAGAAATCGACGCTCCCGATGACTGTGGCCTACTTCAGCAAGATCTCAACCGCTTATCCACATGGTCTGCAGAAGTTCTTCTCCCGGTCAACCCAGGCAAGTCCGTATTTATGAGCCTGGGGAAGGGTGCAAACGGCCGAACCTACACTCTTGACGGCCAAACGCTATATCCCACACCATCCGTGAAGGACCTAGGTGTACTCTCACGCTACGATTTAAAGTCCGTGGACAACACGAACAGGTTATATCGGAACGGACTGCGCATGCTTTGGGCGCTCAAACGTAGCTTCTGCACATGGTCTGAAGAGGTTGCCACTCGCCTGTTCTCTTCTATCATTAGACCAATGCTAGAGTACGGTTCGCCCGCCTACTTTCCGATTACCCCAGGCGAGGCACAAAAGATCGAACGGGTCCAACACGTTGCTACCAGGCTCATCCCGAGTTTACGTGGCTTTGGGTATGAAGACCGGTGCGAGAAACTAGGGCTCTACACTTTATCCTACCGTCGGGTGCGAGTCGACCTCATTATGACCTACCGAATTCTACATCTTGGTGAGTTCCCTATGCTAAGGCCAATGCTGCACTTACGAGGACCATGCAGCACACGCGGACACAGATACAAACTTGTCGTGCCGGATATGAAATGTGTTCCCCACCCACTGTGCTTCGAAAGGAGAGTGGTAAACATTTGGAACAGTTTGCCCGAACATGTGATTGAGGCAACATCTGTGCAGCAGTTCAAAACGTTGTTAGATTTGTATTTTGCCTCTATTCGCTTCAGAGAACGACTGCACACTTACGATGACATATCACATTTGTGAATCCTGAAATATCGTAAGTCGAGTATTTTAAATATTACATGAGAACGATAATGATATTCACGGTTGACAATTTTATAACGTTTTTCGCCATATTTCGAAAGAGTTGTACAGAATTCATTTCTACTTGCTCTATAATACAGTATTCAGTATTCATACCACCCAAGTAATTAATGCCCAAAACAGTGCCAACCAGTGATAACTCCACTGCGGTTAATCATGGCTGCGGGTGTATAATTTCGGACTTTCTGGACACACAAAAGCACAGGTATCAGTGGCTTTGTTTACAAGAACCAAACAGCTTCTGCTATCAAGTGCTGTACTAAAGATACCGTCTCGATTAGCAACAAGACCTCTGCATTCGGATTGCCCGGACGTCGAACGGATCAGCACTGCAGCACCTGATATTCAAACTACCCGTTTTTCAATGTCTTGTATTCACGACCCTTCGTAAGGAATATAAAATAAGATAAAAATGTTAATTCTCTTTGTTACACGGGGCACACATAAGAAGGAATGATCAGTTATGTACATTCAAATTTGCGACCATTATGGTTTGATAAAATAGACTTGACTAAGTAAGTGAGTAGATTCATAAGTTCCAAGACGTAAAATGTGGTTGGGATGGCTACTCGACATCTCAACTTGTTTCCGTGTTAAAATAGCGAATCGTTTTACGAATGCGGTGGTGGCGATAGGCACGAATGATGGTATAGATTTTTATCGCGTGAATGTTATTTTGGTGACTAAAATTGTGTTTCAGCCATCTACCTTGGTTTGTCCTCGAACCGATTGCTTGCGCAGCTATCCGCATTCACCTATGGTCTATTTTCCTTCCTTCGCCCTATGCCGTGGTGTCGAATCTCCTTGGATTGCGTTGAATTCCTCTCGTTATCCAATTGAGCAAACCATGAGTTTCATGGGATTGAGGTTTGGAATCGCTGAGTATGAACCATCCACAGTTATTACAATGTTCCTCTGATGCCATCCAACATGTCTTTGAAAAACTCGGAGTCAGTCAACAGAGAACAAGCACCCGAACAAGCAGAAATGCAGTGGAAACGCTTATGAAAAAGTGAACCACTTGCAATGAGGCATTAATTCTTGAAACATTGTTTGCTGTGTAAATTTTTTGTCATATATGTTATATGTACGAGTTCTTACGGGGATTGGGATAAGGAACAGGAACTCGCGAAGAGCTGCGTGGTAGGCGTGGACGCCTGTTTACAGCAAAGTGAAGAAAGCCCTTTGTGAAACAAGTATATACGAGTCTATGGCGCTGTGTCCCTCAGGGTGATTAACTCCTCCTATATAGCTACAAGAGTGCTACTTTAGACTGAGTAATGGAAAGCAAGTGGTGGGAATGGACACTCGAAGACGTTGTAGCGGGTAAAGGATATGTATCTCATCCGTGATCATACCCATACTATTATTCCTGACGAAACCGTTCCAATAACTTTAAGTTGTCACTGTCTTTTAAACCGCATCACGTTTTCCTTCGAACGCTTTTGCATCGTTTGTGTGTGTGTGTATCAGCATAGTTATCTGCAACGACTGTCTCGCTCTGCCTGGCAACATTCCAACAATATCCTACGACTTCTGTTCAACGCGGTGATATTTACCCGGTTTGTCATCCGCTAACTGTATTAATACATTGATCACACCAGGATGCAGTCGCTTCGCGGAACTCCCATCTTCTTGGGTCTCACTCTCCAAGCCCGATGGCAAACAACACGATAGTTACTTGAGGCCTCTCTATCTCACCGCTTAGTCACAGACAACAGTAGTTCAGGTTGAAGACTTAATTGATTCTCCGAACTGAGCAAGTTGGTTTCAGACGTTCCACCACCAATCAACTTGATATCCAATGCATAATTGCAAATAGCTTGTTAGCAAATCCGAACTGCAGATCTGTCTCGCAGCCTAGTACATTCAAACAAGCTATTTGGTACTACTCACGAGAGATGCCACCTCGATTTGTGTTAAGCGTCTGTATTAGAATTGCTCAGCTTTGAGAAACAATCAGGTCTTCCATCACCAGCTTAAGCCACTGATATTCAAACTTATTAGATCAGGTCTTTGCAAGTGACCCATCACAGACACCTCGTCACCGTTTTCGGCTGTATTGCGTTCACTTGATTTTGATTATATGTGTCACTTGAGCCTTGTGGACTAACAGTCTTCCTAACCGATGTATTAATATAAAAGGTTGTGTTATCGCTCTTACATTTTGGGTACAGACAGATTAACGAATCTGCATTGCTTCGCCGTCAGATTTCACGCTGCTTGAGGGCGCGAATCACATTCCGCTTGACTGGACCCCGATACGCATCTGGTTGAGAAGTACGACTACCGCATATTCTAACACTTGCGGACATCGAATCCTGTTTCACCACATATATGAGTTACCCGCATATGGGGCCTCTGGGTCTCGTGATCAGTTGCGTTTAAGTGTTAGTTATTTGTTTACATTCGGACTCAGTCACCAAAAGTGGAAATACACTGGTTCTCACTGGACCGACTATAAGTTCTGTGCTAGAGTGTCTCGACTTAGCTTGTTCCCTGTTACATTAGATATGACTAACTCAATTTTATTTCATTTACTCAGTTCTGTTTATCCTCCGTATATTCGCCGCTTATTTTGAGCGTTTTTATTTCTTTCATTTTCGGTTAGTCCGTTGATCTTCAATTATACTTAGCCTTTCTCTTAATCACACGCACACTAGATCAGAATTAATGCCCATTTTTGCGTTGCTCAGTCTCGCCGTTTGGCTTCCGTTTTCCATTTCATTTTCCGTGTATACATTCTTTCATATTATGTGTTTGCTGTTCGACAACCCCATTGTGGCTGCGCTCGATCTAAATGTTGACAAGGCGATTGCCTGTCGAAATATCGGTACCTCGATCGTACTGGCTCTAAGAGACAGTTGCTCCTTGTTTGGGCTGACTGGATGCGAAGTACTCGTGAGGGTGCTAGACTCAAATAGTGGTTCCTTGCATCCATTGTGGAATGGACTACGGACCAGTCACCGGATTGTGCACGTCTGGTACGCATGATTTCCCCTTTAGGCATGAATGCTGCCGCTCGGTGGGCCGGCTCCGTTGATGGAACTTAGCTCCCATCCACATGCATCCCGGTCTTATTCCTTCGGGTTTACACTGGATATGGAGTGTGTCGATAATACTCTTGATCCCTCTGTAGGCGCGGGCGTCCTATGGATGCGGCAGTGACAGCCAAAATTTGGAATCGGATGCCGGCAACCATGCATAAGTAACCAAATAACCTCTTATTCCTAACTTTGCGGGGCACCCCGTTAGAGGCATGATCATGGAGGTCTAACAGCGTGCATTGAATGCATCATTGTCCGATTAGAATGTTTAAAATATCGATCAGTTACTGACAGTTGAAAATACGCTGACGGTGGTTAATAGCGGCAAGATTTTTGGTGTGTAGTTCAGTATTTGACAGATGTATCTAGTGAATCTGTTGCAGAACGGTAGAAAAGTGTTCATCTAAGACGTTGCATCCAAGTAGTAGTACGGAATAAGTTTTGAAATGATTTTGCCGATGAGGAGACGGTCCACTGAGAAACTGCAACTTGTGTTCTTGTGTGTGCTACTGCTTTGCAGTAGTTGGACTGCACCTCGAAACACCGAGGAATATACCATTTATTTATTTATTTAAATTAAATCCTGCAATTCGCAGTCTTCACGGCCCCCAGAGGACCGTTTGTACACGTGACTAAGTTGTTTGAACATGGGTATCAAAAGCGGTTAAACCCAATTTCGTATTTAAGCATTCCATAGTTTCTTCAGTGGGAATGGTAATACCTGGTTTCTGAAGCCGAATTATAGATTTGGTTTATTGGATACAACCCATAACTGGCTTAGCAGTCTGTCCATCAGGTAGCGGTGCGATGTTAGGAAAACGCTTTGACTAGGAGTCTATGATGTATTTCTTCTCCCTACGCCCGAATTCTTCCTTAATGTCAATAATCTCCGCCGGAACGTAATGTCCTCTGAGTGATGCAAGTGGCAGTGACTTTACTGCATTGATAGTCATATGCATCCCGCCACAGTCTTGCTAAACAGAGAGAGTTATTATAAGGACGCTTGTCGGCTGAATTACGCCTCATCCTGGACCCATTCCTCGGACTCTTCTCTGGGACAAGCCCACCACAAGGCGGTAGTTAAACAGGCTAACTGTTCAGTGTACCGGTTTAGCACCCTTTTGTCTGCTAATCTCTCTTCAGCTTTTTCCTCCACAGTCGCCTGTCTTCGTCTTCCGTAATGTCTTCCGATTTATGGATTGCATTATAATTACATATTTCGCTTCTCCAAACTATCAACACTGTTGGTACTGATTTTTTAGATTCCATTTACTTTGCGCTTCATCTTATGAGATTTTTATTTCTGTCTTTGCCTATCTGAACCAAACATTGGTTCCGTTCTCTTGTTTGCGCTTGTTTGCAAGCTATCTCGAACAGCTAATCGTTCTCCCCGATACGCTTGCGTTTATCGTTGAATCTACCTAAGCTTCTCGCTTCATCTCTAATTCTTTAGTTTTGCTACCGTCTTCATTATTTTCTGTTTCTACTTCCTTTTCTCAGGTCTGCGACGGTTTCAATGCGGTTTCTGTGGTAAATCCTACGCAAAGAGTTTCCTCCTGAAATCGCACATCAAAAGTGTCCATGAAAGTACGCTTTCCCTATCGCACCAACTCGTGACTGTTGCCAACTATCTTTTGTCTTCTATTTGCATGGGACTCTACCTCCCATTTCTACCGTCATCGTCCTCGTTTACTTCTTTACCACAACTCACGGTAATCGACGTGTGTGAACTAGTCTCAGGCCTCTACCTTTATATTGCTATTTTGATTCCTTTCGACTTCTATTTAGTTCGTGCCTGTCCATAAAATTCAACAGCCTGTTAAGTAGGTTCACTTGTACGAGCCTCCATTTTTGGCATTTTGCATTTGTGCACAAATCGCCTTCGCGATTGTCGCCGTATTAGAGGCTATGTTGTTTCACGGTCTGATAAGCAAACCGGTGATCATATACAGGCTTTTATCCTAACTCAATTTAGCATGTTTTCCGAGAACTCCTCCACCTTATCCATCACGCAAATGGCGTTTGTGTTACCTTTGCATTCGCGTACAATTTTACGTTCAAGTTAATAAGAGCTGTGGACTACAAAGGAACTAACATGTATAAATCTTCTCCTGTATACAACGTTAGGTTATCATCGATGTCACGCCTCTGTTCCATGCGAGTTACCGCATTGATGTTAGACGTAGTGCAATGGTTTGCCTACTTTACGCGATCCACCGAACTATGTTGGATGGTGCTCTCCGCACTCTCAGAACCACATACCATATTGGTCACTGGCTACAGGTCGGGCAGACTCAGTCTCCTGGTTCTGCAGTTTGGAGTGAGGTTGACCTCATACCTTAAACCGGACTCTGTATGACCTAGTGTCATGCTCCCGCTGCATTGCGGGTAGGTTTCTGAACCGAAGGTTTTGGTTGAGAACGCCAATCGTTCTCCTGACTAGGCCTGGGCAACCTGACAGTATCCTGCTCACCCAATATATTGACCTCACAAAACGCCTTAATGTTCTGACCATCGCATAGGATGGTCAACCGCGCCATATCTGCTGCATCAAGCAAGGTGGATAGGAGTTGGGATACTATTGCTCACGCCTTCCAGTCTTGTCTCTCTCATCGTCCCATTCCAACTTTACTTTTATTCCTCCTCTCTTCAATCATCAATTATTGGTCCTCCCACCACCTTGGTTCGACAGTCACCTGCCTTCTAGTCTCGACTCACACGTAATCACTGGGCGTCGTTCCGGTCCAGTCGACAAGTCCATGTCCAACCAAAGGCACAACGTCAGTTCATCCGTTTCTATTTGGAAGCCCGTCGGTCCTCGCTATTACTGGCATGCCACAATATGCGCACTTTGCTGCAAATCGGTCAACAGGCATCAATTGACTGAGGACTAGTTATCCCAGCGATCGTTATCTGTTGCTTGTCGGAAACCTACGTACAAGATTTGAGGTCTGCACTCACTGTGCTATCCTCTACATGTGATCCTTTCTATACTTTCTCACTGCGTCTATTCGGAGATGATGTAGCTTCTCATGCAGGCCAAGCTGGTGTGGGTATTGCTCTGAGTCCCCGGACTGGAGCTGCTCTGGTCGACTGGATCCGAATCAGTAGCCGGATGTGATATGTTTTGAACTTGCGCTGATCCACCAGTCTCGTGTTTCTCATTGCTGCGTGCGACCCGTACGAATTGTAGCGCTCACTCGATGAAGGATGACTTCTATTGTCTATTGAGCGAGCTCTTTTGTCACGGAAGAGGCACGGATATTGTAGTACGTGCTGTTGATGTGAGCGTTCAGGTTGAAAATTTGTCAAATGATGAGCTTCATCTGTGTGGTCAACATGGTGTATGCTTTCGTAATGATGACGGTGAGTACTTGTTACATCTATGTGAAGATGCTGGTGAACTTATGGCGAGCACTAACTTTTGACAGCGTTCGGTGGAGGATGATATATTGCCTACCGGTCCGGAACGACTCATGGGTGCAAAAGTATTATATCTAGTTCAGTGACCGTTGTATAGGCTGCGTTCAAAGCTTCCGCCCGATTTGGGGCACATGCATGGACTCTGACCATGCCCTTGTATGTTGCGATCTGCGGTTTCGCCTTGACGGGGGTCCTTGATCACACTTAGGTCATAGATACTTTCCAACTCTCGAAGCTGGCGGCTTTATATTAGATATCAACTTTCGCTGGGATATGGTTTGAGTAAGCACTTACTGAACGCAGTTAACGATGACTGCTCGCATCTTCACCGAACCTTTTTATCCGCAGGTATGTCTTAATGTAGTAGATTTGCTTGCGAACCTAAATGCTGGGTGACTACGCAGTCTTTGGAGCTTTTTATGCTCGCGGGCAGATTCTGGCCTTAACGAATACGATACGACTCGCGAAGACCCCATGGCAAAACTATGCTAGCCTGAGAATTGACCGTGAGGTCTGATCGCTTCCTTGTAAATTTAATATGGAAGTGGCTGGTGCTCTTGATAACCTTCTGACGCTGGAAACGTGCAGCGGGATGTCTGGTTTTAGCTGGGCTGTTTGCGATGAGAGTGGACAACCCATCCACCGCTTGCCAAAACCCTTGGGGCATTTGCGAAGATTTTCATTTGCCTTTTATCGACCAGCATTTTCGGAGATGCGGTGGCGCTCTTATGCATAATGAAAGCGCTCACTTTCTAGTTACTTTTGTCTAAAGTTTTTCGACTCATTGGTGAGTATAGGAATAACTATTAACTCCTTTTAATACGCTTGTTGACGTTTCATAGAACTACCCTTGGTGTTGTTAGTTTGCAACCTGTGCCAAATGTCTGTTCCCCCATACTCTGTTCTAATGTGGTACAAAGGGTCACTTCTTCGGGTGTGCGGTAGTGCGCACCAAATTGCCAACTATTCAATAGTAGCTGTTGGTCTATTTCAAAATGTCTCACCCGGTCACATGGGTGCAGAACGACCGTATGCGTGCATGTGAGTATTTGTGTACTTGCCACTGTCGTCCATCGTGTAACGCTTGATCAGGCACGGATGGTTGAATTGGAGTCAATCTACGGAATACTACAGGAAAACTTCACCGATCGATACGTACGGTGTCGGGCTGCTTGGAACGGAGACAGGCGTGCAAAGTCGAAACAGCATTGCATCATTACCGGTCTAGTGCGGTAGAATTGTGCTTGCGCTTGGAAGGTGTGACTGGCCTGAGCAGAGTGCGCAGCTAATGGTAAAAGGGTTATTGGCAACGCTTTCGTACACTGAAAGTTACCTTCCAACAACCTACCTTAGGCATTCCTTGCAAATATGAAATGTGACGTTTTGAGAAAGGAATCTTGAAAAGCTATGCTGCCTAAAGGCTACTCGCTGCCGCATAGCCTCTTCTCCCGTTTCAGTATTGATTGCCGTTGCGGGAAACAAGTGTGGTTACGCTGCCCAATTTGTTTCAGGCGGGACCATGAGCGTTCATTCCATCATATTCACTGGTGAGGCAATATTCCGTTAGCACAGAACTGAGAAGCTGCATTTCTAGGCATTATCTAATCCTTGCGGATACTGAGAATCACGTATTGCACAAAGCGCGAAGCTCATTGGCTCGAAATAATGGATGACAAATCGTGGGACCACAGCACACGCATGTGGGTTCTCACACATCCTGTGCAACGCAAGCCCGTCATCGCTGTGATAACATTTCTGACAAATTTTACTGCAAAATCCGAATATCAACTTCAGGAGGATCGATATGCCACACTTTCACGGTCTGTATTCTTACTGAAAAGTTGTTGCACCACCTTTCTTTCTCCTTTGCGTGACCGGTATATTATTATTTGAAAGCACTCATCCCACGCCAGAGTCTGTACGCCGATGAACAGGATACAAATACGAAACCGCGTAGCCTATTCTCACATTACCATCTCGTTCACATCCTCCCCGTAATCCTTAGGCATAATCATGAAAAACAAGTATTAACATTGTGAACCAAGTTGCGTAGATATGGTCAATCTAAGCGCTGTCGAATCAGCTTTGCTCGGTGATTACTTCCTGACCTGACGCATATTTGGCACCATTTGCCCGTGTACCAATGTAGTCCAGTAATCAGTGCTATCGGTGAATACGTATATTAACACAAACAGCATAAAATGGTGATATGTCTGTCAACGACGAAAATGCTCAATGTGCCCGCCGGTGTTCTGCTTGCACTGCGGAAATCCCCTGAGGCAATAGGCTATAATATCTTGCAAAGTTTCCGTGTTGATGGCGCCACATTTGTGGACAATACTGCCTTTAAGTTATTCCAGTGAAATAGGCGTTGTCATGTGAACTCTTCTTTTCGACTAACCCCATTGGAAGGAATCTAAGGAGCTTTGATTTGGTGACCAACCCTTTGGACCTCTGCGACCGATCCACCGGTGACCGAACACCTCTTTAAGATAATGCCGCACCGTTGGTGCATAAAGGGCAGATGTGCTATATTGAACCTATAATGGCGGAAGCAAAGTTGCCGACGAGAATCGGTGGTGAAAACATCTCTATCTTTTAGGTCCTACGTAATTTGCCAGCGGCAGTTCCCTTACCATTGGGGAACCATAATAGACAGACAAATGGAGGTAATCATAATTGCACTACTTGGCAAACACGAGGTTAACGTCATATGGACAACGAAAGTACGTGACCCTGACTTGCAAGAAGCGCATAACGCCGCTTACTGTGCTATGTTTCGTCCACCGCCGTCTACAGTAAACATCAACTGCGACGCCTACATCCTGTCGGACATTTGAGCGATCGGGCCTTTCTCACGTACCCTTCTTGTTCTATTTTCTTGCAGCGTTCATACAACCCTGACGAAGTATTCGCACCGTTACCATTTGCAACAATGTGCTAGTGAATTCAATCGTTATACATTACACATATATTTAAATGAATTATCTTTTAAAAGCATTAAAATCAACGACGTAGATGTTCGAAATGACCACAGTCATTTTGCTTGCAGAGCAGTATTCGCCCGAACCTATGGGCTAGCACTTTCTACAAAGTGTCCACTGACATCCCGCGACATTCGTTGACGATGCTCCGTTTCACTTTTTTCGGCCTACAACTGCAGCATGACATAGGTCCGCAACATTTCTTCGTAGGTGGATGCTGACAAATGTGAAGCGTTAGTTCCGTTAATAATTCAACTTAGCCGTCATAAAAGTCAACGAAGTAGATGTTCAAAATGATCGCCGTCGTTTTTTTACGGAGCATTATTCGCCGGATGCAAACACGTGCTTCTGACTTGCTCCGAATCGTCTAGATGTCTTAGCTCACTGCTATATTTCTGCGGCCTACTTTGTCATACCTCATGCCAAACGACCCGTCTTCTTGCCACCCAAACTGTTCGTATTTTTATTTTTCAGATATTCGTGACGTGACTTGCACTATATGCCAAAAGGCGTTTTCTAAGCGGTCTGTTATGCGGCGTCACATGAAATCAGTGCATGCAGGTGAGTATAGGATAGCTTCTTTATTCATAATAATTCAGTCACCCTCCCTGCTGCTTACCTCCCACTGCATTGCTGCGTTCTTTATCACTTTTAGTGCAACTCTGAAACGAGGGTGTTGTTCGCTTGTTTGCGATAATTGGCCCATTTTTCGTTTGTTTTTCGCTGCTGCTTACCTCATCATATCAATAGATGACGGCCAGCGATTGTGGACTAGCTCTGTTTATGAAGCCTGGCTACCATCCGCATGCCTTCCGGTCTTTTTTCTTCGGGTTTACCCTATGTATGGGGTATGTGGTTAAAACTGTGGGTGGTGCAGGGCAAGCCACTCTTTAAGCGAAATTGTTATGTGGCTGTCCTATGGAGGCCGCAGTGACAGGCAGCTCCAGACATAGATGCCGCGAACCATGTATGTATATGGTTGGCGGCATCCGGTTTCTGAATTGTTTCTCACTGCTGCCCCTATAGGACAGCCACAGAACGCCTACGCCTCCTCAGGGACCATGGGTGTCTTGAACTGCACTGCCCACAACCACAATATGCAGTGTATACCCGGAGGAATAAGAGGCATGTAGGCTGGAGCTCACATTCATTCACCATGCACAGCACCAGCATTCCTGTCTATCTAACTTGGAAATCACGCGTCCAGACATACAGACGGTGGTGGCTAGGCCGAAGTCCGCCCCACACTGGATACATGGAACTAATTTTTGAACCTAACACCCTTAGGAGGACAGTGCACCCCGTCCCCCAGCAACGAATAACAGTCTACTGGAGCCAGTATAGACGAGTTTAAGGGTCTTAGACAGGTAGGCACGTTGTCAACATTCACATTAAGGGCAACCACATCAAGGATATGAAGCAACCTACATAGAATGTGCAAAAATATAAACAAGCAAATTGGCACGCAATATGCAGCAGAATAGCAGAACTGAGCAAATCAAGTGAACCATAATGCTTTTTATTCTGATTAAGTTGATGTGTCGCTGGTCAGAGCATTTCGCTCTTCAGTTCAACCACCCAACACAGTCCCCTGCGACACCTCCAGCCCCAATGTATGATGCTTGGCCTGTCTCCACAGCCCCCCCCCCAAATGAAGCAGAGATTCGAAATGTAGTCCAATCTTTGAAACGCCACAAAGCTTCGGGTCCCGACAACCTACCACCAGCTCTATTCAAAGATGGTGGGAGTGTACTTATCAGCGAAATCCTATCGCTGTTCACGAAAGTTTGGACTGAGGAGAAGGTTCCGAGCTCATGGGGAGAATCGGTCATTGTCCCAATTCACAAGAAGGGTTCCCGCGCCGATTGCTGCAACTACCGCGGAATCTCCCTAATCTCTGTCGCATCCAAAATCTTCGTGTCGGTCCTACTTGGCAGGCTTTCAACGACTAGAGAGGAGTTTTCCCGAGAAGAACAAGCTGGATTTCGTCCAGGCCGTGGCTGCATCGACCAAATCTTCACGCTTCGGCAGGTTCTCGAACTTCGTCACATCCACCGGCGGCCAACAATCGTAGTGTTTTTGGACATCCGAGCGGCATTTGATTCAGTAGATAGGTCTGCGTTGTGGAACTGTTTACTGAAGAAAGGTGTGCCCGACAAGTTTGTAACCATCCTGAAAGTACCTTACAGTCACACGTCGGGCAAAGTTAGGGCTTACGGCCCGCACTCCTCTTCATTCGCTGTGACCAGCGGTGTTCGCCAAGGTTGCCCTATTTCACCTTTCCTCTTCAATTTCGCCATCGAAGATGTTCTCCAAAGAGCACTGGAAGGTGTCCAGGACTGCGGTGTTGAGCTTCTCCCTGGAGACAGACTCACGGACTTGGACTATGCCGATGATATCGCCTTGCTGGGGGACGACCCACAATCCGTCCAGAACGCTCTGGACCGCTTGGCGATGGAGGCGTCTAAGTACGGCCTGTGCTTCACTCCGGGAAAATGTAAAACGCTGCTCCAGGATTGGCAGGTGCCTGAACCCGCGCTCACCATTGCTGGACATGTTCTGGAGCAAGTCCCTTGCTTCACTTACCTAGGGAGTTGCGTCACGGCTGGTGGCGGTGTTGGAGATGAAGTCTCACAACGGATTGCAAAGGCCCGCCTTGCATTCATCAAACTGAGACATCTATGGCGTCGTCGTGATGTCACTCTCAAGCTCAAGGGCAGGGTGTACAATGCTTCCGTCCGTGCAGTACTCTTGTACGGCTGTGAGACTTGGCCTATTCGCTCGGAAGATATGAAGCGGCTATCAGTCTTTGATAATCGCTGTCTACGAAGGATTGCTAGGGTGTGGTGGCAACACCACGTAAGCAACGCAGAGGTGAGAGACCGCGTGCTTGGGGCGAATAGTGCCAGTCTTCAAGACGTTATTCTCCGACATCGCATGCGCTGGCTCGGGCATGTTCTGCGCATGCCAGCCCATCGCCTTCCACGTCGAGCGCTATTTGCACTCCCAGGGAGCGATTGGAAAAGGTGCCGCGGTGGACAGCCGATGACGTGGAGAAGGAGTATGAAGAAGGCGACCTCAAGTTTGGCAGCAGTCGGACCAGTCCGCCTTCCAGGTTGGGGACCACGAGATGCTGAATTGCAGTGGTTGGAAACATTGGACGTCATGGCTCGCAACAGACATCAGTGGCGGCAATGTTGTTCCGCAATTTCACCATCCCTTTGATACACACAAAACTCACAAAACAAAACAAAAATTACAAAATGGCTGTGTAAAACCAAAAAAAATTCGTTTCCCATATTTTTAATCGCATTAGCGTCCCCATCTACTTCACCTTTTTCTTCTGCCATGGTTCTGATGGCACAATGTCTGTTAACAGACTGTGAATAAATATATATATATATATATATAGTGCAATATCAACATAAAGCGTGTATATATATATATATGTATGTATCGAGTAACACATCGTCTCATGCCATCCAAGTCGATTGTTTTACCTTGTTTATTACTGTGGGTTACGGCTGTGCATCTTCATGACGTCCATTTGATCCGGGTTTTTGGTTCTTTTGCCATTTTCTGCGCACTCTGGTGTTTCTCTTGCCTCGGTCCATTTTTAACTCATTTTCTCGCCTGTGTCTACTATTTTCCCAGTTCCGCACTCGCTGCTTGCCTAACGTGCGCTAACTCCGCTTGAACGAACTGTTCCAGGAGTTTTGCACTGTCCCAATTTCACTGCTGTGGTAGAGTTTATGTGGATCGTTTTTGATGATCCTTTATTCTGTCGAGCAATGAAGCTACCATGTTACTATTCTAGCTTGGGGACAAGTATCCGGTGCGTTGAACGCCAATGTACTGTCGAGCTTATTCTCAACATTTACTTACCCCCTTCTGAAGAGTCATTTTTCTGCTCCTCTGTGTCGTCTTTGCATAGGCCTTTCTCAAAATTAAGCATCTTATCTTTCAACCATACGTCCATTCTGTCATTATAACTGAAGTCAGAACCACTGTTTCAGTCCCACTGCCCACAATCTTCGGCTCACTGAACTTAGCTCTACGGTTTCGTAACTACTTACCGTCCCTTCATAGTAGTATCCGTCGCTTCAGACGTTTTCTAGCACTCACGGCTTAACAAGAATTTTCCTCCAAATATTTACTGTTTGTACGATACTGATTTACTATATTCCTTCACACAGGAGGCTTTGATATTTGTTTGTCAATTGTGCCACTTAGACTATGTGTACATAAAATTTGAATTAGCTTTTTATGCACATGTAC
The DNA here is from genome assembly GCA_944474145.2 of Dicrocoelium dendriticum. Taxonomy (NCBI): domain Eukaryota; kingdom Metazoa; phylum Platyhelminthes; class Trematoda; order Plagiorchiida; family Dicrocoeliidae; genus Dicrocoelium; species Dicrocoelium dendriticum. The sequence continues at coordinate 73,646,139 of OX104065.1, read as the reverse complement.
ATAGTTGCACATTGTGTACAAAGGGCATATATAATGCTGCTTTGTTTCTCTTCGAACACACATGCGCTTTCGTACAGAGTTGACTGCTATAAAACCGCGGATTGATTTATCTGATCAAGGCTAACAGTTGATCTGGCCAAGCTTAAGTCGTGGAAGGGTACGTTTAGTTGTTAATCGCTACTCCTTTTAATTGAGGTAGACCATGGTCGAAGACGATCTTTTACTCAATATTGGTCCAATTGTTTAGGCTGGTCATTCGGCAACTCGTGTGGCGTCTAGCAGATGGCGCAGAGCGCCTCTGTCACATTACTTTGCTGTTCAGATCCGCAAAGTGTAACAGCACGTATTCTTCACTGTCTTCCTCACATCGCTGCACGACCAAACTGGTTGTGTTATATGGTTATTTGACAGAGTGATAAACGGTGCGTTTTGCAGTACGCCTAGTTGAACACGAATAAGAGAAATTGTGGACACGGGAAACGTCCACCACTTCACGCTACCCTTGAACTGTTTGCTCACAGCTGTTGTCGTCATCGTTTTGTTGTTGTTGCGCACGTATTCCGTTACCTGATGTAGTGTCTTCGGATACTCGTCATGTATTTTAACTTGCGACGCACGATCTCAATTGTGGCCTCCGTTGACTTTGAAGGCAGTCTACCATTCCGATCAGTGGGAGTCAAACTCGGCACGTAGTGGTTGGCGGCTATCCGCGTGATCACTAAGCCATTGAGCTCCGTTACTCTGTCGCACAGTACACTCTCGCACCGATAGCACAATGCTCTACAATAGTCGATTCTGCCACTGGGTCCTCTAAAGTAACAATAAGAAGTTTAGCTGCTCTTCTGTGGAAACAAACCTGACCGTTGATGCTCCACGTGCACTTCCTATAAAACGGCTTATAAAAAGCTTATCTTCCGCACATATCCTTCCCGTCCTTTTCGCTAGACGATGGACGAGGTTTCATTTCCGGCCTGCTGGTAGGATGTTTATGAAATAATAACACAGTTTGCTCCAAATTGCTTTCCTTTAAACTCTCTTCTGCATTTGTTTTCCTTTATTCGGACAATTTAAAACACTGCAGGGCCGTTATCTTTCAGTACATTAGTAAGCGTTGTTTTCATGTATAGCGTTGGAGTGAGTTAACAAATTCTCTTTGCACACTTGACTCTACGGAAAGAAGAACAATATGGCATCAGCAGTACGCTGGAACGCAGTACCAACACTTCGCTGCCGCACAACCACCACCAGTCGCTCATGGGCTAAGGATACTACAAAGGCCGTCTATTCCCCTACGCGGCTTCGATTCTTTGACCTCAGATTAAAAAACAGGCTTGTGCTCCTTAAGGCCACGGGCCGAACAAAAATGTGGTTTACCTACCGATCATAATACACCGGCATCTCGGCAGCTTTCTTATCATTTTATTGATGAAGATCTCAGCGAACAGTGGTCTTAATACAGTTAAACCTGTCTAAGGCTACTACTCAAGGGACCGAAAAAATTGGTCACCTTGGACAGGTGGTCGTCATTGGCACGTTCATCCGTAAGGATATTATTCATAGGAGAAAACTTTCCGGATGTTTTGGCTGCTCGCCATAAACAGGTGGTCGCCATGGCAGGTTGGACTGTAGTAACCGATAACTGTTCCCTCTATCATTCGGCGAAGCCTCCTGCTAAAACGGAGCTTACTATTACTGGCGCAGTTCACTAGCGCCCATCTCCTCCTGCCTTCTGGGACACCGATGTCGTTATGGTACGTGACGTGATTCCCTTGTTGGTCAGTCTGTGATTTCCTCCAATGGGACATCGGTGAAAAATGGTACCACATTTAGCGATTAGTATCAGTTGTCATAAGTCAAAGTAGCTTCTGATACTTCACTTGATTTCGCTTTTCTGACTGCCTCCAACCATTGTACAAAGCGCTTGCCGGTTAAATTATAAGATGTCTTTGTAGCAACTGCTTACAAGCTTTAGACACGCCACAACACCTTGGGATCTCTGTGCCACCCACTTAGGTCTACTAAAGACATCAGAGTCGATAACGGTCTTTTGTGTTAGGTTACGCGGCTGTCTTTTTACAGACTTCTCCTCACCAGTCACTTGTCTATATCGCAAAAATGACTCGCTACCAAGGACAGTGTTCGTCTGGTTGACCTAGTTTTTTTTATCTATCAGAGCGATCTGTAATCCATTCTTTGATCTGAACAGCTACCGTCTATCTCTTTAGATGTGTTCAAATGTTTATAGTTCAAAGACCCTTGGTAGTCTTTATAAAACTAATGTATCGGTAACGCATGGTTACCATTGCTACTATGTGTTGCTTAGCAATTGTTGCTGACGGCAGCACAGATGTAGACAGCTGTGAATGGACACATTCAGAATCGATCTCCAAGCCTCACTGTCTTACCCTGTTTTCTGGATGACGGGCTTTTAAAGCAGGTAACGGTGCGTCCGGTGTGTCCAATCGGATTACCATGAGGGATAGTCGAGATCCGAATTATCCCATTCATCGAACTATTCGAACCTATTACTATTGAACAATAGTGATCTGTACTGTGTGTACCGATGCAACAGCTAATGATTATCGGTTGTCGAACTACCACTTTATCCCATGTAACCATTTTTTAAATAGTTCGTCGCATCTCTGTGGTCGATGAATACGAAAAACGATTCAATCGTTTCCCACTTCACCAACCCTGATCTACTTATCGATAGCCAACATGTCTCCATATTTACCCCTCCACTCTCTTTATTAACTCGTATGGCGAGCCCGCACACTTTACTCTTCACTAGACGTTGGGCGCAATCTCGGATGTTGTGTGGAATCACAAGTTGCACCGCTGTTTACACCGGCACTTTTTGTGCACGAATTATCCACTAAAACGTAGCATTGATAGTTAAGCATGCCTCTTAGCCTTTCCTTGCGTGTACCGTGAATAGATAACCACACGCTTCAACGGGTGCGAGCATCAAACCAGTGCTGTTCAATAACTTCCACAGAAAGCTCACATCACTTCTAAGTCTTACGACCATGACATCACAACTTAGGTGTAGTGTAATGTAGTCACTCGAGGCGTTCACTATGTGGAAGACCATACGATGTATTATGGACGCGACAGTCATGAACTGTGCTGGGCACTTTGATAATAGTAACTGAAGCTTGTTCCTTGTGTTTTTTTTATTTTTTTTTAACACAAAACCGTCAATTCACGTTAGTTGAGGTTGAGAAACACCTCAGGTAATGTGCCGTAGTACAAAAACACCTTAGCTTGGACTTCTTTGAGGTCTCCTAGTCTCACTTCCGTCCATGATGCTGGTTTTTGAGGAAAATGTCTTTTCAACTTGGAATGTAACTACACATATCGAATTTAGTCGGGATGATGACGGTAAGCACTTTTGTGTTCGATCAGGTCTAGTTTCAGCTCACACTTTAAGTCCAAGATCCAAAATAGCTCAGTGGGCGTCCAACTGCTGATGCATACTCTTCTTCCACTCACTGACTGGTCATCTTCCATAGCTGTACCATCACTGTTTGTGGAGCGATCTGAAACCAACTTTGTGGACAGCTTCTATGAAGTTTCTCAGCTTGTTGTACCCTTTAGATCGGCCAACATTCAGTCAGTCACCTCATACTGTTAACCCCTCAACAATGCCACGGTCACCTAATGGTTTTTGATGTTTGTACCCCATCCCAGATACAATATCACCAAGCTGGGCTGCATTTGTCTCGCTACTATAGTTAACCGCTATTCTCTTATTCAGAAGTACATATCTGATCGCACGTGTTTCGCTTCAGTTTCACATCAACTGCTTGCATTTGACCCAGCTTTTCAGTAATTCTCAATTGAATCACTCGTGTAAATTCCAGTCCTGTTTTCGTGCCACCTTCTTATTTTCTCTCAACATTACAGTACATCACGAATTTTCTCTCACATCCGATCGTATTTTATTCCCTTACTTGTACCCGAGCCGCGCCTGTTATCGGATTTTTTACGCTTGGCGATGGTTTCATCTATTTCCAGGGAAATGTTGACCCTCATCGAGACAGAACTGAACAATATGGTCCGATAGTTTGCGTACTTAGGCGATCCACCGAACTATGTTGGATGATGCTCTCCGCACTCTCAGAACCACATACCATATTGGTCACTGGCTACAGGTCGGGCAGACGCAGTCTCCTGGTTCTGCAGTTTGGAGTGAGGTTGACCTCATACCTTAAACCGAACTCTGTATGACCTAGTGTCAAGCTCCCGCTGCATTGCGGGTAGATTTCTGAAGCGAAGGCTTTAATTGAGAACGCCAATCGTTCTCCTGACTAGGTCTGGGCAACCTAACACTATCCTGCTCACCCAATATATTGACCTCACGAAACGCCTTAATGTTCTTACTATCGCATAGGATAGTGAACCGCTCCATATCTGCTGTGTGTATAGCAGTTAGGATACTATTGCTCACGCCTTCCCGTCTTGTCTCCCTCATCGTCCCATTCCAACTTCACTTTTATTCCTCCTCTTTTCGATCCCCAATTATTGGTCCTCCCATCACCTTGGTTCGACAGTCACTTGCCTTCTAGCCTCGACTCACACGTAATCATTGGGCTTCGTTCCGGTCCAGGCGACAAGTCCATGTCCAACCAAACGGGCAACGTCAGTTCATCCGTTTCTATTTGGAACCCCCTTGATTCTCACTATTACTGGCATGCCACTATATGCGTACTTTGCTGCAAATCGGTCAACAAGCAGCACTTGAATGAGGACTAGTTATCCTAGCGATCGTTATCTGTTGCTTATCGGAAACCCACGTGCAAGATTTGATGTCTGCGTTCACTGTGCTATCCTCTACATGTGATACTTTCTGTACTTTCTCACTGCGTCTATTCGGAGATGATGTGGCTTCTCATGCAGGCCAAGGTGGTGTGGGTATTGCTCTGAGTCCCCGGACTGGAGCTGCTCTGGTCTACTGGATCCGAATCAATAGCCGGATATGGTATGCTTTGAACTTGCGCTGATCCACCAGTCTCGTGTTTCTCATTGCTGCGTGCGACCCGTATGAATTGTAGCGCTGACTCGATGAAGGATGACTTCTGTTGTCTATTGAGTGAGCTCTTTTGTCACAGTAGAGGCACGGATATTGTAGTACATGCTGTTGATGTGAGTACTCAGGTTTGAAAGTTGTCAAATGCTGAGCTTCATCTGTGTGGTCAACATGGTGTATGCTTTCGTAATGATGACGGTGAGTAGTTGTTACATCTATGTGAAGATGCTGGTCAACTTATGGCGAGCACTAACTTTTGACAGCATTCGGTAGAGGATGATATATTGCCTGCCGGTCCGGAACGACTCTTGGGTTCAAAAGTATTATATCTAGTTCAGTGACCGTTGTATAGGCTGCGTTCCAAGCTTCCGCCCGATTTGGAGCACATGCATGAAATCTGACTATACCGTTTCTTTATTAACTTCAGTGTCGACGAAGTTATGGATGCTGCGTTCGCTGCACACTACCTACGCTGTGTGGAGCTGCTTCCAGGCCATCGACGTATTGGCTTTAACTATTCCGACGACATTACCCTATTCTGTGACAGTTTACGAACATGCCAAGCAGTTTAGCACATGCTGTCAACCGCTTTAGGCTATGCTTTAATCACTGAAAATGCAATTTCCTTCTCAAAGTTTGGCATTGACCCACCACTGCTCTGATCCGTTGTGATGTTCAGCTAGTGGTTGTCCGGAAATTAAAGTATTTAGGAGGTATATGAGCGCCTATGGATTAGGAAATGGGAACACAAACCGAGTAGCATAATCTCGGTAAGTTTTTGCCATTTTCTGGCTCTGGTGGCGCCTGTGCGAAATCACTCACGCCCTGAAAGGTTTTGTTCACAATGCTGCTGTCCGTTCAACCCTGCTGTTCGTTTGCGAAACGTGGTCCATCAGATAGACCAACATCACGGTATCTGTTACCTCGACCATGGCATTCTTTGCCCTTTGGCCCATGTTTTTAGGAACGCCGCGTGACTTCCTAGGCCGATGGAATTCATTGTGTATTTTGCTGGATCTCTCATTCAAGCGGGCAAACCTGGCATTCGCTATTCTTACCTCGAACTCGGCACACCAGAGCAGAAACCAGATCTTAGAGTCCACCATTTACATATGAAATGTTTTACTCTCTGCAGAGACGCTGCAGCGCGGATCCTGTGGGATTGGCTTCTTTCGTGATGTTCTTTGGAGCGCGTGCCATCCCAAAGGACACAGGAGACAAGGTCTAAACTCAGTTTTTATCCATGATCTACCAAAAGCTCCTACGTGTGATCATCAAGAGATCGACAATCACGATTTGGTACAGTGATACGGTTCATTCTCCATGCACTTTTTGAGTAACTTCGTCGCGCGATTGCTCAAAAGGCTTCGTGTTTCTCCTAAGTTTCGAAGATCCCGTCCAGAAAATAATACTCACGGTTCTATGAGAGAAAGCATCAAGCGAACTACTAAAACCTTGGTCGAGAAAGCGGAAAATCCTCCCATTTGAACTTTGAATTAAGTTTACAGAATCAGTCACAGATGCTTCACTTAACGGCTTGTTCACTCGATCGTAAATTAGGTCATTAATTGTAATGGGACCTACCTTGACCAAATCAAGCGGTGGACGAGGTGTCAGCGTTCTCCCACGTCTAACTAATTTAGACCTGTGTGGGTTCCTAAGGTTTGAGACACTGTCCTGCTTGTATGCCAATGCTCAATGTCTTCCCAATAATCTGGCTGAGCTGGAATATCATGTTTATAAGCCATGCTATATCATCGGTGTCATTGGGACATGTTTAAACGCAGTACTAACGGACGCTGAAGTCTCTCTGACGGGCATGTAAGTCATACAAAACAACAGGCTCACAAAATAAGGAAAGGTTGTTTCTTATTACCGAATTTACGTACAATGCGCGGCCGTTGTGGGTACAGACTCTCCGAATCCCGATTTTTTGGTGTCGCCTGCAGTCATAAAATAGAGAGTTGCTTTTTACTCTTTATGTACCTCACCCCAAACCCTACACTCGAAATAGACTGCCACATAGTGACTGCTCCAAGACGCACTCTAAAGGGAAAATACAATCCTATCATTGGTGATTTCAACGTGTATTGTTTCGAAAACCCTGCAGTCGATGATATCGGCATTACACCGGTGCGAGGTGCCGAGCTTTGCTCTCACGCAACCATCACCAGTCGCACGATCGCTAAGGAGAATGTGAGGGTTTTCCGGTCCTCTACGCAGCATCGTACGCGCGACCTCTAAATTGCAAGGCGTACCCCTTGTTCATTCGGCCGCAGGCCGGCTAGAAACCTGTACAAACCGTCGGCGAAAAATTCAAAGCTGATCTGCAAGCGATCGGTGCCTGTGTTCTGCTTTATAACCTCGTAACTTTGCCTAATCAGTTGCGAACAGGTAACAGGCCATCTGTGCTGGATCTTGTGTTCACCATCGAGGAACATCTGATTGACTGCTTTTCGGCTCCCAATGATCATGTGTAATCGGTTCCAACTTGTTATGTATTGGAATCGCTTCAGACAATCACTCAAATCACACATTTCGAAACGGCCCCAGAAGTCCAAGGCAAAGTAGGAAGTATAATTTCGGGACAAAACGACGATTAACTGCCCTCCAACTGACAAAAGTATTGACTAGAAGATAAAAAGTGCAATGACTGAAAACAAGCAAAGGGTCATTAATGATATCAGTGCCTCAAATGAAACAACCAACTGAAACGGAGTTACAGAACAAGTTTGCCATAGTAAAGATCAACTTCGTCAGCGAAAACGAATTGTGTATTGTTTCCATTTTTGATGAAAGTTTGGAAAAGTGAATCACTTAAGGAAGGTTACCTTCCACAACACAACTTCATCTCATATGCTTACCATTATACACTGCGACCGGTTAACTCATGGTGGCAGTGCACGACTTTGTCATTCCTCCCCTGTCGCTCCGAAGATCACCTGACCAGTTCTTCAACGAATTCAGTCGACTGGTTGTAGATGCTTCAGCGGCAAGAGCTTGCAATGGCTTATAACAGTTCCTGTCGTACAGAACAGCACGCAAAGTTGGATGGCAGTCATTTGATGCAGCATGGCGAGCTTATAAACCATCCCGAATGCCAGTTACTTGAGATAACCAACGCAACGTAACCACTGTGCTCAAATGCCTCAGAGAATGGAAAGTCGTACATCAGCAGAACATCGCAGACCTCCTGTGCAAACCACAAACCAATTTATAAGGACTCCAGTAACCTTCAAAAGTTGATAAGGGGACTCCTGCCTGCTGGTAGCCCAGCAAGCACCACTACAGGGCCAGCAAGCGCGTTGCAGCTTACAGACAAATTTGTGGCACTGCGCACTACTTGGTGTTCAGCCTATCCGAGGATCTTACCTTCCAGTAAGCGCTACGATTATACCTCGCGCCTGATGACTGTGGTTAAATTTTGAGCTTTCCAGACTCAAAACTTCATACCACCAAGTTAACGATAAATGCATCAACACTAAGGATACCCTGTAGACTCGGTATAACCATGATGAATCTATAACAAGCGGTTTGCGAGGTGTTTTCATAATGGCGTATCAGTTCCATTAGAACTGTGGCAACATTTGACAATATTACTGTACTATATTTCGGGGCCACCAACTGAGGTCGGTCACGGAATACAATCGGCTGGCCCATTATCGGGACTTATTTCATCCTCAAATGCGTCAATTCCTAAATATTATCAGCGGGTTTGTTGTCAACTGTGCGGCATACAGTCTAACTAAATGTTCTGATCAATAGATACAACAGGATCGCATAGGTAGATATTTGTTCAAGTTTTTCAAAGCCGTTTTTAGAAACGTTTTCGAAGTGCTAAGTATGTTAGTAGGATTAAAGTAACTACTTAAAAAGTTTATTCAAAGTAATACGGCTATCCGTGGAACCATTTACTATGGACCTACTTCTGTGCGGGATAGTCCCTCGAAAAGTTGCATCACAGTTCCGCGCCCCATCTGGCCTTGTGCCTCTATGGCATAAGTGAAAGCAAGACATCACCGTAGTAACTCATCTATAAGGCCGTTGTTATTAATAAACAGAAATGGGCTTTCGACGAGATATAAGCCCAACTTTTTATATCTATCATCCCGTTTCAACACCTGTTTCTTTGGATTCCGATACTTTGTTACTCACCAATAGGTCTGTGGCAATTGGTCTCGCATGAGTGGCATTATTATTTTGGAAGATTCACTCCGTCACCATACGAGATCGGACCATCCGTGACCAGCATTATAAAATCTAATTATAGAAATCTAATGTAATAAAAATAGCGATAATTGTGTAGCATATGTCCAAAGTTTTCTGCTTCATTAGGGATTACTGAAAGAAATAAAGTAACGGCTATCTAAACGCATGTAAGATAGATCCGGCGACTCAAGGTAATCTATTTGTAGAGTAATTGATATGAAAAACTTAATTTCATATGGAAGGAAGAGACAACAGTTAGCAGTGTGGAGCAGATGTAAATAGTGAAACGAACTGTCAGGTTGACATGGCGGAACGAAAGAAGACCTGATATCGGAATGGGCAGAAATTATAGAGTGTTCAACGAAACGAGAAGTAGTGTCCAGACAGCTTGTTCACACATGCTCATGCGATGTTGTCAGTCCAGTTTCGTCAGAGACCTGCGACACGATGAGGTATTTATCCAGCACTTTTCCAGACGATTGTTTGAACTCACAGAGTTGCAACTCCATAGGTAGTTTGTTCCAGATATCCGAACACATGATGTAGAATTTCCCGCGTGTGTTTTAGTTTAACTTGTAGAAAGCGAATTCTTCTAATTCCTGATGTCATACCTTCCATTCTAAATAAAGTATACACTGCTGTGCAGAGCCAGTAGCGTTTTTGCGCTGTGTCGAACAAACACCTCGGACTCAGTTTCATTCCCTGTGGCCACAAAGTTGATAATTTAGGCAGTATACTGCATTCCGCATAGTTTAACTTTGGATATTCACTAAATTTGGGCTTTGCTGAATCGATGCTACACGTTCTCCACATATAAGCGATCCTGTTTCCTACACGTACTAACTACTATCGGACATCGGACAGTATTCCAGCAGATCTTGAACATACGGACTTTGGAGTCACGCAATACGAGTGATTTGAAGATTAGCCTCGCTGCAGAGCGGGCTTTGGCTGCTATGAATTTGATTTGCTCTCTGAAACTGATGATGCTTGAATAATGAATATCCACGTCTCGCATTGTGTTACGGAATGGAAGTGACTTTACGCAGCGGTATGAGGTGTCCATATCAATTTGCGTCGATACGCTAATATTCCGCATTTATTCTCAGCGAACTACATTTGCGGTTTGTCACACCACCTCTCGGGAGATAGTAAGGCTCTCTGTGCCTTACAGATTTCTAGGATCAAAAGTGTACAGTACCTTATTATCATCAACAAAAAGGCATGGTGTCCCATTTTTAATGGCATCTGTTATTCCATAATGCACATCAGGAAGAGCAGATGACCAAGGACTCTCCCTGCGATCACTAGTAACAGGCAGCGGTCGTGACCTGTGTACCTATTTGGACTTGTCGAGTACGATTAGTAAAGCATTATCTAAACCAGTCGTGGATGGTGGCGAAGCTGCAGCCGTTACGGAATTTGATTTGTATTTACTGCGTGAGAGACACCTTCGAATTCATTGAAAGGATATCCGAAAGCAACCTTGTTAACAAAAGGATGATATCATTCGATGCCCAGTCGCTGTTCACAAACATTCCATTTCTCGAAACCGTGGATTACGTATGCGAGCTTGCTCGGCAACTGCCCATATACGCAACTTTTCCGGAGGATTTGCTAAAGGAGGTGCTACTTCGTTGCACGTTAAATGTTCAGTTCACCTTCAATGGTGAAATGTAACTTCAGATTGACGGAGTGGCCATGGGATCTCCTTTGGGGCCGCTGCTGGCTGATATTTTTATGGCGAAATTGGAACATGGCCCACTTGCAACGCACATCCGCTAAACCGAAATGTACGTACGGTATGTTGACGACACCTTCGTACTTTGCAAATCCGAAAAAAACATGCGGAACATGCGGAAACAGCTTTCAATGACGCACACGAGAATCTCCATTTCACTTGTGAACACGAACTCAGAAACCGGTTACCTTTCTTGGATGTAGAGGTTATCCGTAACTCGGACGGATCATGCAGCAGAAAGGTACACAGAAAGCACACATGGACTGGGCAGTACACTAACTTCCACAGCGCAGTACCACTACAGCATAAGCGGAGTTTAATCAGATCTCTCGCCTTCAGGGCGCGCAGTATTTGTACACCGGATACCGTCAACGAAGAACTACAGAGAATCAGCGACGCCCTCAGAGAAAATGGCTATCCTGATAAATTTATCATGAAACATTTGAAGGAACGCAATCGAAAGCCACCTAGGAGCATTGCTCCTAAGAAAGAGCTTTTCATACATATACCCTTTAAGGGCGATTCTGCAGCTGATATCTTATCCAGACGCCTGAAAGACGCTGTCGAGAAAACTTATTTCGCGGCCCGCCTGAGGATCGTTTTTCACAACAAGCCGTTGCTTACGAAACCCTTGAAGGATAGACTACTGTCGTTGACCCGTTCAATGATCGTTTATCAGTACTCGTGCTCCTGTGGTGCTCGATACGTGGGTCGCACGTCGAGACGCCTATCTCAGAGGATTGGTGAACACATCCCGGCATGGTTTTACAAAGGCGAAATGAGGTCTTCAGATAGCTCAATCATGTCGCACCTCCTTGAATGTGGCCATACAGCTTCAGAGAATGACTTCAAAGTCATTTATTCACTACCTGAACACTACACCCAAAGATTCCGCAAACAGCTCTTATCCATCGCCGAGGCTATCTGCATTCACCATCTGAAGCCGGAATTATGTGTACAAAAATGATTCATACGGCCGATACTACTACCTTGGCCAACGGACACTGTTACTTAATTATTTGGCGGTTATCTTTCCCACTGAGCTTTGCGTATGCATGTGTATTTAGTTTACTTGTTTTACCATCGCTATCTCTGTCTCAAGTTATGGATTTTGATCATTCAATCAGTCCAGAAGTAAATCCCAGCCCGAGTTGACGCTTACCCCACACTATCAGTGTTTTGTAAAGGTTTGGGTCCGATGAGAGTTACCGAAATGAATTCTTCACCCGGAACTGATTTCTGATAAATCTATACTAGTTGGTGGCCCTACGGCACTTGATCGGATGCTTTTTCATGTCGACAAAAATGATGATCGCTGCATGACCATTCCCCACAGAGCTCGTTAGACAATTCAGCAATTCCAGCTGGCATGTTTGACATCATCGTCTCAGTAGGAAGCCATGCTTAGTCTGGTTAATCAAATTTTGTGAGAGCAAATGATTTACTGTTTTTTCTTTGATTATTCGCTCCATTGCGCTCGCAACCGTAGGCGTGTGTCTAGTTAGACTGTAGTTTCTGCTGTCTGCTTTTGGTCCATTTTTAGTCCAGGCCTGACTAGCGCAAGTTTCCATTAGATTGGAAAAATGCCTGGCTCCATGGACATGGTAAACAGGTTTAGAAGTAAAAGTGACCACCATATTTTAGCAAGAAAGTTGGTAGACCGTCTAGCGCGGGATAAGAGGATGGTCGTTGTCGGTCTATGTGATGCGGAGTATCCCTGAACTTGAAATCACTGTGATGCTTTGCAACACTAACTGGTCTATACGTCAATGGTACGTCATGTCAAGCAGTAAAAAATAAACTAGTGATTATTTAAAACATTTGCTATGGTGCAAGGATCCAAAGGCAGAGATTTCCCCCTTCGTGATCATAAAATGTCGCTCATTTGCATGCGATCAGAAAGCGCTAAATGCTATCATCGTGCAACACTCGTCTTCTCATTGTATTATTTAGAGATTTACCTGTTAGAATAATGGTGGTAACTGTATCGAGTTGGGTTTTATTTCGTGTCCGCATAATTCTGACTAAGTTTCTGGGTTTATTGTTAGACTTCAAGACTCGTTTCTCTTCAGCCAGTACTCTCCGTGCGCGTCTTGGCTCATGTTCAACTAGGAACTTGTCCTGTCCTATTAACAAGGAGAAATCAAACGTCCGTTTAATCTGAGCACGTACTTTTTTGATAGCTATAATAAATGCGGCGTTCCTAGTGAGATATCTTTACGCAGTTCTTGTTCGATCTGCACAAGGGCATCTAGGACTTCTTAGCAGTTTGCGTACATATCATCAGTCGCAGTCTGTGGTTCTTTTGTAAGAAAGAACATATCCCAGTTCGTGGTTCTGAGAAGTGAACATTTATCCCAACCCATACTCATAAATTCTCTATCTAGCGCCGCCATAGGCTGGGGATTGGGTTTCTAGTTTATTGCTGTTAACCCAAAACTGAGATGTACCACACTTTGTTCACTACCTGGAAATCGAGTGCATGTTTAGAGCAGTGTTGCAAATGTCATGAGTCCAATATTTTGTCCCTTCTAGTTGGTTTGTGCACGGTTTGTGTCCCATTAGCTAGATTTTTGTGATGAGACTCACATGCCTAGGTGGTGCAGACCACTATTCTCAGATGACATTTAGCATGTTGAAACCATCCTCACATATTTTATGAGTGAAATTTAGGTCAAAGGCGGATTCAAAAGCACAAGAGTGATGATTCTTTTGAGGAGGGCGTTGCTCGACATCACAGTAACCCAAACGGATTCATGAAGGTTGTGTAGCCGTTGGCCTGATATTGAATAGTTGAGTCGCTGTTCACATGCAACCACCACCATTGCCCATATAGCGGCTACTCATTAAAGTGTTGTAGACCTCAACGTACTAGCGTATGTGTGGTACACCTGGACAGAACCATGTTTCAGTGACAGCTATTTAATGACGAAGTAAAAAGGCACTTCGATGACGAAAGCTTTGCATTTTATTATTCAATGAGCGTACATCAATGAGGAGGATTACGATTTCGCCCCGTTTTGAAAACATGTTTAATACTTCCTGGAAATTACAGGTATGACTGCAGTAATACTTGTCCATTAGGCCATGGTGGCGGTAGTTGACGAACATAGAGACCATCGTACATGTGTAGGTAGGCTAGGGTGATATTGGCTGATAAGGCGATGGCTCTCTGGATTTGTCAGACTGGTAGGAAAAGGCGATGGTCCAGCAAATTCGGCGATAGGACTGTTGCCCAACTTTGCACTTGTGGGTTGTGCACTGGATTTCAAGTAGGTAGTTGTAGTAGTAGTAGTATTGGTTGAGTTGATTACCTCTGGGATATGGCTAAATGTATATGAGATAACGACGTTAGAGGCAGCCTCTTTGCGGCCTATAGCACATTCTAAGGAGACGTCAAGTGCAAAATCAGGGGCATATGTCGTTTGAGTTGTATGCTGTCAGGAGTGGTTCTCTAGTTTTACACTGTGTGGACTAGGGGCACATCGCCTTCAGCTCGCATTTCTTCTTCTAGTGGGATTCGATCCGCTGTAATCACGGCACTTTTAAACTTGAATGTAGCTCAAATCACTGGCCGCTTATCAATGATTCCTCTTGCTGCATTCACTGTGGTGAATTTTAGCAGCACCGTCCAAACGTGTTTTTTGTAACTATCTACGAAGACACATGGCAGTGCATTCTTCATCACTTAGAGAAGCAGCTGAAATGAGCATGTACTTCAGTTTCTCTATTGGGTACCTGTCAGATATACTCATTCGTAGAACGAGTAGTGCTTTCATGTGCCTCATTTGCTATAGTGGCTATAAAGCTACCGGCATCTTCTAGGTGTTCATCCCTCTGGATTTTCCGCTGTTCCAGAATGTAAGCTAGTGCTGTCACTTTTCTTAAGTAAGTTCGACGATACTTATTCGATTTTTAAGGTCTTGGTTCAGAAGTAATCTTTTTACTAGAAATAAAAATCATTTGCATTGACACACTTATGCCAACGGGATGCAAGTTTATTTATCCCGGATGAATAATATTCCGCAGTTCTGATCGTGATGAAATCGTAGAAGGCGGTTTCAGCATCTCCTTAGATCTTAAAGCTTTTCTCTCGTAGGAAGTTTTCCATGTTCTTGAAAAACTGTTACTCGGTAAGCTACAGGTCAGGGACTATGGTGCCTGAAGCAAAGTTTCGTGGACCAGCTCGTGCGGCTTACGCATGGTTGTTTGTGCGACGTGCGATCGAGCGTTATCATGGAGAAGAATTGGCCTCTATCTGTTGCCAAAGTCGGCACTTGTTTTGAAGTTTTCGGTGCACTTCCACAGTTTGTTGACAACATATCTCCACTGTAATGGTTTCGCTTGGATTCAGAAAGCTGTGATGGATCGGACCACTCGCACACGTCCAAACAGTCACCATAACCTTTTTGGTTGCAATTTCAGCTTTTGGAAGTGTTGTGGAGCTTGATCGTGGTATAATCATTGAGAGGTTCGTCGTCGAATGTCGTAAAGGATCTACTTTTCATAGCATGTCACACTGCTCTCGAGAAACAGGTAGTTTCTATTGCGCAGAAGAAGGGCAGAGGACACCTCAAAACAACGTTTTCTTTGATTTTTCTTCAATTCGTGGGACATTGACTTATCAAGCTTTCTCAACATTATAGTGGCCCATAGACTTTTAGAACTGTCACATGCGATACTGCTAATCCAGAAGCAAGATCTCGAATAGTTTTACGCGGATTTGCTTTAACTAAGGCCCTTAATTGATTGTTGCTCACTTCCAGTGGCCATCCAAAACGATCTTCATCTTCAAGCCTCTCATAACCTTTACAAAATTTCTGAAACCACCATCGTTCAATACGGTTATCAGTGGTTCGAGCACCAAATGCACTGTTGACATCAATGGCTGTTTCCGCTTCAAGTTTAATTTGGTAGAAGAAAGTTGTACGCATTTGTCTTGTCCATATTTGTATTAAATGTTCTGTAGAAATGTATTTTTGTGATAAACTGTCACTACAGTTAGATAGAGCGTAAAACAGGCTTCCAAATGATATACAAGGTCTAGGCAACTTATTAATAATTATTCAAAAGCATTTGTTAAAATAAATTATCAAAATACGCAATACCTTTATTATCAACCTAATACACTACAGTTACACTATCTGTCACTTGTATTCCAGAGGATTTCGGCTTTTTGTAATTATTGGTTTAAAGGTAGTATTAGCTTCAGGTCTTCCTCAGACTAATTCGCCTTACAGAGACAGGAGCCCTGGGAGTCATTTTAGTCACCTCAATCGGAGAAAACTAGGAGGGGTTTTTGCGTCGGGTTTATAACCTACGTGGTAGAATCTGAAAGAGATGAAAAAATGCTCCACAAAAGACTGTTTAGACGAAGGGCATATGGAAGACACTATTTGGAGTAACACTAGTTATCTTATCCAAAACACCAAAATTTCTAGCCTGAAGTCGCTAAGAGTAAAAGTATTACAGAAGGTTTGACTGTTGTTAAATGCTTCTTCTTACCTCTGCTATCTGCCACTCCCTACCGCTTCAAGGGAAAGAACTCACACAGGCTCTGCACGCAATCCTTCTATTTACAAGTACGGTGAAAGTACAACTAGCTGCGATTTTTAAAAACTCACTGGCCCACTCGATCGATCGCACTGAGGCAGACTTCCGAAATTCAGCTGCACTTACGTCTCTATAACCTACCCCTTCAAATTAATTGTTCCTACCTATTTTCCACAATTGGGCTTGATCGTAGCTTGTTACCCTGGGGTTCACTTGTAGCCATCATGGTTGCCTTCATCTTCGACTTGGCGTACATGACAGGTCGTGTGGTGCACGAGCTACCGGCTGTGTTCCCCTTTGAGGATCAGATCTGTTTTCGAACCCAAATTTATCCAGTAGTATCTCCCACTGCAGTCTGCTGATTCTTAAGGTCTTTGAGTGTTTCCATTTTGCGTTCGTAGATGATTTACATATTTGGTCCACTTTTCCTTTCCAACCATTATCTCATAAATACTCTTACCCGTAACCGTTCCACTAGACCATCTTTCCGGGGTCTGGAAGTTTCGTACGTACACCAAGTCGCCGATGTTGAACCTACGAAGCCTATTATTCTACTCCTGTCTCGTTTGTCTGTTGCGTTTTCCAATATTTCTGGGGATCAGGCTATCAAATGCCGATCTAATTTTTAGTCCAAATAGACATTCAGCTGGTGATTTGCCCTCCGGTGTGTTTGGATTCGGAGTGTTTCGATACATCCTCAAAAACGCCTGAATTGCATCTCATGACACCCTCGTTCCTTCGGCTTTGAGAAGAGCACGTTTAAAGGTATTTACAAAACGTTCGGCCTGTCCATTCGATTGTGGATGGTACGGCGGCGAAAATGTGCTGGGTTTTGTTTTGCATGTAAAATTCTCGGAATGGCGTTGATATGAACTGTACTCCGTTGTCCGTAACCAGCATCTCCTCTGTGCCAAAATACTGGAACGGTTTGTTTAGCTCATTGATAGTGTGCTGGATGGTGGGATTTTGCATCGGAATCACCTGGGGCCATTTTGTGTGGGAGACAACAAAAATCAAATAAGATTGACCGTTGATTGGTCCCACATAATCTAAGTGAACTCTCTGCCAGGGCTTCTTCAACTCGGGCCAAGGTTGCCACGGACATTTTGGAGATGCCTTTGCCGCTTGCTGACAAGATTAACAACTTTAGCAAAACTGTTCGATTTCTGAATCCATTCGAAGCCAATACACAAACTTCCTGCCAGTACCTTCATTCGGCTGGTTCCTGGATGTCTTGAATAAAACTGCTGTAGTATATTCACTTCCGCAACTTCCTTGATACCAGGACCCGGTCTCCAAACATTAGACACTTGTCAACGACCAAAAGAGATCCGCGCCGATTGAAGAAAGGTCGTAACAGTCGAAATTTTGACATTAGGCCAACTGGACTTCACAAACCCTATCACTCTCAGCGAGATCTTGTCTTGAGCCATCTCTGCACGAATGGTGTCCGAAGTTAGTTGCAACTCCCTTACACTGTCAACCAGGATCCGCTGAACTTCCCATTCGATTTTGACAGATACGATCACGCAGTCATCGTTTTCCTTCGAGTGGGAACTGATGAGGCGAGATAGAGCGTCAGCTTGGCCGAGTTGTTGCGTCGAGCCAGTAGTACGGTTGCCCATCTCTGTAACCGATTTGCTGTGAAAGCAGGAATACCCTTCTGTGATCCAAATATTGAGAGTAAAGGTTTGTGGTCCGTGATCAGTTTGAAATATCTACCATGTAACATCTTGTGAAACTGTTTCACTGCGAAAACAATTGCCAGCGCTTCCTTCTCAATCTGGCTGTAATTTTTCTCCGCCAATGCCAGCCATCGTGTTGCGTGCGCATTGGCCTTCTCTTCCTGGAAACACGTGGGAATTGCCAGCACCTACCTTATAATTGGATGCGTTCGAAGCAACAGCAGTCTCCAAGTTTGGCTTAAAGTGGGTCAAGAGTAAACCAGAACTAAGTGGGTTCGGATCCCACCTCCGTAGCCACTGTCGTGAAACACTGCTTCATTGCCACTCCCAGTCGCGTCAATGAAACGAACTCACACAGTCTCTGCACACAATTCTTTTATTTACAGGTATGAGAGAAACTACAGCTAGCCATGTTTTTAAAACTCACTGGCCTACTCGATCGACCGCACTGAGGGAGACGTTTCCCAAATTCAGCTCCGCTTACATCTCTATCATGACAATCAATCAAAGTATTGCAAATATTTAAATTGCGCGATGAAACCAACGGTTTCAAATTCCAACTTATTTCATCACTCAGGCCTATACTGAGATCAAGTCCGTGAGCCCACGCCTTTCGCTACACACACGTGCTGGCTCCAAGCTCGTCTAGGTCGCGTCAAACGCACCGCCTAGCGAGCAAGACGACGATCACACGTTCGTGTGAGAGACAGGTATATGACGAGTTACTTTGACCCCGTCGGTTCGTGTTCCCGTCTTTTTCGACATCTGGGTCATTTTGGCACTCAGATCCGTGCGTCACTTCGCTGCAAGCACATGTCATCGCCACAGGTTGGCTTAAGCGGACTCGCGAGCTACCGTTCGCGTGTTCGTGGGTGTAAGGCGTAATTGAGGCACTGGTTGGCTACTGCCTATTATAGGCATTTCTCGGCGGCCGCCGGCATCAATGGTAACTGAAATGGATTCGCCTGTACCTGTTTTATACAGTTACCGATAAGACCAGTTAAGTTGTTAGAAAACCCTTAACTTGGGCTTCCAGAAACGACCACCATTCATGTTGTAGGATGGAAAACGAATGACGTTGTACACGTGCGTCTCAGCGGAGAGAACGTAAAGTTAATAAATCGATGTGACATGCTAATGCGTAAATTTGTGATGTATTCAGCACGTCGAGTCTGATCCGATGTAGGCGGAATTAGGATAAACATTGGAGGGTTAGAATAGTCCGACCTCACGCCACTGACGTTGTGTGTGTGTGTGTGTGGAGACGAGTCTCATACCGGGTCCAACTTTGGATGCAGTTCTGGTCCACCTCTTTTGGTGTTCCCAACTACGTCTGCTCACGGTTCTTGGACATCAAATCTAGAACTCTTGAATCTCGATACAGCGAACTTTGATTTTGGAGTCTAGACATCCTGATCCCAACTTGTGCACTGACTACTTTTCTTTCTTTCCATTTAACACTGGTGCGAGGACGGTGTGGTAACCTGTGAGCTAGTATACGAGGTAGGTAAGGGAAATAATGAAGACTGTAGGAAACCTAAACACCTCAGTGGTCGGGTGTTTGTTTGAGCAACCTACCAACATGGATACTAATACGATGTCGCAGTTGTACACTAGCGATGATCCGAAGGTAGCGGTGGTTAAAAAAGAACTTTCTCTGAGCATTACTCGGACAAACAGGCCCCTGGCTTGGAGTTCTTGACCATAATATAGGAGTGATATGGCGACGATTATTGAGGTGGGATTCTTTCCATGGATGTGCGCCTCCTGGTTTTCAACTCCTTGTCTGGTACACCAGGAAACCCGTTTGTGGAATACGTATTCTTCTGATCCCTATTCTAACTATTTTCTCCACTTTTTAATCACTGGATGTACTCAGGAATGGTGTTGGACAATCGTCACCAGGCCAATTAATGCTTTCCATCTAAATAAAACGAACTATTCTTTTACAGATTTACCTTTTGACACATTTCATCGCATACATGCAGACGAATTTCATAACCACATTATATGTTTTTAACACATTGTGCGAACTTCTTCGTATACTTGTGTTTGCGGGCTTCAGAGACATCAACTTAACGCAATATACTGACCTATACTTGAACTTAGTAAAACTTTCTTTTTGCTGCTCTGATTTCCTTTAATTCATGTATATTCGCTTACCATCGAGGCGATTGTAACCTGTACGTTGTATTTTTATCTTTTGTTTTCATTTCTTCTAAATTTTACTTTTCAGAGAAGAAAGACTTCCACTGCACGCTGTGCCAAAAGCAATTCACTGAGAAAAAGAATTTGCAGATGCACATCAATGCGTTGCATAAAGGTTGGTTGTCATTTGTTTCCACGATCTCCCTACTGCTTTGACTTTACTCCCCATTTCTATTCACCTGTACATTATGATGTCTCTCGGTTTGTCGTTGTTGCAAACGCTTCTTCTTTACCTCTGCTCTCTGTCCCACTCC
Source organism: Dicrocoelium dendriticum (assembly GCA_944474145.2). Taxonomy (NCBI): domain Eukaryota; kingdom Metazoa; phylum Platyhelminthes; class Trematoda; order Plagiorchiida; family Dicrocoeliidae; genus Dicrocoelium; species Dicrocoelium dendriticum. The sequence goes on along the minus strand of OX104065.1, from coordinate 73,625,457 downwards.
TAGTCGCGTCAAGGAAAGAACTCACAGAGCATCTGCACACAATCCTCCTAGTTACAACTGCTGAAATGCACAACTAGCTGTTTTCTAAAATCTCTGGCCTACTCGATCGATCGCACTGAGGCAGACTTCCCAAATTCAGCTGCACTTACGTCTCTATAATCTCCTCCTTCAAATTAATTGTTCCTACCTATTTTCCACACTTGGGCTTGATCGTAGCTTTTTACCGTTGGGTTCACTTGTAACCATCGTGGTTACCTTCGTCTTCGACTTGGCGTACATGACAGGTCGTGTGGTGCACGAGCGACCGGCTGTGTTCCGCTTTGGGGATCAGCTTGTAGTCATGGTGGGCGTCTGCGCTTTCGAGTCGGCCTTCATTCTGTGTCAACTGCGGCTTGCATCAGCTTCGTCTTCCAAACAAAACGTGTCTAACAGGATGTCCCATGGTAGGGATCACGATTCTGGGGGACTTCGAGTCTTGCCGTGATTCGGCCTCAGCTGATTGGTGTACCTGACATTTTTCTCCTTCCCTACCATTTGCTCGTAGACGACCCAACCATTTCTGTGGATCACTCCTCCTGTCGACCACCTCTTCGGTCCTTGGAAATCTTGTGTGTACAACATGTTCCCAATTTTGAAATGACGCACGCTGTCTGTACGCTTTTCCTCCGCATGATAACTGCAATGCTTTTCTATCTCGCTTGGCACAAGGCGGTTTGCTCTGGATACTGGTTTAGTGGCTGAATTGAGGTTCAGGGCAGCACTGGTGATTCTGCAACCAGTCTATCTTTGTCTGTTTTCGTTATCACTTATGTAACCAAAGAAAGCACTCTCAGCACAAGCTACACTACTCAGCATGTTTGGACGTTTTTCCACGGTGAATGATTTCAGTTGCATTAAAAGATGTCTGACTTCATCTTCTTTGGGAGTTTCTGTGATTTCCAAATCCTCCTCACTCAGTCCATTTTCTTTTTCATCAGCATCAGGTGTTTGTTCTTTGTTTCCGTAGAAGACTTCCACAGTCAACATCTTTTGGAAACTAGCATCTGTGTGTAGTTCAGTGCAAGTTACCAAGTATTCGTCTTCCTCAACAAACTCTTTAAACTCGGCCCCCTCAAATTCTGCCAATTGAGATGAATGTCTAATAGGGCGACGGCATTCTGATCGAGAAATTGTATAACTTCGGTTTTTTTGCTACACTTTTTTATTATTTTTGGTTGAACTTTGAACCAAGCGGAAATTATCCAAAGAACAGCATCCAAGACATTAATTAGAGCAACAGATAAAGTTCCTTGCCCATTTGAATCAATAGTATGCAATTCCGCCATAGCCCATTGCATGAGCCGGGCTCGGTAGTGCATTTTGAATGTTTTGTCGATGCTTTAGCCCAAAGGTCATGCTTGATACAGAAACTTATGCGTAATATTTATGATATCGTTTACATGGGTGTGACTATGACAGTTGTCCACTTTTGGGATAATGAAGCTTTCCTTCTTCATCACTTCCTTGTCGATACTTCTGATCTACTCCTCAAATAAGGCGTCAGTCATCCACGCAGATCGGTTTGGTCTCTAGATGACTGGAAGGTTTTCAGGATTTAGGTTTTTGTACGCACGTGGTCTAGCTGAGTAACCAATGACCATGGGCTTTAGCTTCTCCCCATTTGAGCTGGTGCACAACAGAACTGTGAAATGCTCTTTGGAATGTTTTACACACTTATATTTGTCACCCTTTATAACAAGGTTTCTGTTAGGCATCGCCTTGTAAAAGAGACCGCACTCGTCAGCGTTAAAAACGTCGTCATTGTTGAAGCCCTTGTTGAAGTCAGAAAGTTTTTCGATGATATCTTGAACAAACTCTTCAGGCACTTCATTAGATTCACCATACAAAACTCATTAGAAAATTTCACGTCGGAGTTTGAATATCTCCAGCCAATCATTGGATATCTGGAAATCTGCAACGCCAAAATCTTGGGAGAACCTTTGAGCGATTTCGTGAACCTTCGGCCCAGAAATTCGAACGTTACTTGCCCACATTTGCTTGAACCAGCGCCGCGTAACTTCACTGACTTCATCATGTGATGTTTTTCGCCTTTTCCGCTGTTGATCTCCTCTTTCATTATCGTATCTGTCCAAGTACTCATGTTTATGTCTTTGGATATTGCTGTTGTTTTATTAACACCAAAAGGCTGTGCCGTCTTTCTTTGGCTACTGCGTTCTAGAAAATGTAGCGGACTAGTCTTTTCCTTCAAAGTCAACTCTCTGAAGTCTTTTCTTTGGGCCATATGTTCGATTACTCGTAATGACCGACACTAGTTTGTTCAAAGCACGGAGTAGATATAAGGTCTACAGTTCTATTTACGTAACATTAATTACATACAATAACTAACCTCAATTGGTTTCACCCTCCGGCCGACACCAAATAGAGCCGGATAAACTCAACAATTAAATTGGACGTAAACGACAATCTCACCACAATCCAAGATGTTAGTGAACTGGTGCGTAGATCGGTGGTTACTCAAGGGTTTGCTAGTCACTCAAATTCCTGATTGCGTTCTGTGCGATGAGTGGACACATGACCTTTGGGGTAGACGAAGGCTTGCCTGTTGACGGATGAGGCAGGTTAAGCAAAATCGTTCTAGGTCATTCCGTGGACGTCCAGCTATAGGGACCCACATTGATCTAGGTGGTAATACGTGTGCGCGCAAACGCTGACGGCCGGAACAAACACCCACATGCCCAAAGAGAACCTACGGTATCCACAAACGTAAAGTTCACTGATTTGGGCGCAGAAGTCCACGCATAGCAGCCCCGCTGCACATCGTGTTATAGGAACCACAGAGTCATTCGCGAACCATTGAATGGTAGCCCTCCAATGGTCAACTTATGGAGGTTGAATTACTACGGACTGTTACAGCCCAACTGGTCAAAGTACAACTTACAGAACTGGTTAACATGCAGAGCTCTCTTTCCATAGGGTTTGCATTTTGATAGTTCAACCTATGCCAAAGTGGTCAGCATACAGAGGTGGCCAATTTTGGAGGTTTTACTGTATATGCATATGGTTGGCGGCGTCCGGTTTCGGATTTGCCTGTCACTGTGGCCTGTCACAGCCTAGCACGGTCACATGGACCGTGCACCCCGTCCCCTACAGCAACGATCAACTGTCTCCTGGAGCCAGTATGGACGAGGTACTGGGTAATAGACAGGTAGGCACCTTGTCATCATGCACATCAAGCGCAGCCACACCGGGAATGTTAAGCAACAGGCAGTCACTTGAAACGACGATAACAAATAAAGTAAATCGAATACTGCAAACTGATAAAGTCACATAACTCTTCAATAAATGAGCATATGAAATAAATTCGTTAGGAACAAATCCGCGATAAGTTCATGAGGTCAGAGAATATATCTTAAGAAAATACCACAAACTCGAAAATGTTATCGGAGTTAACTAAAATAGTTTAAGAGATGTGTGCAAGTCTATAAGAGGTACTGCATATAAACATTAATATGAGATTAAAAAGCATTAGGATAACACAGCAAACCCACCACCTGAAATAAAGTGACTCAGCATGCAAGCACGCGGTTAGTAAATCTAATGCAGTGTACCTACAAGCGCTGCACCGGTTCTCCCTACGTTCCCTGCAGGGCTCGTCGTCGTTTCGATGTTGACCCCAAGTGGCTTCGCTCATGGCTCATTAGGCCTGCCTGACTCAGGCGCTCGTGACCGCATCTGCTACTGCACCATGCACTCGATGTCGATGAAGAACAACCCATCGGTGCTTGCCGCTTCCGCACTTGTCGCTTCTCTGCATGCATGAGGTCTTTCTCTCGCACCTCGTCAACAGCTTTCTTGATCAGATCGCGCCGTGCACGCCGATCAACCGCCTTCGATTTCCTTGGCCTGCAATCAAAATTACAACGTGAGAGGCTCAGTTCGATCATGTCCTGGTGACGACGCTTCGATTCCCCCACATGCCGCTTCCCCAAGCTCAGCTGACCATATAATAGTTACTTCGGTATCCGCGTCGAATCCATGCACCACACGTGGCCGAGTCACCTTAGGTGTCTTAGCAAAAGTATGCATTCCACTGCATACATTCCACTTCGGCGCAACACTTCCGTGTCCGCAACTCTGCCGCACCAAACAATGCGCAGAATCCGTCGCAGACACTGCTGATGGAACCGCTCGAGATATCGCACATCCCGCCGGTAGGTCGTCCACGTTTCGCTGCCATATAGAACAACGGACGGCACCATGTATTTGTACCCCATCAGCTTCGTGTCAACGGTAAGGTGATGGTTGTTCCACACTCGGTACTCAAGCTTCCCGAATGCCGCCGCTGCCATCGAGACTGGGATACGCAGCTCACTGTGTAGCTGCCGGTCAGTCGACACCACACTCTTAAGCTAGCGCAAGCGGGAGGTGGTTTCCAATACTTCAGCACCAATGCTGATTCGCGGCAATATTGAAGATTGCACCTCCGGTGAAGGTTGAAAGAGACAGACAGTTTTGTTTGTGTTGATGGTGAGTCCGAATTTGACCGCTGTCAAAGCCAGAGCACTAGTCATGTGCTGCAACTCATCCGCGCTATGTGCAAACAACGCACAGTCGTCAGCAAACAGCAAAATGCGGATAGTTGTCTCACAGACTAGAGTTCTCGCACCGAAACGACGAATGTTCACCAACCCACTATCAATACGGTGCTCCACACCAACATCGTATGCACAAGCGGCAGCAAACGCAAAAGACGTTATTGCATAAAGATATATATTAAACAGGGCAGGAGCTAACACACAGCCTTGCTTCACACCAGAGACAACTGCAAATTCATCGGAGGTCTCTCCACTCAGCTGCACCCTCGTCCGCATACCACTGTGGAGACATTCAGTTAAACTTACCAACTTACGCAGGCAGCCAAACTTACCCAACACCAGCCACAATGCCTCGCGGTTCATCGTATCAAATGCCTTGGTGAAATCAACAAACAGCGAGTACAACGGCTGGTGTCGTTCTCTGCACTTCTCTTGCAACTGACGAGCCGCAAACACCATATCTATAGTGCTGCGACCCCAGCGGAAAACACACTGCTCTTCCGCCACGTTAGGGTCCACAACCTGACTGAAGAGGCGGATGGACAGGATTCTGACAATCACCTTGCCCACACAACTCAGTAAATTAATGCCACGATAATTAGCACAACATTGCTTGCTCTTGTTGCCCTTGTACAATGGTAGCACAAGGGCATCCTTCAGCTCAGGAGGCACCTCTTCCTCAACCCATACACGTTGCACCAAGTGGTGCAGCGCAGTCAACAACGAGGGTCCGCCATGTTTCAATACTTCAGGCGGGATCCCGTCGGCTCCGGCACACTTGCCATTTCGCAGTTTAACAAATGCTCTCTGCGTATCATCCAGTATCGGCGTGTCCGCCAGACTCGCCTTCACATCGTGCTGCTTGATGCCGTTCAAAGTAGGCTAGTCAATCTCTGAACGGTTGTTCAAGAGACAGACGAATGTGTTTTCACCAAATCTGCATTATGTCTGCAGTCTGTGTGCAGGTAGCGCCTGAACTACCATCGATCGGCGTCCTCAGCGGCTCCAATCTCGGTCCATACGTCGCCTTCAGGGAGTCAAAAAGTTCCTTGTGTTGGCGGCGTTCGGAGTAGCATTCCATCTGCTTCGCCTTCTCCGTCCACCATGCATTTTTAATGCGACGGAGCTCTCAGGTCAGTCGTCGTTGAATTCGCCCAATCTTTCTCTTCTTCCCTAAGTTACTAGCGTCTGCGACTTGTGCAGCAAACGCTGCAGTCTTCTCACTCACCAATGCGCCAATCGTCACACTGTTCACATCAAACCAGTCAAGCCGCTTGCAGTTTGCGCGCTCTATGGTCTCCTCGGTAGCAGCTGTCACCTGGTCGCGAATGTGGTGCCACAGGTCGCCAACTGTGGCTATGCAGTCCACATCACAGGCGTGCAGCCGTCGCCTTCTCCAGCTGAATACGTTTTTCCACAGTACCCAGGGAGGGAATGCTAATATATATATATATATATATATATATATATATATATATATATATATATATGCGGATTTTGAGCGGTTCTCCCAGCTGAGTGATTATTGTGCAGACGTTTCGTTGCCTGACTAGGCAACATCATCAGTGCGGTTTCAGGGGCCTGGTTCGCAGTGCCTCGTAAGCGCCTTCAATGTCCAAGTGCTTATTGATCGAGTTCTGCTTTGAATGCCAGGCTTCAATGAACTCACGTGCTTGCCGGCTTTTAGCCCTTCCGAGGATACTGGTATGCTCTATGTCGAATTCATGGTTCTCAGCATCCATGTGCCCTGACATCAGGGAATTCTGATCGTGGCGGCGTATGGCTAGGCTGTGTTCGTGTAGCCTTATGCCAAGCGTTATCCCAGTCTGTCCCACGTAGTACTTGTCGCAGTTCCGACAGCAGATCTTATAAATCACACCAGTTTCTTCTTCTTTGCTAAGTTTATCTTTCACCTTGAAAAGTTTACTGCGAATGGTTTCCGTTGGCTGGTGTGCAACTCTGACTCCAAAAGGCAATAAAAGCCTCGCAATTTGCTTATCCAGACTAGGATCACAATTGACGGAAGAATTGGAAAAAGCGATAGCCGTCAAAACACACAAGACGTAGATAAACACCAAACGAAGGCTTGAAGAGAAGCTGAATCCGATCTCGCAAAAGAAACCACCTAAGGAAGACGATGGTTGGATTGCAAACATATCCAAAAGAGGATTAACGGACGCAGAAAAATCAGTCATTGTCCGAGGTATGCAACTAAATATTAAGGACTCCAATCCCATCGACTATCTCGCTGCACTTGAGTCGACCCTAAAATCATACAACATCGCGCCTGAAGCACAACAAGTGATCAGACAGAATCATCCCGGCTCTCAGTCATAAAGCTGAAACCAACATATTCAACGCCGCTGAACGGAAAGCTCTGGAGAACCTCAAGAAAGACAAGAACATAGTTATACTGCCGGCCGACAAAGGACGCCTTACTGTTATAATGGACAAGTCTGATTACATGATGAAGGCACAACACCTACTCAGTGATACCAACACATACCAGCCGATAAACGAAGACCCGACAAAACGCTTAGAAAGCAACATCAGACGCACTCTGCAGAAGCTGGAACAAATGGGGAAAATCACAAAATTGGAACACAAGAGGATGCGACCACAAGACTCGGTACTACCGCGGTTCTATGGCTTACCTAAAATACACAAAAGCGGAGTGCTACTTCGCCCCATCGTGTCGTTACCTGGAGCACCAAATTACAGGCTTGCAAAGGAGCTTTGGAGAAGGCTAAAACACTTAATCTCACTTGACAGGTAGATCTTATTACATTCATCTCGTGTGACACCGTGACTTATTGCAGGTTGCAATATGAGGTCATTGTATCCCATCTCAAACGCCTCTGTACGCCCCGTGTACTGCTGATGCCTTCAGATACCCTCACTGAGATTCAGACAAGTCACCAATGTTTATTCCGGAACAGTAGCAATGCGATGTGACATCCAACTCGAAATGCTTGGGTGCAGGTAGCATTATAGGCACTGACCAAGAAACATCGAGAGACAATTAAAAAATTACCATCGAATCCTGATCTCATCCTTTCTAGACCAGATAAAGGATCGGGATGGGTGTTACTGGACAGATCCGAGTATGTCGCCAAACTTCGCGTCATTTTACAAGACTCAAGCAAGTTCTTGCGTGATACAGTCCAGAAGGACAGGACCGCAGAAGATGAAACTGACATTACGAAACTCTTGTAGGAATTAAAACAGCTGCATGTGGTAAGTGACTCTATATTTGATCGATTGACTCCTGTTGGCTCTCAGCCACCCCGGCTTTATGGTTTACCTAAAATACATAAGCCGCATGTCCCCTTACGTCCTATAATTGATACATCGGCATCCGTTTTTCATTCTGTTGCAAAATGGCTTGCCGAATTACTGGAACCCGTACGTAATACACTATTGATACACTCTCTAAGAGACACATTTGAATTTGTTGGAAAAGTTAAAGACGGTAGACGGTAAAGTGATGCTCTCATTTGATGTGGAATCCCTTTTCACCAACGTCCCGTTGCTAGAGACCGTCAACTTTCTTTGCGAATACATAACCGAAAAACAAATAAATGTTGGTATTCCAGTGCTGAAACTAAAGGAACTAATCCTGTGATGCACCTTTAACAGACAGTTCCTGTTTGATGGAATTCATTATCGGCAGATTGACGGAGTCGCTATGGGTTCGCCCCTAGGACCTATTCTCGCCGACGTCTTTCTCGTAAAGCTTGAACGTGGTCCTATCCAACCTGTTATTGCTTCACTGGATTTCTACTGCAGATATATGTGTGACACGTTCGTTCTCTATGATTCGAGCGTTGATTTAGACGGTTTACTCGATCAACTCAATGGTGCACACACTCGTTGAAGTTTATTAAAGAAACCGAAAAGAAGGAAAGCCGTCGTTCCTGGACGCACTACTGGTGAGACGGGAAGACAGCTCTCTTGAGAGAATGGTCTTCCGGAAGAATTCTTGGGTTGGACAATACACGCACTTTCTGAGTTTCGTGCCTCCGAGGTATAAACGTAACTTAGTCCGCTGCATGTATTACCGAGCGTTCAAAATCAGCAGCCCGGAGACGCTAGTAGATGAGAAAGAACACATATTTACAACGCTGCTCTCAAACGGTTATCCCTCTTCTTTTATCAAAAAAACATGCTGTTGTTCGTGAACGTAGTGAAGCTGTCATAATAGTACCCAAAAAGGATGTATTTCTCACGGTTCCGTTTAAGGGTGACAATGCTTTCGGTCTACTGAAAAGAAGAATTTCCGCTGCAGTAACAAGAAGATACCCAGCTGCAAATCCACACGTTCTTGCTGAGATCACTCCATTTATTACTCAGCGCCTTAAAGACAGATTACCGGCCAAGTCCGAATCGTACGTGGTATATCAATTTACTTGCACCTGTGGTGCTAAATACCTCGGACATACGGCCAGGCGTCCGTCAACAAGAATAGCTGAGCACTCTCCCGGGTCTCTACGAGAAGGCACTGCCGGAAGTATCAAAAGTTCCATCCTTGAACATCTGGTTCAAAGTGAACACGAAATTCTGACCAATGATGCTTTCAACATTTTCTACACCGTGTCAAAACGATAACCTAAGGAGATTAAGAGACGCCTTCTTAAGATTGCGGAATCGACAGCGATCAAGTTAACGCAACCGGAGCTTTACAAGCAGAGGATGCTACTGTAATCTCTCACGCTGCCGTGGCAGTGATAAGGATCCATCCGCATGGAACATTGATGAGACCAAAGGTGGCATCACTTCTTGGCTGACCCAATTTGCTTCGCGAAGTGGTCAGCGAACTGTGTCAAGTGGGGTCAAATAATGTCAGCTTTCATCGACAACACAGGCTTTACCACTTGGCCCGATCAATTTAACTTCCGTCGGAATAAATTCAGACTCTCTCCTACTTGCTCTTCAGCTTTCATTAGCTCACTCGTACCCCAATTGTGCTTGTAAACGTATTTGCCGGATGTGAGTTACCGAAGAGATCTCTTTGCAACCGTGTTTTCTTACTGATGAGTTAGTCGAGATATGCTAGCGCTCAGAACGAATGACCAGGGGAAATAAATAATAACACACGACGGACTGCCTGGTGGTTCCACATACCTGTTAATTCTCGCTCACCTCGGACAAGAGACGATCGAACCGACTCTGGTTTAGCTTCGGACACGGATAGCCTGCAGTTAACATAAAATACGGCATTCACAGCACACACCAACGATAATTCATCACTGTTCCACCGTGCTTCTACTTCTTCGTTAAAGTGAGCATAGCTATAAACCCCATTCTCACCGCTTACTTTAACTTAGCTGAACTTATGAATAACAGTGTACTTAATCGCACCATTGCCCTGCTAACTTGAAAAGTTGCTTACGCCATCTCCGTCATTTTTTTGTGTCTTCCTTATTCTCTATCCCGCATGTAAGTCGCGCTTGCGTACAGTTTCATTCTAGAATGATTAACTGCGGACTTGGCGCAATGTGATATCTTTATTGCACCTGCCTAGAACGAATGAGCCACACCTAACCTACCTTTATTGAACTCATTTAACTCGGTTGTATATATATATATATATATATATATATATATATATATATATATATATATATATATTTATGCAACAGCCTACGAATAGGCATGGAGCCATCAAAACCATGGAACTCAAAGGAAAGTACAGATATCGTTAAAAAACACAACACGGATGAGTCCATGATTTCGTCAGAGGGCGAGGGACTACCCGGTTGCCCAAGCCGAAGTAGGGTGTTGACTTAGGGGACACCACCCCGAGCGTTTGGCCGAATGGCCTGCCCGCAAGGCAGCCAGGCGAATTCAGGCAATCGCGCCCACTGGCAGCCAGTGACTGATTGTCCAGTTTATACGCCTTTCTTTTGTTCGTTTGCCAAACAGGGGCCCAATGCTCACCACAATTTCAGCATTAAGTTGCTGGAATACAACGCTTCGACAGTATGAAGGAAGGGGCAGTGACTTTATTTAGTGGCGAGTCACATCCGCCACGTCACAGTGTTATTAAACGGACGTATGTGGCTTTTTATAGGGAGATCGCTTGCCAGGCGAAGACACACCACGTCCTGGAACACTGCCGCCGAACGATTTGCTGGAACCGGATAATCCAGAACCACTCAGCTTGTTCGGTAAGCTAGCCAGTTCGGTGAATAGGTGTAAATCAAGATTACCAGTGCTTGGCTGCTTACAGTACGCATAAAGTGCAAAGTTTAACATCTGGAGTACAATGCTCAATGATTGTCCCCCGTGTGACCATGTCGGACTATGCATCCGAAGAGAAATTGCCCTGGAAAATCCGTGGCAAGTGAACAATCCCGACAATTAACCGATTAGCGATTATCATGATGTCGACAGTTCATGTCCCGCTCCACAGGTTAGTGATGATAGTGAGCATAGCTACATTTCGCGTCGTTCACCAGCCATACTGAATTTACCAGTGCTTATGAAAACGCACGTATTATGCGGATTGAAGGCGAAAGCGCAGAGGTGCCTATCAGAAATGGAATTGTACGTGGCCAATCTTCTGGATAGACTAAGAGAAAGGTAATGTTAACGGTAGTGGTACATCGTCTTAGTATATAACATAGGAAAGGAATCGGTGCATAGTGACAATTAATTATTTTAGGAGCACCGAATGTCTGCACCCGAGACATACGATGCAGATCATTATCAAATAGCTTATGGCCACAGCAATGTACACAGCGGTATAAACAAAAGCTTGAGTACTTGGATGATGGCTATGCTACCTCTTGGACATTTGCGAACAGTGCGAATACTGTTTGGAAAGCCGCATGTTTGACAGTGGGCAGAGGGACTTATTTAATGTAGTACTGCGGTAGTTGTCGCTCCAACGAAGCATAAGTGGCGAATATGTGGTATTGACACTTGTCAATGCTTAAGGTTGCACAAAAATCGTTCTTTGAGAATCTGCACGTACCTCGGGCGGCAGATGATCGGACCGGTCGGCGACACGGAGAGCATGAGGTGAACACCCCATCGAATTCGCACGCTGTGTGATCCCCCCATCAGGTACGCAAACCAGACTGTACATATAGACGGCAATACCTAATTACACACTATTTTACTGTAACACTTGTTTATTTATCATTCTACCCGGTAACCGTACTGATGGCAGTTGCTTCATTATTTCTATCTCGGTTTCGTTCAAATATTGTTGCCCAAGATATGAGGCTGTCATGTTCACGTTTACATGTCAAGAGAAATACCGACAGTTCGTATTGGGTACTAATACTCGTGCGTGCGGAAATGGCTGTTAGCCTCACTTCCAAACGGAACCCATGCACAATTGTAGTACAATTGTTCATGAGGTTTAATGTGTCTCTATCCAGTTTGTGGCAGTTCCTACTTAAGTTTAGACAAACGCATGTGCATATGTTGTATTCGAACCACAATTGGATACGGATGACGCCAACGCATGTCTATGTGCATACCGAACGAATTCGACGAGGATCCTCATACCGCTTTTGTACGGCCACCTTAGTGCAGCGAAGCGGCACTCGGGCAAACCGCAAATAACATTACCAAGACAAGAAAAAAAAGAGTTTATGACGAACTAATGTGGATTTCAAGTGTTGCGAATCAAATATAGAGTTGCTCGGTGCGAATTCCGCGGACTGGCTAAGAAGGCAGTTGCCCATCTGCAGAAGAAGGCACTATTGCACGCGGAAGAGAAGCGCGATGCGTACGCTCCCTTTCGATTTACTAATCCAGGCCAATAAGGCGGCGAAGGTGGTTCGTTTGCCTGCCGGATAAGTAATCTTGCATTTCAGAATTTAGATGATGATTGAGCTCCCCGGTGTGGCTGCGCCTGATGTGAATGCTGACAAGGTTATGAAATTATTGTGTATACCTGTAGCTCGGGATGTGAATGAGAGGATTGTTGTGTTCTCCGAGCTAGGCACTTTTGTTGCAGACGTTTCGTTGTCAAACTAGGCAACGAAACGTCTGCAACAAGAGTGCCTAGCTCGGAGAACACAGCAATCTTCTCATGTCGACAAGGTGTCTACCTGTATACTACCCTCCATCTCGATTGCTGGCTCCAGGTGACAGTTGGTCCTTGCTGCAGGGGACGAGGTGCATCGTCCACTTGACGGGGCTAGGTTCAGTATATATATATATATATATATATATATATATATATATATATATATATATATATATATATATATATATATATATATAACTATTTGTGATCAGTGAGTTCTTCTAACCATCAGACATGCTGATTGCACTGTGAAATCTCAATCAGATCACTTTCATAGTCTACCAGCTCTCTTAGTTCCCATCCGCCTACATTATGAGTAACCTACTTAGGCTTGTCTTTTCGGCACGTACCGACATGTTTTGATCGATGAGCTGATATCTTCTTATCACTCGCTGTATCTCGAATTACAGATATGCGGTTCCACTAAACGTGGTAGCACTGTCAGTCCCCAGGCTTTTCCATTTGCTGTTCTCAATTCTAATGTCCATTTATCTTTTCCTGAAATTTTTCTCTGTTACTTCTCAACCCACCCTTGGTTTTTTCTTCACGTGCACAGATCCATCTGCTTAATAGGCTAAAACATACTAGCACATGTGGATTCTCACTAATGCGTCCATTTACCCTGCTCTCATCCTTGCTCCTTCCGTACTCGTCTTTTCCTACTTACCAGTTACTACCGATGTGTGTTTCTCGAATTTCAGGCCTTAGACCCCACCAATGCGACAATTGCTTAAAGGAGTTTGCGCGAAAATGCGATTTGCTTCGCCATTCGAATTCTGTACACCGAGGTAAGATTCTTTTCAATACCTTGGGTATATTTCTCTTCGCCTGAAGCTGTGTTGATATTTCCCACAGATCATATTATGTAGATGTCATGCTCATGCATGAGTGATAAATAGTTGTGTGATTTTCATTGTCTTCTCCATCGCAATGAGGCTGGATCTTAACGTGGTGCGATGATTTGTGTGCCTCAGTGATCAATTGAGCTGTGCTGAGTGGTGCTTTTGTGCACCATCACAGTCACTCATACCAGATTGGTCAATGGCTAGAGGCCAGACTACTCAATCTCCTAGCCCTCCAGATTGGGTGTTAGAGTGAGGGTGGCTCTCTACTCCATAGAACGGGCCCTCTGTAGTCCCCTGCCAAATCCGCCGCCTTGTGGTCAGGTTTTTGAATCAAACGCTTTGGTTGAGAACCCTAATGGTTCTCCTGTCTAGGACTCGGCAGTCTGACAATATCCTGCCCACGCAATACAGCTATGACTTATCCTTCAAACTATTGCTTGATGCTCTGGGCGTCACAGAGGATAATCAACGGCGTCCTGTCCACTGCATCGAGCAGGGTGGATAGTGGTTTGGATGCTACTGCTCAAGCCTTCCCGTCTTCTTATTCCCCCCTTACGCTTTTTCATCCTTAGCGTCCCGCCCCAACTTCACTTTTATCCCCCTGTTTTCCATCCCCAAATTCTTGGTTCTCCCTCACTTTGCTTTGATGAGCGCTCCTCTTCGAGTTTCGACTCACGTGCAAAAGCGGAGCCTCACTCCTGCCCTGTTGACAAGCCCATATTTAACCAAGCAATGATTCCCAGTTCATCGGCTTCTATTTGCAAACCTCGATCCTCCCTCAGATTGGCATGCCTCAACGTACGCACATTGTTACAGATCGGTCAACAGGCAGCACTTGCGCGAATATTAGAGACCCTCTCGATAGATATCTGCTGCCTATCGGGAACCCAAATGCAAGACCCGAGCTCTGTTCTCAACTTGCGACCCCCTTCAAGGGACACTAGCAGTACTTTCTCATTGCGCCTATCCGGTGACGATGCAGCTTCGAGTACCGGCCAAGCCCGTGTTGGTATTGCCCTGAGTTCCCGAGCTGAAACTGCTTTGGTTGATTGGATCCAAATCAGTAGCCGGATATGTGCGGTCCGATTGGTTGGCTCCTTCAAAGCTTTGAAGTCACGCGAGACTACTGGGTGTCTATTCGTCATTAGTGTCTGCGCGCCCACAAACTGTTGCGATGCTTTGATAAAAACGAATTCTTTGGTCAATTGAACCAACTCATTCACCACAGAAGAATCACGGACACTGGTGCTGGCTGGAGATCGGAACACTCGTTCGGAAATGGTCCACTGATGGGCCGCATCTGGGCGGCCAACACGGTCTGAGCTCCTGTAATGATAACGGTGAGCGGTTACTTCATTTGTGTGAAGATGCTCGCTTATTTTTTTGCGAGCACTCACTTCCGACACAGCACCCACCGGAAAGTGACATGGCGTCTCCCAGCCTCAGACCAGCCGTGGACGCAAATCGATCACATCGCGATCAATTACCGCTGGAGAGGCTGCGTCCAGAACTGTCGTTCGATTTGGAGCACATGTGTGGACACTGACCATGCACTTGTATGTGCTGGTCTGCAGGTGCGTTTCGGCGCATGCTTTGGACGACGCTGTGAGCGCATAAACACTAGCCAACTGGCGTAGCCAGATGTTCTTAATGCGTATCCAAGTGCGCCGACATCCCGGTCGCGCAAGCGCTCCCTGAATACAGTTGAAGGTCGCATGTTCACTAGCAGACTAGTGTGAACATTGGGTCTCTGCGCAGTCTGTGGAACTTATCGACGCTCGCCGGCTCGTTCCGGCTGAAAGCAAACACAAATGTGAAACTGTATGTGACAAGAGTGGACAGCCTATCCACAACTTGTCAAAACGTTTGGAACGTTGGGCTGAGTACTTTAGGATGCTGTCGTCGCCATTCAATATCTCAACCGGTGTAAGACAAAAATGTCCGCTGTCGCCTTTCCTGTTCAACTTGCTGTTGACCAAGTCATGGAGATTGCGATCACAATACACGAATTAGGTGTGGAACTGCTCCTAGGTGAACGACTTCTTGACTTGGAGTATGCTGACGACATTGCTCTAATCAGTGAACTCAAACATGCCGAACAGTACTAGATAGATTAGCATTGGCGGTCAGCTGTTTCGGCGTATGTTTTGCACCCTCTAAGTGCAAAGTTTTCTTCCAAGATTGGCAGAGACTGCCTTTTGCGCTGACCCTTGTTTGGGATCAGCCAGAAGTTGTTCAAAGCTTCAGCTACCTCGGCATTTGTGTCAGCGCCGTTGGAATTAAAGACGAGGTCACAAAAGCCTGAGGTGTTTTGGCTAACCTTCTCCACCTAGGGCGTCGGCGCGACATCACTCTCGCCCTAAAGGGTAGCGTGTACAACACAGCTTTACGTTCGACCCTACTGTACGGTTGTGGAACCTGGCCTATCAAATCGGCAGACGTAAAGAAACTAATCACGTTCGATCATCGCTGCCTTCGCATCTTAGCTCATGTCTGTTGGGAACACCGTGTGATCAAAGAACGTGTTCGACTCCTCGTTTATGGCGGAGGAAGAAGAAGTGGGCCGCTTGGCACCCTTATATCACGCTCCGATGAATGTGCCATGTGCTGCGCATGCCAACACACCGACTCCCGCGACGTGCATTTTTTCGCGCCCTGGGTGTGGATGGAAGAAGAGGAGAGGTGCTTAAGTGATGACTTGATTAATGGGAATGAAAACCCTTAGTTCGAAGTTGCCCTCTGTTGGAGCTTTTTGGCTCCCTGGTTGGGCTCCGAAAGACGCTGGACACGTTGGGCTGGATACACTTGTTGATGTGGCTAAGAGCCGACCTCAGTGGCGTTTATATTGTGTTTCTTTGTCCCTTCCGCTTAGCTTGCCTCTCCAAGCACGATCTCAATTCAAATGCATAATAATACACTTATTTTTGCAGCACAATAGCCGGTTGTTAGCTCTCCTGAACGATGCCCATCTGTTACTGGTGACTCAGCCGGCGTACCTTTGTTGTATTTTTTCTTTTTTCTAATGTATTGCGGTACAATAGCTGTGTTTTCACCTCTTGCTAACATGTATAATGATGATGATTGTTTTGCTATTTCAAGGGTGTGTATTTACTCACAGAGGTGTTTCAACGCAATATGGACCAGTTTTACTAGGGGATAGCAGCAGCACTAAGGGTGTACCACGCTGCGTGGAATCTTTTCGTTGCACCCATCAAATGTTGTCTTGCCCTTATTGGAACAAGTCATCAAGATAACAGGGTCATAACCATGTTCAAGTCTAGGTAATTGGCGAGCTTAACACGAAAGATCGGCGCGCTCTCACACCATCTGATAGTGACTGGCAGCATATCTGATAAGGAAAATGTCGGACCGTAGATTTCTCCTGCACATGGGTACACAGGCTAAACTTCCTAATGCCTAGTCCCCTTGTCGAACTATGCTGTAACTCGAAGGAAGGCTTATTATTATTATTATTATTATTATTATTATTATTATTATTATTCAACCCTTGACCAGTGTACAGTTGGCAGTGCTATAGCACATAGTTAACAGCAACAAAGAAGCGGAGAACGGGTAGTCAATGAAAGGGTTTGAAACGTTTACAAGGTTTATGTGTTGT
The DNA here is from genome assembly GCA_944474145.2 of Dicrocoelium dendriticum. Classification (NCBI taxonomy): domain Eukaryota; kingdom Metazoa; phylum Platyhelminthes; class Trematoda; order Plagiorchiida; family Dicrocoeliidae; genus Dicrocoelium; species Dicrocoelium dendriticum. Next base: position 73,608,351 of record OX104065.1, on the reverse strand, counting down.
GTGGGCAGAGATTTTCCCGGTTGCCCAGACCGAGGAAGAGGGTTGACTTAAGGGACCCTACCCCGAACCTTTGGTTTTAAGACCTAACTCACAAGGCAGCGGGGCGAATAACGAAGACCGTTGACATCCGGGTGGCTCATTCGCCTTCTTTGTGTTTAATAGCAGTCCACAGAGAATCCGGTGGCCAGCAGGGTTGTTCATCCGCTCTCCGTTAGATACTCACCTCTGGTTACTGAAGTGGACATTTTAATGGTTCATGTTGTACAGAAACATCAGGTTATGCCTCAATCTTCGTAGCCAAAACGAATCGAACTGGAATTGTTGACAGTGTTTTTGATAGTTCTTGCTGTAAGTTTTGCCTAGCAGACGTCTTGTAAATGACTTCTGTAGACTTTCCAGAGACACTGTCAGATTTCCTCGTGCCGCTACAAATAATACTGCTATATTCCAAAACGGAGCGAGTTAGGATTTGTAGAGTTTCACGCTGTACAATATCTTAGCCACTGATTTTCTGGCCTTGGCCAGCTGGTATTCAACCTGTTCAGAAAAGATGAAAGTGCTAGAACACTTGATTCCGAGGTCACGGGTAGACAGCTGTGCACAAAGGTGTTCGTTGTTGAATGCAGTTGATCCCTCTGGTACCGGACAACTGCGATGCATGACGCTACATTTTTTCACCGAGAAATTCATCATCCAATTATCATACCATTTTTCCAGGGAGTGGAGGTCTTCCTGTATGAGCAGTAGTGTATCTTGAAGTTCAGCTCGTCGGAATTTGTAGACTATCTTTATGTCATCTGCAAATAAGAAAGGAATGCCGTGTCTAATAACCGCACTGATGTCATTGACATAGAGCAGGAACAGTAACAGACCAAGTGCACTCCCTTGGATAACATCACTAGTAGTTGGACGTGACAAGGAGTGGTGGTCGGCTATGGTAACTACCTGAGAACGGCCGCTCAGGTATGACGATAGCCAGCCTAGGAGTGGGTCCTGGAATCCAAAGGAAGCACTCTTTTTCAGAAGCTGTTTGTGGGGCACTCGTATCCTGACTCAATAGAATCCGAAACATGGTTTGGATAATGCGGTTGGCAGATTATGCACGATCATTTGTCCAGCAAACCATACTGGGACCTGTCGATCAGGTCCGGTGAACTGATGAATTTCATCACACCATTATTAACCATTTTCTCTACTAAACTGACTAATACATGGCCGGTAATTGCCATTTTTTGTTTAGAGCCACCCTTGTGACGGGCGAGGATGAGCGATGTTTTTCACTTATCTGGAAAGTAGCTTGATTACAACAAAAGGGTAAACATGTTCAGCGATTACAACGGTATCTCAAGCTCTCCCAATTTTATGACGGCAGAAGGAATACCATCGGAATCCAGATGGGAAGACTGTTTGATGGAGTTCATTACATGTTGGATCGCACTGACGGAATACTCGATGTTGCACAATTGGTTGGTTGTGTGCACCTCAATGCATGTATTTAACGGGTCCGTCTCTAGTCTCATGGAGGTAGCGAACAATGAGCTAAATGCTTCACAGATAGCAGGGACTCTCCGTCTGCATTAACTAGTCCATCGATCATTGGGGAGTAGTGGTTGGTACTGCAACGCAGAATTTTGACTAGTTCTTTCGTTTTACATCATGTCGTTCATAGAGCCATCTGTTCTTCGTCAAGTGTATGTGCCTGACCTTGTCAACGCTGTTGTGCAACTGTAAGAGCATGGTGAAATTTCCCGCCTTTCGGTATCGAGCAATTAGTCTTCTGTGTTTCTGGCCGACTGGACATTGTTTAATTTTCTAACTTTCGATCGATTCTAAGTGGCTTCAGTTCGACCGGTTCGCCTTAATCACTCCTGATTAATCGGTTGCTTTTCATCTACACTATCTTGCGTTCGAGAGCCTTCCAATCCCTCTGCTTAGTTAAATATACAGACCAGTGTTGTTCTGCTACATTGCTTCGTTGTGTTTATTACCACCGGAACATTTTGCTTGCCTTGGAGCTCTGAGGTTTACAGTGGAGAGCGCTTATCGTTATCACTAGGGAGACTAGCTGCACATGCGTTGTCTTTCACTCACTCTCCTGACGTGCCGTCTCGCGGATCAGCACCAATTACCTGTCGCACCATCATGTATGGCTAGAACCTTCCAAAGATCGTTTTTATGTTGTTACTCTATTGGAGCGTTTCACATCTACCTCGCGTCCATGAAAACTGAGGAACCTAGCTTGTTGTCCGCAACATCTTGCCACAAGAATTTACGGAACAAAATCGTTGAAGGCTAAGAAGCATTTTACAACCAGGACGCTACAAACCAATGGGGAACCCAGTGCATTCCTAAAAACATTTTACTCTTGTGTTCACTTTAAAACAACACTGGTCTCACGAACGGAGTGGTTCCTTTCAAGTGTGATATCCATCTGCAGCCGCCGGATGCAAAGTGCCGACCACAGTGAACCAAATATGTCCGGTTGCTTGGGTTTGCATTTTCGATTAAACCGATCCATCCACTATCATACTGCTGGAAATTAAAATTCCAGTTCGGTCGGAATCATTTGCTCCATTTCAATTGGTCGCCTGTGTGATGCATCATGGTTAGGGAAATCTAGTTCCCATCTCTAGAACTTTCTTATCAACAGAAACGAACTTCGCGTGCAAGATTGGCTTAACAAACATGTTAAGTATGGCAAGATGTATCAAGATGTTATCTGAAGACTTAAACTGCCTGTTGGCTACGGCAGAGATCATTGAAATCAGATGGCTGTTTTCCGAACTATGTAAGCGGCAGCTCTCGTGCATAGCCTATGGAGACCCCTCTTTTATTTAGCTGTCGATCGACGCACCTAAAGAGACAAGTTCTCTATTGCTCTAGGCGGTCGTGTGTTAATCTCGGTATACTTGATTGTTCAAGATTTAACGAAAATATTGCTCCTCATGTGGCCTTTTCAAATGAATGAGTAACCGTGATGGCTTCGTTTGAATCATCCATGAATGAAGGTAAGTCTTTTCGATAAACTCACTTGTGTCAATGTTCTCTGGTCAGCGATTACCTGCCTCATGTTCTCTCACAATTCCGTTCTGCATCCGCCACTTTCATTAGAAGCATGTGCTTTTACTGTTTCGATGATGTTAATCCGACGTAGCTTGTGCGCGATGCAATCACCGCTGCTTGCAAAATACTCAGTGCTTAAGGTCTGGACAAATGTCTAAACTTTAGTCCGGGTTATCATGGATCCTTAGATCAGGTTGGCTGCTTGTTTCATCTTTGTAAAAAAAATACAGATCAACCTTTGGAAGTGGTTCGGTGTTGGTCCTCCCAACTCTGACACCCCATAACCGATTTCCTCCTCGTTTGGACTCATCAGGTGGAGATAGCCTGAGCTGGGGTGGAACTCGGGGCCTAGTGGTTAAAGCTTGACGCCTTGATCACTATGGATCTAAGATCCGTGAGCGACGCTTGGCTCAGTGGTAAAGAATTCAGAGCTGGATTTGGAGTACCCGCTGTATGGTTGGATTGCGACACGAAATCTCCATTTAAACCTCGATTCCTTTTGAATTAGACATGGTCATTAAGATCACAAGGACCGTATCCGAATTGGAAGTGGTTCGTTGTTACTCCTCCCAACCCTAAACAGATCAACCGCTATTCCTTAGCCTCATGATGCTGCTTTACAGAACACAAGCTTAATAACACGATAAGCGAATTTTGTGCTCATTGTGACGCGTTTTTTTCAGAAGTTGTTTTTTCAATGTGACTTTCCTCCGTGGGATCCATTTTACCGTTTTACTATTTTGTTCACCATCTGAGGTATTTTGCATACGTTTCGGGTTTCGTGCTTGATCCTCTCGCGACCATGCTTGGGCGTTATCCATTGTTTACCTCTGAATTCGACGGTTTGATATGCCTTTATCGGATGTTGACAGATAGTCGTTTACGAATCCCTTGCAACGTAGCTATTCTATTTGTAAAAAACGACAGTCAACTTGTTTTTTTCCTCACAAAGTTACAGTTATGCAGAAATTCTTTTATCTTTTGTTCAGTTTTTCCTGTCTCCAGGCCCCTTACTTGTTAAAAACGCTTTTCGAAAAACCGCCTTTGTAGTCTGTGATTCCATCTGTTTTGTAGTTGCATTGTCACAATGTACTCGATTCGGGAATTGTTGCTCCGTTAAGGTTTTTCCGTAATGCTTGTTTTCCGGACTTTCGAAGTCATATGTGACGATCTACCGCGTCCGTGTTGGCTAGCTAGATAGTACCTTTCTTGTGATCTCTTTCCATCTTATCACATCACTCCGATAGCATTAGCATTGTTTGTTTTGGCTTACTGCCACTGATGTTATCGGCGCTTTTTCACCAGTTATTTCTTCGGATTATGCAAGAACTCCATTTACCGATTCGAGAAGTGTTTCCATGATTCCTACACACCGGATAACGAAGTGGTTCAGGTGACTGCATTCGCCTGTTCTAGTCCGCCCTGGATGTGGATAGCTTCGCCGTGTTCAACCAGTGCGGGTTGTGTGGCATCAAAACTTCGGTGTAAAATCCCCGCGTACTGCTGATGCCTTCTTTGCTTCATTATTGTTTGCTTCTTTCAATTACATTTTCTCGTACTTCGACACTGCAATACTTCGTGAATTGGACCTTTAAGCCAACGACTAATTCGTCGAACTAAGCCACTCTGTCGAAATAGCTAGCGGACGAGTTTCTTGCTCCTGCTCATCCCCACTACCAAAATCGCAGTCTAATCAGTGAGGCCCTGTCTCCGACCTTGTCAGTCACTCTAACAATAAGAATAGGTCACATGAGGTACTTCGGATCAGACAAGCCAACTGGTTTACTTAATTACTAGTTTGTCACACTGCAATCTAGTGCTTTTCCGGGCGTGCGGAGGACTATCTGATTTAGAAGTTGATGTGACTGAATCTCAATAAATTACATCAAAGAATCCCCACTCATGGGTATAAATTGTTTGCACTAGTTTTTGTGTCCCTCCCCGGCGTTGCGCTACGATGTCTTTTGCACTTGATTCATCCACGTTGACTTAGTCACCAGCGGACTGCCGTGTGGCATGTGTCGTTCGCCATTATCGCACTTATGGGAACCAGAGAAAACCATAACCATTCAATGATGAAGTGAGTGATGTGAAGAGTTTCGCTGAAGTTTAATCGAGATGATGCTTTTCCGCTCCTTAGATACCGTTATCAACGACATCGCCATTTACTTGAGTTGCGTAATTGGGCCAAGTGCGAAGTTAGTATCATTGTTGCATCATCGCTTTGCTTTTTACCGACATCCATACGTTTTCTACTTGCTTCTTCTCGATTACTTTTCGTCTTGATTTTTCACCCACCTGGTATTTTTACAGCGGCTTGAGCCATACATACTGACAGTCGGATTCCGTTGCTCGGACAGTAGTTGCTTAACTGCACCAAACTGAGCACTTTCTCTGATTGTGATCTTAACATGGTAATTACATCAGTATCATTTCGATTCTCCGTTTCGTGCACACCATACATCTCTGTCGTTGTTGCTTAGACTTCTCATCATCTGTTTGTCCCCTCCGTTTGTTGTCAAATTCTGTCACTAGATTCACTTTGTCATTATGTCTAGCCGTTGCAGTACAAATCTGTATGTTCTGATTTGCGTTTTTTGCAGCGAATTTCCCGTTTCCATTTTTACATTTCCCCTATTTTATGGTAGCTCTAATAGAAAAAACTATATTTCGTCTAACTAAACAGTGTTTGCAATATCAATTTTCGATATGCGTGCATTTGGCAGTCTTCATCTTCTTACTGCGCTTTCAAATTACTAATGGGAACTAACTGTTTCAAATATAAATTTAATTTTCTCTTGTGCACCACGGTCGGACCCATTTCACCTTACCGTATCGAACCCCTTTTAAAATTTATGTATTTTATATAATTACTGCTACTATTAAACCGGCTTTAATGTTTCACCATTTGTAGTCAAGTTTCCTACGTACAATCATTTTCTTTCAATTGCTTCGTTTTCCTGTTTGCGATTATGCTGTTGACAGTCACACTTTACACCATTCCTCCACAGAGTCCAAGCCATATATGTGTCCCATTTGTAACAAAGGTTTCCCGCAGAAGTGGTATTTCGAGCGACACGTCGCATCCGTCCATAAAAGTATGTTACACTATCCTGTTGTGTTGCATAACACTTCTAGATTCTGAGTTCTTTTGATATAAGTTCATCCGATACGCAGACCATAAAATAATCACCTCAATCACACGTTAGCCTAGCTTTGCCTCATGCTTCTACTATTTGTACTTCTTGCGCAACACACCTATTCTTTTCTTTCAGCCATGCTTACTTCGCGACCGCAGTCCCAACCGCAGGATTCGCAACAGCAACATACACAACAAATGCAACACATCCAATCGCAACAGCAACAACAACAGCAGCAACAGCCACAACAACATTTGCAACCACAGACTCATCATAGCGTAATAGCCCCGCATCAACATTTTACATTTTTCCAACCTCAAGCTCAGAATCAAACCATGAACCTTCGTAAGTTCCTCTTACTGGCTCTCGTTGCTCTGACCATTTATTCGCCCTCTATTTCGTCCGTACTCAGTGCAACATTTGACCCAGTCTTTCCCTAGAACACGATAAGTAACTTGTGGAGATTTTTTACTTATCACGGATTCGTTGCTAGCCAACTTACTTCATATGCTAATTTAGCGAAGTGTTATGTCACCGTACCTGTATGCATTATTAGATTTCTTTTATTTCACCTTGTCGTTTAAAGTGATTGGCTGTTTCCTGATATCCCCGGTGTGGCTGCGCTTGGTGTGCATGTTGACAAGGTGCCTACCTGTCTATTACCCACTACCTCGTCCATACTGGCTCCAGGAGACAGTTGGTCGTTGCTGGAGAGGACAGGGTGCACGGTCCTTGTGGTTGTGCTAGGCTCGAGGAGCGGTTCCGTGCACTCAGTGTGGAGCGGACTACGGTCCAGCCACCGCCTTGTGTGCGATTGATTTCCCCAAATACAGCGTGCTTGTGTTTGTCTGTGAAGGAGTGTGGGCCAGCTCCGTTGATGAAATGTGGCTCCCATCCACATGCCTCCCGGTCTTATTCCTTCGGATTTACACTGGATATGGCGTGTGTGGGTGGTGCAGCGCAAGCCACCCATGGTCCCTCTGTAGGCGCAGGCGTCTTGTGGCTGGCCACAGTGACAGACAAATCCGAAACCGGATGCCGCCAACCATTTCTGTTCTCCTATCCAATTCCAACTGCATTGTCCTGTCATGCTACGTCGAACATTGCATTTAGTTGCGGAGCTCGCATATCCCAGTCATACTGTCCCTATCCGGCGACTCAAACTGCGCAGTCAACTAGCTGAGCTCTCCTCAGGACACTGCAGTAGGTACCGTTCGAACTCACGGTAACCTGAAGACTTTTTCCTTTAGTGCGCTACCACTATGTGTCAACTCATTTGCCACCTTTCTCCATAGCTTATGTACTTTTGAGCGATATATAAATAGATACTCATTTGTTCGATTTGCATGTCAGTAGTTAGATAGTGTACATCTTCGTGTTTGTAAATGCTCAGTAGGATGAGCTGCACTGCACACATTCCAGAATACTACAAGTCGTAAGGCAGCAATATAGACGGTGCGATTTTCAGTTTCCTGCGGCTTGACAGTATCAATTTAGTTCGCCCTCCTGTTTTGTCTCTCTTGTCATTAACTTATCGTTAGGCGCGTTCCAGTGGATGCAAGTGCGAGTGTTGCTAAGGATGTACAGTAAAATACGTGTTATTAATCAACGAAAACCATGCGTGTTAACAAGAGCATTTGCATAGGGGGAAAGTGCCGATTTGTCTACGCGTGGGAAAGGTGGGCTATTCGGGAGATAGAAATGAATGGGTCTCCTGATTTTCCGTTTTCGGTGGCAACATGCTCTCTGTGCAGGTAAATATTGATGAATAATAGCATAAGAAAAGAATTGGGGAAAATTGACTCAAGTTGCTTCACCCTACGATGCATATGAGAGCTGAAATGTGGGCTTGAAATATGAAAAAGTAAAAGCTGGGTGGGGGCAAATAGCGAACAGAAAGAAAGCGTTGAATGAAGATAAAATCGTGACTCTGACATATTAATATGTTTGTTCTGATACAGACGCACGTTACATCCTCAGTGCAGGCGAAACCAGAGTGTCGAATAGGATAGTCGTGAAAGACACGATCAGAGATTAGATTTGATTGCCCGACCTACCGTTGTGCGCATGGATCTCATAGACACGCTGTGAATCCTTGAACACAGGAAACTGGTGCGACACGAAATTAAATGAAGGCAGCATCATGTTTCAAATACTTCAGTGCACGCGTGCTCTCACAAGCTCATTGCACTTGTTTCGCTGGTTGAGAAGGCGAAAGATGCGGCAAAGGTGGTTTGGCTTCGAATCAGAAAATTTCGTCATTTACTGTATGGCGCTTGGTCTTTCCTCACACATTGTGGTGTGATTCCCTTTGTATTGAAACAATAAACGAATTCTTACTGTCATTCAGTCGTTATTTTCTCTGTCTCGTTGCAGTGATGCGAGAACGTGTTATGTTTCTAGTTCATTATTCTCTCACTTGAAATATGTATGCGGTGGGACTTCTATTGCTCTCTTACTTTGCATATTATACTTTTTCTATTGCCTCTAGCCATGGGCACAATCATTGCAGCGCCTGGTACCGCAACCACCGCAATGCCTGCGGGAACCCAAGTCATGATGGTCGCTCCGGGTGTGAACATGCCCATGTCTACGTTTTTCTTTCAACCACAACAAAACAACCCATTCGCTAACCAACCCAACGCCATGGTCCATCCATCAGCGGTGTTACCCGCTGTTCCGACCACCCTAATGCCGCCTAGCAGTGTCGCGAATTCAACGCAGCTTATCCATTCATCTTTTGGTCTTGCTCCCCTGTCTGTTAATCACCTCAGTACGAATCCAACACAACCCAATCCCTCAGGTGAGTTTTCCACCTTATTGTTCTCAGCGGCTTCCTTCCTAAGCTGTGTGAACGGAGTTTATTTCCGTTTGTTACCACTACGATAGTAACCGTTATATTACGCTGTACTTCCTTTATTTCTGGTGTGCACATTGTGACTGAATCGGTGCGTTACACCTTGCCGCACTAGGTACGTTTTGTCCCAAAGGTTCGTTTGCCACCACCAGTTTCCGTAATCAAACACGAACAAATGAATTGGTGACGAATTCGAACAGTTTTGTTCACTCTCTTTGTCGTGACCTAGTGATACGTCTGTGCTTACGCCACTGCATTTACCACGTTTTTGCTTTTTTTCACAGTCGTAAGCATTAATTGTTATAACGCGGAAGCTCTGTTATCGGAACGGGATTTGCTTCAACTAAAACCTATGTGAAGCCTGGTCCCGAACCCTGATTCAACAATGCGATCACTGACGTCCTGCGCATACGTCGTAGCTATCAGCTCCTTCTTCATCTTAATGCTGATTCTTCCCGTAGAGTACCTACTGACCTCGCTTGTGTACATGACATCTGTTTATCTTCCAGGATCTCGCCCAACCAAGGAGTATCCCTGCGCCACCTGCTCAAAAGTCTATCCCCGACGACAGAGTTTGCAGGCCCACATCATCCAGGTGCATACAGGTAAGGCAAGTTATCACTCTATCTTCATTGTAGCCGTTCTTCACTTCAGGAAACTAGTTCTCTTTTTAGTATCTCAAAATATGCTTGGAACCGACTGGGTGTTCATAATTTCAGGTTTAGGATGCAAATTTCCTTTGATGTAACAGCTTGTTCAGGCCAGGAGATTTGTTCTGTGGTCATCAGCACTGGACATGCCTAACTATTTAGTTCCAGTGCGATTTGCGAGGCAACAATCACCTTCGCACAAACTGCAATCTGATCCCAGTTGATGCCTCCCACTTCAATTGTTTTTCCTACAACCATGACCGTTTGTTTGGATGTTGGTCGCTATGGCTGTTTTTTGTCTTAGGTTTCCGCTATAGGCAACACGTCCTGCAGTGTGAAGGCACCGCAGGCTCATACTTTTTTCGCGCGTACTTTCTACCCACACACATTGAGTTATCTCTCTGTACAGCCGTTAGGCCGTTGCTCCAGCTGTCTTGTTTTCTAGGCATATGGTTTGATTAGATTGGTCTGAGCTCCACGGTGCTTTTTAAGGGTACCACACTTTCTTATCTCTTAGAAGGAAACTACCGTGAAGCATTTCCCCATGAACGGCACTGGCACTTCTCTCAAATCAAATTGCCCCTCGACCCTAATTTGTTAGCAGCCTACTCACACACACAGTATTTTTGCTTTCCTTTGAATTTTCTAATGTCCTTTACTCTCTGAGTGTTATTCCTACCCTAGGAATCTGTTGTGGTCTTATTAGACCACAACAAGCGAATTTGCACTACAGACACGCTTAAGGCCGAAGAGTTTTTATATAAGACTCTATTGTCAAATGGGTGCCCGGGCAGGTCCATCCAGATTCATAGCCGACCGCCCAAGGAGAAACCAACTGTGCAAACAGCAAAACAGAAGGATGTTTACTTGTTTCTGCCGTTTAAAGCAGATCATTTATCCAATGTCCTCAGGCATAAAATAAGGTCTGCGCTCTCGCGTACCTGCACCACCGCCCAGTTGAGACTGCTCCACAGCACGCGAAGACTGGATCTCAACGACCATCCAAAGGGCCCGCCAGGCAGTGCGGCCTCACATCTAGTCTACCAGTTCACCTGTAGTTGCGATGACGTTTATATAGGCAGGGCTGACCATAGACTGGCCCTACGGATGGCGGAACACCTACCAACGGCAAGCGTTGGCACAACAAATTGGTGCAGATAAACTATTAAATCGCAGTCCTGCCTCGTCCATTTCGAGGCATCTCGATTTGATTCGTCATCACGTGGATCAATCGACCACGTTCCAAATACTGTTACGTGATCGGAACCCAAAATGACTGGCTATCACTGTGGCTTTACTTATCTCGAAGTATCGCCCGGCGTTTTGTGCACTGAAGCAATCTGTTAGATTGTCTTGGTTTCGATTGATCATTTTGTTTCAATTTGGGTTTCAGATGTTCGCTTCGGTTGATTCCTAATCGTATTGCGTTCCTCGATGATGGGAGCAATTGAAATGTTAACATTTGGCGACTTATGTCTGCGCTCAGTAAATGGATTAAGGGGACGCACTATTCTAAACTCTTTGTCAAGCCATGCTGCCATGATTCTCTATGTGCATTCAAAAAACGTACTCTAAGACAATTATATCAGCAGATTGTACTTGCATGCACACCGGACACCCTGAGTCTGAACGTGTACTTTGTGCCCGAAACTAGGATCACTGACCCTGATTTGGTTATCGGTCCAACTGCATCCAACCCTATTAGTTAAACGTACTCGCGGATAACGATGCAGAAACCACAAATTAAGCTGGAGTGCGCATCGTCCCCAACTGATTCATTATTTGGCAACATCAGCTAAGGTTGGCCCATGGAGTAGCGTTGAACATTGTCTACCTGCTATTGACGCTTATTTCCTCATCGATAGAACAAGACGTTTGCCTTGCAACTCGGAGGTCATGGGTTCGAGCCTGTGTAACAGATCGGGCAACCCTAGCAGTAACATGAGCCCACGCGCGACTGGTAGTTGTTGTGTGGCAGCGAGGCGTCGGTACGGCGTACTGCTAATGCCTTTTTTATTCTCTAGAACTTTGCTTGAATCAGGAGCTGTTCAAAAACTCAGTTATTCGGTAAGTTTTAATCTATCCCTGAACACACGGATCATTGTAAGCGTTGGTTGTACCTGCTCGCCGAGCATCAGCTGTTTCTTAGTGGCATGGCTACTTGGAATCTTCCAGTCGGCGATGGACCAAAACAAGTCACTTCGCCACGTTTCAGTTGACGCCCCTCCTGGAACACTTGTAGACTCTGATCATGCTCGTTGCCGATTTTCTATAAGTTTCGCCGAGCGGCTTATTAAACGTCTTCGCCCTCAATCAGGCAAAACAACCAAGCTACCCTGCATACCAGGTTCTCTCCTAATTCTTCCACCGACGTTAGCGTTAGTTGAATAATACCCCTGTCGTCATGTAGACATTGAAGTCCCTACTGCGGCATTATTAGCTGGCATAGCACTATACGCTGGATATCCAAATTGTCAGTGAATCTGTTCTAATCCAGGTGAAAAACTCCTGGCACCGAGCATAATACGACTTGACAAGCCATTAGCTGTGAGTCCAAAAGGATGTACGTATTGATAAGGAACGCTGGTGAACTGAACAGATTCGAGAAATAAAGCAAGTAGGAACAGAGGGTGACTGTCGCAGTCACTTCCAGCTGATCTTCGAAACTTATGTGTTAGACAATCTGCAACAGCTCTGACTTATTATTCGGAGCACTTTTGAGTGCGCTTTAGTTGACCACTTTGCTTCCGAACTTCTTCTTACAAGGATGGTGTAGGCCAAAACGGACCCGGCTAATTTAGTGGTTCCGTAGGGGGGCTGAAGTTTGGAACATTATCCCAGCCCTAGATTTATTTCACGTTATTGATCCATATTTCCTCGCACCGGCCCCGTATAAGCATGAATGTAAGGTCTTCTGCGAATTACAGGCCTACGTATTCGAGATATGCAAGGAAAAGATCATCCCAGTCAACTGGGGTGAGTTGGTTGTAGCGGCGACACATAAGAGGGTATTCACATCGCTTGTGCTGGCCACCACTATTGGCAGAGTTACTGGTCCCATCCCATTTTCGTTGCGTTTGTACAAATCGGCTTCGGGATGAGGGAAGAACGGGTCGTTTTCCGTCCATAACGGGGCTGTGTAAATCGTATGTTCACTCTACGACAAGTTTGCAGAGCAGCATCAAACGTGTCATAGACTGGTCATAACTGTGTTTCTCGATCTCAATAGTGCATTCGACTCAGTCGGTTGCTCCGTCTTTTTTGAAACAAATACTCGGAGACATTTCCCCCTGAAATATGTGAACGTACTGCGCACCCTTCACTCGAACACTACCGCTGCGTCAGGGTCTACGGCGAATTGTGGGAACGCTTTTTCGATTTCAAGTGACGTTTGCTAGGAATGTCCTATTCTCCATAGTTCCCTTAGCTTCATCGCGGACTTTATCATGGAGTGTTCCCTTCCAGAATCCCAAATATAGGCACTGAATTGTTGCCTGGTGAAACATTGATTGATCTGGATTGTGCTGTTTGACGACCGTAAGGCAGCACAGTTAACCTTGGCGTGTTTTTCAAAATGTACCTTAGCTCCTGATAATGAAGTGGCTGTCGTTGCCACGATGATCAATTCGCTGCTGAAGTTAATTCACACCAATTTGGGTACAGTCGGCGAGTCGTATTAAGTGACTTCGCGGGTCGTAGTTTTGTGACCCCTGACCTGCAACATTCATATCTAACACTAGCTCACATTTCTTCTTCACATTAATGATACCGATGAACATTCACGGCTGGACGAGATACGTTATTTCTGACATGACCAAATTTTAGCCACCAAATCGCGTCAATACTTCCACAGAATAGTCTGAACACATGGTAAAATGAGTGGTGTTATAACGGATGGTTCTTTGGCTCATGCTACTAAATCTGCTTGTATCATTTATCAGCACATTAGTGATGCCTGATTAATTGCACTTCTAACTTTTCTTCTCCCCGCGTCACATGCTTACTCTTGGCTATTTTCTGCTTTTTGTTGCCGGATCCTCTGTGGTATCCTAACCTCCGTCATCTTAACCATTTCTCGTCGTTCATTCTTTTCTTCTGTATAGATAAAAAGCCTTACGAATGCCATCTGTGCCGTAAGGGCTTTGTTCGCCGCTGGGATTTCTATCGGCATGTGAACTCCGTACATCAGGGTAAGAGCCTGCTTGCGTCGCTCATCCCTACTTCTCTTTCACAATCTAACTGCTGTTGCATGTTTTGGTTAGAGTAAGATCGTTTTCAGCTTCATGATGATCTGACTGGATCATGGTTCTCCAATTTTTCAAGTTGTTTGGTTAAGGTAAAACATCCCCATTGACCACGTCCAGGCCATTTGCTTCTGCGGCGACATACCGTCATTCCCTCTAGTAATTCCTGTTTGCCTCAATTTGTTTTTGCGATGTTCCGGTTGATCATTCTTTTGCACTCAGAATCTCCGTTGGGTGCTCCGAAAATCTTGGAGACTCAGTATTGCTGTTCTCTCATCACCACGGTGTCCTCCTTCATCCCTGAACCTCGTGCATCGTTAACTTAATTGTTAGCCAACGCGCACTTGGAACCGATCACTCGTTTACATCTTGTTTGTCTTTATTTGCCTTCATTTGCGCTTTAGACAATGCTACCAGCGCCATAGATCCGGACAAAACGGAAGAATATCTGGCATGGATGCGTGGACGACGCTCATCATTGGACATTAGTTGGGAGTGCTTAAATGCAGTGCGGCCCGATCTTATGCGTGTGAAGCCGGAGGAACCTTCTCAATCGATATCTTCATTAATTCATCAGTCACCACAGATTCAACAACAATCAGCACCACTTCTTCCACCGCAACAGCAACAACCTACACACTCCTCAGAATCAGACCCACTGGACCAATTTTCTACTCAAAGTGACTTAACTACCATTGTTACGTCTGATCTCAATAGTCTGTAGTCCAGACGGCTTTTCGATTGTCTGTGCTTTGTTCCTTTGAAAAGCAGAGTTGCCATGTACATATTGCAAAGCTCCGTTGTACATATCCGAACTGGTCTTCATCTCCTACCATTTCTGACTGTCTACATTCATGACTTCTGCAGAGGTGTCTGTGATGCTGCCCCAACTGACGCAGATCGTTCGATCCTGCTTCAATTCACCTCGCTGCCTCTTCTTCCTCGGTTCGATCGTCTGCGTGACCTGTTCCCCCCTGTCGTTGTCGATCCCTCTTTCACTCAGAATACTTTTGGGTTTCCTCATTTAGATACTCACACATTTGGCCTATTTGTAAAGATCAAATTCAAACTGCTCTCGTACTTAATATTTCTATCATGTGCGGAATTCTTCTTAACTCAAGTCTAGATGGATTATTGTTACAATTACAATAAATACCATTGATCAATTGACCTAGTCTAATACGATTGTGCATGTAACTTGCGATTACTCATTTCGAATATGGGCTTCCACTACGAAGAAATCAGATTTGTCCCTCATTAGTTCGCCTAGTATTTCTCGATAGATCAGCTCGCTCCAGTTCATCGCTCCTTATTTTGTTATCTTTCCCTCGTCGTTGTCGGCTAAACATTGCTGGTGTCGGGTGGCACCAGCATGTTCACGACGCTGATATACGTAAGCTACTACTAAGCAGCGATAATCAGGCTAGTTACTTAGAACAACAGATAACACCGAATACGTTGCGTTGGTTTGGGCACGCATTCCTAGTCACCGATTGTCGAGGAGGGCCTTTTATCTGCCAGCTGTAGGTGGACAAAACTTGACTTGGAATCGGGTCACGAAGTCACTGCCTATAAAACTTGGTGCTGTTGGTCCGTCTCTCCTTCCAGGCTGGAATCAGTGTCACCCGCCTTGTGTCTAATTCGAGAATTTACGCGATATAGCTCGCAGTTGACACCAGTGGCGCGTCTGCTGTCATCTCTTAATCGGACTGTCTGTTTAAAGTGCGTTTGATGCCTAATTATCTGTTGGATAATGGCTGATTATGACGTGGGCAGTGAAAGCCCCAGGGAAGCTGCTTTGCTGATGCCGCCATATCTTTTCATGACAACCAGCTGTTTGTGACGGTATGTTGTTGACGAGGTGTAGGTGCCTTGAACCCGAATGTTTACTTATGGCACTAAGGTTTTATTCTAGGTCTTCTTTTTCTCCCGTTATCACTGTTTGTTCCGAATAAATAAATGAATAAATACATATTTTATTCTCGACAAAGCGAGGTTGGATGCTCCTCACTAATGTGTTCCAGTAGGTTGCTCAGCTTCCTACTGACGGTCTCTGTGCCACTCTTGACTGGTGGGACCACATGATTGTTCTGATCGTCAGTATCTGAAAGGCTGAGTATGTCAAACGCCTCCCGAAATTCCGATTTGGTTGGATCGCGCTTTGGCAAGGCGAGTAAGTATAGTAGAAAACATTCGGACGTCGCAATCACAATTCCACTTCATATTCAATTCCCCTACCAAATATTTTGACTAGACCTCCCCATTACGTCGTGAAACCCAGGCTCCTTGATCCATTTTTTCTTACGCTTCCTAAAATTGTTACTACTTTGCATTTTCACGAATTCAACTTTCCCCCGCACTTTCATTTCACATTGTTTATGGTTTTCTGTCAGCGCTATCTTCAGCACCAATTCTGATTGTTTGGTGGCCTTCGTTCACCAACAATTATGGCTGTATGCCTTTTCCCTCCTCTGTGTCTGAGCATGTGTGACTCAGTTGGTGTGCGCTCCAAACAGGCTTCATCCATCTGCATGATCCTACAGCTTTACCTGTCCTACAAACACATTGTGCACCTGTGCAGTGATTCGTACACCGGGCGCTTTGACGCTAGACTTGTTGACTCAAGCTGAAACGATAGTCATTGTAGCTGTTCTCAGTTTGGAAGCGTCATCGTTGAGGTATTTACTGTATATGGTCATTTATTCATTTGTAACTAGCGCCGTTATCCAGTTCCGGACTTGTTGTTCCTTTGATCCCGGAGGAAACGCGTCACTCGAACCTTCCAAGCAAATTTTGTCGCTTATAAATACCTAGTATCAATCAGCCCAATGGTAGGAATTTGACCGAAAGCACTACTTTCTACCAACCAGGCAATGTCTGGTTTCATGAGACCAGTGACGGGCTAAGTTGAAGCGTTCTGCACAAATTACTCGCCGCCTCTGCATCTTACTTTTCCCAGGCTCTAAAAGCACAAGCTCACAGACTGTTTCAAAGTGATGTGGTAGCCAGTCTGGCAACGTTGTGCTCAGTACCAGCAGAACCTGCTCTTTGATAACAGCAAGCTTACCGACTCTTCGGATATCCATTATTCGGTGCGCTGGCGGTATAAGGTTCGCAATCACAAACTTCCGTATCGCGCACGTGATAGAGGTTTATTACTTCTGGCAGTGTTACTACATGGAAGCGACTCGGGGATGACATGCGCCCACTCTCGGCCTTTGACAATGGGTCAGGGAGAAGGATTTCTCGGATGTAGCGGCAAAAACGTATCTGCGACGGTGAAGTCAATGAACAATGCCACCGACTATCCTGTGTCGCCTCGCGGTCGCAAAGTTAATGCGCTCCACTCTGTTCACACGCGCCGTAGGGCCGCACTCTCTCGGCTTTGGCTTTACCCGCGGTGGCCATTCTAATTCTCCTTACCCATTCTTGCGCGTGCGGTCTTTCGAACCGAAGGCTACTCAGTGCTTCTCACCTCTTAGATCTAACATGTGTAGATCATGCTATTGCGCACGTTTTCACATTTTTGCCAATATCTATGCGCGCAATTACACCAAACCTGAGCTGTTCGTGAAATGTTCTTATCTCATTGGGAAGGAGCTGCTAATGACTCGCAAACTACACTGCAACCATTTCTGCAGCATACCAAAGCTGCGGGACATTTTGTGTCGCTCATCCACTAGACATAGAGTCCGTGGTACTTAAGGACGCGTGTCAGCGCTACCGTCGTCGCCTAGCGCAAGCCGATCAATATGCACCGCTTCCCCATGTGGGCGTGTGCACGCAGCTAGGAGACTACCAATCTCTGGGTACGGTGATTTGCGCGCAGCTGCGAGCGAAAGTTAGACAGTCGTTTGTTTCGGCAAACTGTCCTTGTCGCCAGAACGATCAATCTAGGGTCCCGGACAGACTAACTGTTAAGACAAATTTTACGCGACCTGATGGGCGCAAGTAACCGACCCACCTTGTTTTCAGACGCAATAAGTTGGTCAAAATAGGACCTTCGTGTTCTAACTGCTTTACTTGTTTCCATGCCAAATGCGAGAACACCAAACCAAGCGAGTTTAAGCTATTCATCAGCAGGCCAGACTTATTTTGGTTCTGCCTGCAGTGTGATAATTTCCCCTTGGTTAAGACCGTAAGTGCATTGTTCCAGAAGTATGTGAGGCTGGTAGAAATGGTCGAGCAAAGATTGAGCACCAAAATAGCTTTGGTAAAAAAATCAAAGCAGTGTGTATGACTCAGGTCTCACCAGCGAACTTCACTGCAATCCAAATCCACAATGCCGAGGGTTATACTAACAAAGTGACTCCTGATAACACCGCCACCTCTTCGAATCGTCGAAGCGTTTACGAACCATTCGCCTCTCGCCTATTTGCAATAATTTACCCCCAAGCACAATTCCTATCACTAGGCTTCGCCGGACCTCAGAAAAGAGGCCAAAGTCACTGAGCTGGACTGTAGTTGCATACAAGAGCGCTCCAAAATCAGCAGCGGCAGTTTCTACTACAATACCCAAAAATAATGGAAAAGGCGACGCGGCACTGGCACGCACCAAATCGTCAGTCTCTTAACCGCGACCGGTATTCTTTTGAAAGTGATATGAGGACCACTTGTCCCCCAGAAAGGTCGCACAGGTAGTCATCCAGACGTCGCACTTTTGTGAGTTCACGATCCAGACACACCAACGCTTATATCTGACTCACCCACCTTTCATTTGCTTCGACACACCTACACAATGCATGCACCTTTTCTTTTCACATACACACCCACGATTACTGGGATCTTAGTCTTTACCTTTTCCATTTATTCGCCTCCGCAGTCTATGTCGCCAGCCTCTGTATAAAATTTGGGCTGTACAGCCATGTACTCGCATTTCCGCTGATTCACAAAAGTACTCTGCTGAAGACCAGTCTTCTCCTCTCGGGGTTGGGTCTGGGGATAGCAACCGATACACAGTGTGAGTATCGACTAGTGCGATCCATCTAGTTCGCGAGTACCGGCAAGTGTGTTCCGTCTCGTTCGGAGTAAAGTTAGGCGGTGATCCTACCGTTCGTGGCGACCGTATCGCTCGAGCCGACCAGGAAAATCGCAGCGACCAAGCCGTTATGTTCGAAAGACATTCAGAAAATAAGGGATGAACTGTCCATTATATGTACCATCGTTCCAGCATCAGCATCGCGTTCCATGAAAGGGAGGCAGATGGACGACCTGAACCAAATGGAACACCATAAGAAATCTGCTTGTATTGCGACTAAGTTCACTAATCTGAGCAGGGTCACTCGACTTCCAATTATTACAGGGAAGCCAGGCTTCTCCAAGTGGTGCTAGAGTCTGTCCATGAGGTGGAAGCAGTGTTGCTTTAGACAGCTCCTCTACAGAACGGATCCTGTTCGATCCGCGTTTTTCTAGACGTCCTACCAAACGAACGCAAGCAAGCAAAGCAGAGCTTAAATGAGTTCCACCTATGCACCATAACCAGAACCCTTTTTGTCCACCAATCTCATGAGCACGATGAATTCGAAGTAAAGGCATACGACCAGGAGCATTTGCGCTATATTCATAAGACCCTGCTCTTGAATGATGTTATAATTGTTTCTCTCTGTAGGATGCCATAGTCACTAAATTACAAAGAGTACGGCCCTAGATAACGAAGGTTGTGCTTCACCATCGGCAGATGGCACTTAGGTTACTGGAACACTGGCAGTCACTTGTGAACAGACTGCCAGCAGGGATCCGGTTGAAGGCAGCAACCAACACTGTCGTCCGAAGTAAGGACCCCACTTCACATAAGAAGTAGGTCTGAAAAAGTGAGAATCTTCCCATGCAGTCATGTGATCAATTTCCTATGGTTGTGCAAATTGAATTACCAGATGGACGGTCTGAACAATCACTCATTTGAAACACATCTTTAGAGTCACTGCTGGGAGCCAAAACACTTTCTTGCGTGTAAACTAATGCCTAAGACCTTCTCAGAAAACTTGCCTAACTTCGGTTTCGTCAGGAAACAAACGCTTCGGATTTCATCTCCGCAAGCAAGGCTTGGTTACACCCATAGGTTAGTGATCGAGATTCAGGGAATTTTACCTTTCCAACGCGATCGTCCCAGCAGGAGATAGTGTAATCTTGTACTATCGCAGGGACTTATAATACGAACCGATTGATGATCCGAAAAAGCGGGTCGCCAATTCACTATGGTGCCGTTTGCATCTCGGATACAATGACAAGTGCATCGTGGCAGTTGTTTTTCGCCTCACTTTAGAGATGAATTCACACATAGTATCATCACTGACGACATGCTTACTTCAAACTTACAGCCACATTCTTATCTCCGGCGATTTCAACGTATTCGACCTGGAATCTTCGGCATCTCCCAGCGAAATATATAAGGCCGAACTGCATGACCTTATCGCAAGTATCCCGCTCTACAATCACATCAGCTCACCTACAAGGTACAGAGCTGATAACGAACCCTCGATACTAGACCTCGTGCATACAAATGAGGAACTCATGATCGACGGGCCATTTATAGATAACCCACTACGGCTAAGTGATAATTTCACAACGCTTTATATCTATGATGGTTACGCCAAAGATCCGGAGGAACACGCCGAACTAACACGTAGTATCACGCGCTAAAAAATTCTGACCGATCTGGTTGCAATGACCGATTGGAAATTTTTGAAAAGTGGCTCATCTGACAGCGACTGGATTCAGTTTGTTAGACGCTTCAGCAATCCGATAGTAACTACTTCAGAAACTATGCGGGCTCCTTCCAATAATACAGTCATTCACTAGAAACAATACTCGGAAACGCATGTCACTAAGGAATGCAGCTTCGCACGCTTACTGAGTCTGACCTGGTCTTGAAACCTAGAGCGACTACGTAACCCAGCTCAATCATTGTAATACACTTGTCTGTGAGGACAAAATGGGTCACCAAAACAATTTGGCTTGTAAGTTTGCTAACTATAAGATGCTACTATCTGAGCATGTTGATATCATTCGCAAAGCATTGTACGGAATGGCGCAGAGCGCTCAAGAATCAGTCAACGTTCTACTGATACAGTATGCCCCGACCTTCCAACGAGACGTCCGCGACTAACAACAATGGTATAGTACGGGCTAAGAGAAGCGGATGATTAACAACAAGTCCCGTAGGATGGCCAAAAAGAGAACCACAACATGGTGAATAAAAAACAAAAGGATAAGATGAAAATCGTTTTGTGGACTCATTGTTAACACAGGCATGCAGAAAGGGTCAACATCAGTTGTGTAGATTACTTCTGGTTGTGCATTTTTCGTCGCATTATATCGTCTGTCGAGACACACAGGCTATATCTCGTAGTGTAGGTGGTTTATGCCAACATCAAGGCGTTTTATAAACACGGGTAAAGTGGGGTCCGAAACAACGTAATTTGGGAGGGCCTTCCAAGGCTGGCACGCACGAAGAGAGTAAAAGTTCCGTCGACATTCTAGCCGACAGTATTGCGTGGCTAACTTGAACTGGTGGCTCCTCAAATTCATGTTGTGGCTTAGTTGTAGTAGATGACGGCATATGTGCTTGGGGTTCCTTGGAATCTGGTAGGCCATAATAAGGTCGCCGTGTAGGCGTCGGCACCGGCCACTATATACTTTTAGGGTCCTCAGTCTAAGTTGACAAGGAAGGTTGAACAACCTTTTGACGTGCTTCATGGCTCTTCGCTGTGGAGTCTCGAGCGCTGAAAGGCCTTGTTTGTGCCAGGGCTACCACGCCTGGATCGCATATTCCACATGAGGCCGCAAGTAGCTGTTAAACAATTGAGAACAGGCAGAGGGGTCAAACCGCCCAAATGCCATCCGCAGCATGCCAACATGTACTGTTACAGTTATTGCACACGATAGAACATGTTGACATGGAACTTGATACAGTCTCTCCTATCACTATAGTGCCGAGTAGTTTTTATGACATTCACCTACATGACATGCCTATACATCCTTCAGCCTATCGATTTGACAGTTATACCAAGGCCCCGGTAGAAACACGGGGATTTGTGGCGATTGTGTTGCAACTTGGGGCCGTGAAATCATCAGTTGCTGTGTACGTTACCCGCGGTAATAACCGTCCCTTACTCGGACGCAACGCTGTGGTTGCACTGGGAGTCGCACCGTCCCTATCTCCTATGCGTATCATAGCAATTAACCTATCAGACCTACAGATACAGTACCTGAAACTGTTTGAACAAACAATAAGGCGCGCTCCCTCCGTTCACCGCATATGTCTGAAGCAGGATGCTAATCCGGTAGCTATTGCTCATCCACGTCCAATTCCTTTGGCCAGAAGAGAGTCTGTTTCGTCAGGATTACGGCAAATGATTGCGGATGATCTCATTGAACCCATTAACTGTTCTGAATGGGTCCACCTTATGGTTACAGTCTTCAAAAATGACGGTACAGTAAGAAAATGCAATGACCTGCAGGCCCTAAATCGGCAAAACGTGGTAGAAAAGTTTGTGCTTCCAACCGCGGATGAACTATTAGTAAAACTAGCCGGCGCCCGATTTTTTTCAAAACTGGACCTTAGGAAGACTTTCTTTCATATGCCTCTAATTAAGGAGTCATGACCGCTGACCGCATTTCTTACTATGGAAGGACTCTTTCAGTACAAAGTCTTGCTAATGGGCTTGAGTTCAGCCCCAGCAGCTTGGAAAAAGTTTGTGTTTCACTCATTTGCCAATTTACCTGGTCAAATACTATACATGGACGACATCTGTGTATTCGATAGGACTCCAGAAGAACATGACCTACGACTGCTTGCTGTGTTACGTCGACTACACAATCTCAACCTTCGATTAAACCTCGAGAAGTGCAAATTTAATGCTAGTGAAATCGAGTTCCTGGGCCACATTATAACGAATGACGGTCTGAAGCCGGGTTTTGACAACGGGCGTGCCATCACCGAGGCTCCTTGTCTACAGAACTCCACTGAAATAAAGCAGTTTCTAGGTATCTTTTCTTACAACCTACGTTACCTGCAAGATTTCACGAATATTACTGAACCACTGCGTGAACTGACAAAGGAGAAAAGTGTATTTCTTTGAGGTCCACCCTAACAAGAGGCATTTGACGAAATAAAACGCCGCATAGCTTTCACACCAGTCATGGCACTTTTCGACAGGACGTGCCTAACGATTGTCACGATTGATGCATCAAACATGGGTTGGGTGCTATACTATCCCAAATTCAAAATGGGCACGAAAGAGTTATTGCATACGTTTCCAGAAAATTGTCGGCGGCAGAGCTTTCTTACTCTGCCGGGGAAAAAGCCATTGCCTGTGTGTGGGCTTGTAAAAAGTGGAATTTGTTTTTGTTCGGAAGACCCTTCACTTTTCGTACAGTCCACGCAGCGCTAACCAGCTTATTTACTCGGGGAACAAATGGCATCACGCCACTTCGGATACATCGCTGGTATGCACGATTGTTAACATACGATTTTCAAATTAAATTCCGTCCCGGCCGCGAAAACCAGGTAGCGGATGGGCTCTCTCGACTGCCACTCAACGAAACGGAAAATAATGAGGGGTTACTGGTGTCTTCCCTGAGTAATGAACCACTTTTTGCCCTACTAAGGAAGAAATCCAGAGGGTGACTCAGGAAGATGAGACACTCTGCCGCGTTCAGGAGTTTCTGCTAGACGGTTGGCCACGAAATTACAAGATCACAGGCGAGTTTCGGCCGTACTACGTGTTGCGTCACGAACTTCCAGTTATAGCTGGATGTTTAATGCGTGGCGAAAAATTTATGGCCCTTCGGAGCTCGATACGAAAGATCACGCTATTTGCCCACGAAAGCCACCCTGGTACCGTTCGTACGAAACGCATGATTGACGCATGCTTCTGGTGGCCCAGAATGTCACACGAAACAGAAAAACTTGTTCATGACTGCTCTTCATGTCAAGGGGCAGACAAGCGTTCAAGGCCGTTTTCATCCCCTTTACAACCTATTGACTATCCTATGCGACTGCGGGCCAAGATACCTCTTGACATCATGGGTCCATTTAGCTCAGCGCCTCAGCATCAAAGGAACTGTTTGGTGGCGACCTGCTTTTACAGTAAGTGGCCGGAAGCCCATTTGTGTGGAGAGGTGACTACTGCCAGCATTATTCGATGGCTGAAATACATGTCTTCCGGCTTCGGATTACCAGAGGAGATAGTGACGGACAATGGACCGCAGTTTACAAGCCACGAGTTTCTTTCATTCCTTCAACTTCACGCTATCCGGCACTCACGTACAGCGCCGTATATTCCAGCGGCAAATGGCTTGGTAGAGCGGTTCAATCAATCCTTGAAAGTGAGTATCTAAACTATTCGCTTATCTGGTACAGGTTGGGATGATGCAGTTCTACAAGCAGTATTTTATTACCGAACCGCACACCACCGAGCCACAGACGAAACGCCAGCTGAACTCTTGCTTTGGCGTGCCCTTCGGACAAAGTTGAATGCCACACTTTCTATTCCTGCAACCAATTATTCCGACAAGTTAGAGCGTTGCCATCGATATCAGACCACTTACCAGAAGCTTACTACTCCGCTCCAGCCCGGAACATTCGTGCGCTTGAAGGTAAACGCTGCATCAAAAGGACAGTTCACGTTATCAGATCCGATAAGAATAACGCGTGTATGTGGGCCAGACACTTACCGGCTGGAGGATGGCCGCACAGTCAACGCCCGGAGATTATTCACAAGTATCAGACGAACTGCGCATGTGCCACCAACCTACACTGACGAAACTACGCAAAGCATGCAGCTCTGCAGGAAGAGCTGAAAACAAGACCGAATCGATATGGTTTCGACGCATTATATGATTAAACGGAGAGATATTGTGTATTCTGTCATCATTCTTGACGGCTCGGCTAAATAACCACGTGCACACAACCCCAGACACACACAAAAAGCGTCTAATTCTCCGCTTCCCTCTTGATTCATCCTTCTCCTCGCGACACCTTAATGTACTCACCCAGTTAGACATTTATCAGATTACAGCAGTTCGTTTACGGGAGTGACCTTCTTACTACTGCTCGTGTATTTGACCTTTCGTACACAACAGCGGGTTCCGAACGATTACCGCTTTTGAAAATGAAGTGAATAAGCCATGTTTCCACATGGTAAGCACAATTTGTTTATCTAAACAGGTTTGGAAGAAATGCGATAATGGTCCGGCTAGTGTAGTCGCTGCTGCGTTCAGCGCCCTTGATTGAATATACTCGATTACGTGAGAGCTGTAGATGCGTAGTGAGAACAGTTTCTTCAACACAGCTGTGGTAGTAAAATCGATGTTAGTGTTGTAGTTGGGGATAGGGATGTGGGTATGTAACACTGGTGTACGTCTCTTTGGACGGTTGAGGCATTCTGCATTAGTAGGACGTTGGCTGCCTCTTCGACACCCTGTGCCACTCCGACTGGTGTGTTAAATAGGGAGATACCGAGCTTCACTTTCCGGATGGTGTTAACATGCTTGTATAGGAGCTTTCTGTAGTTGGCAAATCTACGGGCCAAATGTTGTTGGTGAGTCAATTTGTCCTCACGGACAAGCATGTTACAATGATTGCACTGAATCTCGTAATCGCTCCAGATTTCGGGACAACGACGAGCTCTGTAAGTGTGTCAAGCTGTGTTCCTTATTGACATCGCTTGCGAGTTCTACTTCTGATGAGAGACGAGGGATTGGTGAAGTGAACCCTCTTTGTATCCGAAGCAGTTGCGATTAGATTGCTGAAGCGTCTAACAAACTGAATCCAGGCGCTATCGGGTGAGCCACCTTTCAAGAACTCCTAATCAGTTCTCTCAACTAGGCTGTTCAAAATGTTGTAATGCGTGATAGTACGTGCTAGTTCTGTGTGTTCCTCAGGATATTCAGCGTAACACACATTGTTATAAAGTATGGTGACATGATCGCTAAGCCCCAGTGGGGTGTCTATAAATGGCCTGTCGATCATGAGTTCCTCATTTGTAGGCACGAGGTCTCGTACCGATGGTTTGTTATCAGCTCTGTACCTTGTAGGTGAGCTGATGTGATTGTAGAGCGGGATACTTGCGATAAGGTCTTGCAGTTCGGCCTTATATATTTCGCTGGGGGTACCGAGCTTTCCAAGTCGTGCACTTTGAAATCGCCGGAAGTGAATTTGTGGCTGTAAGTTAGGAGTAAGCACTTCGTCAGTGATAATATTAGGCGGGAATCCATCACTGGTGTAGATGATAGGGAGCGATACACGACTGCCACGAAGCAGTTGTCGTTGTGTCTGAGACACAAACGGCACCTTAGCGTATCGGCGACCCGCTTCTCCGGATCATCCAGTGGTTCGCATTGTAACTCGTTACGACATCATAGGATGACACCGCCTCCCCTGCTGGGACGATCGTGTCGGAACAAGGACATACCCTGAGTCGCCATCTCGGCATCCGTAATCCATGAGTACAACGAAGTCTCAGTTATGGAGATGAGGTCCCAACCGTTTGTTGCCTGTTGCAACAGAAGCTCGGTCAGTTTGCTGAGGAGGCCTTTGGCATTCGTATACATGCAGGAAAGTGTTTCCATTCTCACTAACGATCCGAGGCACTTGTGGCTAGGATGATAAGTTGTGTTTGCCGTTTTATGGTCGGTTGTTAGCCGTTTTTTGTGCTTTTATCGGCGAGTCGCTTGGAGTTGGCTTCGGTGGCGTCGTGATTAGCCCCTCTGACAACTCAGTTTGCACTATGCATGGGGAGTGACTGCAGGATTGCACATGAAGATCCTCACTGCCTTCAGACTTGCTTCCGGTGTGAATTTTGGAGCTCGGTTTACAGTCTGTTCCGAAGAAAATGCCAGCGTTCCAGTAGCGTAACTACCATCTGTCTAAATTGTAATACAACATTGATTATCCTTGGGCTGCACCAGTTGTAGCTTTCTGATGTTGGCAGTCTCGAGAGCGAAGTATCAACAACGTCATTCGGGAGTGGGTCTCATGAATATAGCGCCACTGCTCCTGGTCGTGTGCCTTTGCTTCGAATTCATCGTGCTCATGAGACTGGGGGACACCATGGACAAAAATGTTTCTGGCTACGGCGTTTAACTGGAATTCTTATAAATTCTGCCTCGCTCGCTTGCGCTCGCTCCAGGAAACGTCTGGAGCGACGCGGAGCAGACCGATTTCGTTCTGGAAACTAGTAGTCGAAAGCAACGCTGCTTCTACTGCCTCGACAGAGTTTAGCACAACCAGAAGAATTCTGGCTTCGCCATAATGCTTGGAATTCTGGTGGCGGGTGATCCTCGTCAAGTTGGAGGGTCTAGTCCGAATACCGAGGTTACTTTAGCATTCCATTGGTTCAGCTCACCCAGTTTTTCCCTCAAAGAATTTGATGTTGACTTAGGAACTTTGGTACAAACTATAGGTAGGGCATCCAGTTGTTTCTGAGTGGCTTTCTTGGGAGTGTGGACCGTAGTTGGGAGGCCCAGTGATTTCTGTTCATCTGTGCAGCGTTGCCTTTCATTTTAGTTATAAGTGTGGTTATAGGAACAGCAGCGTCTGATTTTTGAGTGCACTTTGATGCAACAAGGGCCCAGCTGCCACTGGAATAGCATGTTTCCTGGATTTCGACAATGTCTGGTGAGAGGAAGTGGGTTTGGTGGAAATTGTTGTATATGGGCTAGGGATTAGGTGTTCGGGAACGCTTGGGCGATTTGGAATATTGACAGTGTTCGCAGGTGCAACTTTGTTAGTGTAGCATTCGGTGTTGTTTAGTTGGGTTGCAGTGGAGTTAGGCGGATGGGCCTGTGTCAGACCTTCTATTGTGCTTGTTCCTTCCGAAGCTATGTTGGTGCCCAGCATCTTCGCAAATACGTCTGAAGTCTTTCATACTTCTGGGACAGTGCAATTACGATTTTAACTAGTGGGACAGTATTACACTTCACACAGAACCAAAATCAA
Source organism: Dicrocoelium dendriticum (assembly GCA_944474145.2). Lineage (NCBI taxonomy): Eukaryota > Metazoa > Platyhelminthes > Trematoda > Plagiorchiida > Dicrocoeliidae > Dicrocoelium > Dicrocoelium dendriticum. The sequence continues at coordinate 73,580,455 of OX104065.1, read as the reverse complement.
CCAGACCTGCTGCTGATCAGCCTTCACTCGCCTGGTGTGATTTTCCTGCATTTCGCAAGGAAATAGGTTTGGCAATTTCCACAACAAATTCTTATTTTGACCATCTTAGTGCACCTTCCACAGGCAAGTGTAGGCACCGCGGCTCGGTTATTTGCACTCATCAGGACACGTAAAGGTATAGTGCTTAGTCCTACCCAGGACCCTGGATTTATTGATCCGGCCTCGATGTCAGCCCGCCGAGACTGTGGCTGTCTCAATGTCTCACTCTTGCGGCCGTACACAGGTAGTGTGATTCAGCGCACACAAGCACACGAAGGCGCAGCGTTTATTGATGGGGCCGCGTTACACTACGACGCACGCGGGACGTTGGCAAAGTACCCCAAGTGCCTCGGACCCAAAATGTCTCGTAACTTTGTTATGCTGCCGCCTGTAGGGATGGTTGCAGGGTCGTTTGAGAGTCCTCAGCTTCTTCTACCGAATGAGACCAAAATTATCCTCGAAAAGCTCGAGGGTGATGTGAGTTCACAAGCAGAACTCGACGAAGAATGTGCCGAAACTGAGAACAGGAGTAACAGTATGATCCACACAAGTTAGATCCAAGAGATGGAAAGCACTGAGTAGCGCTCCTCGAACTGGTTCGAACGAGCACACGCACAAGAATTTGTGTGGAGAACTGGAGTGATCACAGTGAGTGAAGCGAGAGTCGAGATAAACTGCGGCTGTACGGCAGTCAGTTTAACTGACAACTGTTACATACCCACCTACATCGTCTAACTTTCAGCGCGTACTAACATTCTTTTACTGCCACATTTGTGTTGAAGAAACTGCTCTCACTGCGCACTTACAGTTCTCCAGGAATGGATGCCATTCCCCCGATGACTCTGAACATGGTATCAGCATCGTTGGCAGGGCCATTGGCGGATTTATCTTAAACGCGAGTAGATAAGCAAATTGTGCCTACTGTGTGTAAACATGGTATAAGCACGTCAATTTACAAATGTGGCAGTCGCTCAGAACGCACTAACTCTTGTCCAGTGGCCCCACTCCTTGTACTCTCAATGGTGGTGGAGGCAATCATTACTGAGGCTTTAGCCTACCACATAGTATGCTACAACATTATAGCACATGAGCAGCACGGTTTCCGCCAACACCGTTCATGCACAACCAACCTACTGATTGCACGCAGTAGCTGGAAGGAAGCGGCCGATAAAGGGACAGGGATAAACCTAATTTACCTCGACTCCTCTAAAGTTTTCAACCGTCCAGAAAGCAGCATTATGCTAAACAGGCTGGAAAGCTATGGAGTTGGTGATCCTGTCCTTGGGTGGATCAGGAATTTCCTGCAGAATCAAAAACCGCAGGTTAGAATGCTTACCTTCTGATTTCCTTGGATTTCCTGCTTTTCGCTGATGATGATAAGATGTGGCGGACGATCAACAACGGAGGAAATCACGGTGCACCTTAGCGAAAATTGGACAGGGTGTAGGAATGGTCATAATATGTTTCAGGTTGATTCACTTATAAAATGGTCCACGTTCGCCACCAGCCGGAAATCATATCCAACTTTGGGGGCTAGAAATTGCAAACAGTCATCCATGTGTGCAACAATGGGGTATTAATCCAGGATGAACTTGGCAGCTCAGAACAGTCTAGGAAGCCGCCGAAAACTGCGAACCGACAAGTTGGCATCCTGAGAATGGAATTCGGGCAGTTTGCCCCATCTGTCTGTTCGCAGACGCTAGACACATACGTGCGGCCTCATGTGGAATACGCAATCCAGGCATGGCAGCCCGGACAAAAGCAAGATCTCGCAGATCTCGAGACTCCACAGCAAAAGGCCACAAAGCACGTCAACCGGTTGTTCCATCTTCCATATCAACTTAGGCTAAGGAGCCCAACATTTTACTATGGCCGATATAAGAACCTACCTGGCGACCTAATAATGGTCCGCCAGATTTGGATGAATCCCAACCACATTCACCGCCACCTACCTCAAGTCAGTCACATTACAAATTTGAGGGGTCATAAGCTAAAGTTGGCAACGCAATGCAGTCGGCTAGAATGTCGACGAAACGTTTCCTCACTTCGCGTGCGCCAGCCATTGATAGCCCTTCCAAGAAAGCACAATCTTTACTTCACGTGACCACGGTTTGTCCACTCTGCGAGCACGTGTGTATTTATAGACCATGTTTCCGTCCCACAACACAGCATACATGAGGAATCACAAAATGTCACCTTCGTGCCTCGTCACCCGGAATATTTCGTGGTCCTGACTGTCTGTCTGACCCCGTAGCTTTGCTTCCGTAGCTCGCATTCTGACCAGCCTGGCGTTGTTATAAAGCTCTTGATTTGCTTGATCTCGGTTGCGTTATTCGGCTTGGGGTTACTCCAGGGAGCACCGACAAAGGTGTTTCTGTCTGCTTTACTGGACTATCGACACATCCCTTTTCAGTACTCTTTGGATCAGGCACGTTCTCATTCGTTGCTCGCGTTCCGCTCTCTTCCCGTATTCTTAGGCTGGGGTTGCGCTATCCGATCTTGTGCATGATGTCAGCGCCCGTTTCCGTCCTCCCTCGTTCTAGTGGCTTTTCAGTCTCCTGCGTGATCGCTGCCTTTCGCGCCACAACACCCTCCCCTACTCGAAGTTGCTTTTCACTCGAATACCATGGCAGCATTAGAGCTGAGTTTACCCAGCGTTTCGCCGCTTCACTGTCAATTTTGACGTTCACTCCTTTTTTTGAATGCCGTGTACCGTGTTTTTTGAACTTTTACTTGGTCCCCTGTGTTTTGGTCGATCGTTGTTTCGTACTTTGACTTGTTCCCCTTTGCTGAACGGTCTCCACTTTTGCACTGCATACCTGACATCATAGTTCCGCTTATTTCGTAACTGTTGAGATTTCGTTTCTCTTCTGACAGGTGCTTCCAATATCTCGTGATGCGCTGTTGAATGTCCACACTCACGAGCATTCATCAATCAGGTGTCGAGTGCAATACTGGTGTTTCTAATGAGTTGTAATTCGAATGTAGAAACCTTTGTGTTCGACTGAATGCTGCTTCGATATGCGAGTAGAACCTCCGATAACGCTTCCTCCCATGCCATATTCGTGCAGTTTATCCTTGCCTTCATTGCTCTATTTAATCGCTCTGTCATTCCGTTGGTTTGCGGGTGGTACGGTGACATGCCTCGTCTCTGGATCCCCCACTTGTTCAACATCGCCTGGAACGTCTTTTGCTTCAAAGCAAGATTCTTGCTCCGTAATAACGAATTTCGGCATTTCTTACTTTGTTTGCACGTTGAATTCGAATACCTGTGACAAGGTTTCGCCTGTTTGATCTCTGATCGGCACGGGTTCTACCCATCGCGTGAAGTGGTCAATCATCACGAGTATGTAATTGTTTCTTGAGCGACTTAACGGTAGAGGTCTAATGACATAAAATCTCTAAAACTGCAACGGTTCGTCGACTTCGATAGATTGCATCCGTGATCTCAGTGTGTCCCTTTTGCAGTTAGTTTGGCAGCTATGGCAACACCGAATGTATGCAGCTACGTCCTTTCGCATGGATGGCCAAAACAGTCTTCTCTGTAGCAGTCCAAAAACTCTCTGAAAACCCATATGGGCGTTGTCATGAGCCAACTGAATCGGCCCCATCGCGATAAGGCTGGACCTTACCGTGGTGCGATGGTTTGCGTGCTTCAGAGGTCCATTGAGCTACGCTGGGTTGTGCTTTTGCACCTTCAGAGCCACTCATACCAGATTGGTCAATGGTTAGAGGCCAGACAAACTACATCCTGGTTCTCTAGGTTGGAGTTGGAATGAAGGTGGCTCCTTGCAGCCCAACGCCAAAGCCGCTGCCTTGCGGTAAGGTTTTTGAACCAAACGCTTTGGTTGAGGACCCTAATCGTTCTCTTGTCTAGGCCTGGGCAACCTGACAGTATCCTGCCCACGCAATACAATAAATCTCTCTTCAAACAAATTCCTTTAGATCCGCCCTCTCGCTCAGAAGTCAAACGTGAGATCGGACTGTTGAAGTTGAACAAAGCCGCGGGACCAGATGATCTTTCTCCAGCCCTCTTCGAATTCGGGAGACCTGCTCTTGTTGATGATCTACCTGAGTTACTAGTGAAACTGTGGGAGCAGGAAACTGTCCCAACCGACTGGAGCCACACCTTTATTGTTCCCATCTTCAAAGGACGCTCACATTCGGAATGCGGCAGCCATAGAGGAATCAGTCTGATCCCCATTGCCTCCAAATTACTCGCCTCTGTAATCCTTCACAGACTGACTGGCGCCCGTGAAAGCCTGATTCGTGAGGAGCAAGCAAGGTTTCGTCAGGGTCGTGGCTGCATTGACCACATCTTCAACTTGCGTCAGTTGTTGGAGCAACGTCACACATATTGGCGGCGCACCGTTGTCGTGTTCCTCGACATCAAAGGTGCCTTTGATTAGGTTGGTCGATATGCCCTTTGGAACTGTCTAATCAGGAAAGTTGTGCTCGAGAAATATATAAATATTACCCGAGCATTATACGCGCATAGCACGGGCAGTGTGATAGCTTACGGCAAGCATCCGCCACCCTTCAATATCCCCACCGGTGTGAGACAAGGATGCCCGTTGTCACCTTTCTTCTTCAACTTCGCTATTGACGAAGTCATGGAGATATCATTTACAGGACACGACTTAGAAGGTGTGGAGCTACTCTCAGGAGAACGACTTCTTGACTTCGAGTATGTAGACGACATTGCTTTCATCTGTGACAGATTCAAGACGTGCCAAGCGGCACTGGACAGATTGGCACTGGCTGTCAGCCGCTTCGGGCTTTGCTTTGCATCATCGAAGTGTAAAGCGTTCCTCCAAGATTGGCAGGGATCGCCTCCTGCACTAAACATTGGTGGGGATCAGCTGGAATTCGTTCAGAAACTCAACTACCTGGGAAATTTTTATCAGCGTCCGTGGGATTGAAGATGAGATCACGAACCGAATATCAAAAACTCGAAGTGCTTTTTCTAATCTTCGCCACCTATGGCGGCGGCGCGACATCACTCTCGCCCAGAAGGGTAGAGTGTACAATGCAGCGGTACGTTCGACCTTACTGTACGGCTGCGAAACCTGGCGCCTTAGATTAGCAGATCTAAAGAGGCTAGTTACGTTCGACCATCGGTGCCTTCGCAGTTTGGCTCACATCTGGTGAGAACACCGCGTGAGTAAAGAGCGAGTTCGACGCCTTGTTTACGGCACAGGAAAAGGAACTGAACCACTCAGCGCCGCCATTTCACGCACCAGGCTCCGATGGCTGGGCCACGTGTTGCGCATGCCAGCCCACCGACTCCCTCGACGTGCGTTGTTTGCTCACCGGGGATGTGGGTGGAAGAAGAGGAGGGGTGGCCAAGCGATGACTTGGTCGAGAGGAATGAAGGCCCTCACTTCGGAGTTGGCCTCAGTTGGAGCTTCATGGCTCCCTGGTTGGGGTCCGAAAGACCATGAACACGTTTGGATAGGTACACTTGCTGACATGGCTAGGAGCCGACTTCAGTGGCGTTCCTGCTGTGCGTTTCGTTTTCCCTCCCCATCCCTTTTAGCCTCCCCTCCAATCACGATATCATTTCGTAACGTAATCAAATTTTATATAATACTTTTTCCTGTTGCCTAGTAGCCGGTTGGTAGCTTTTCAGAACGATGCCAATCCGTTGCTGGTAGCTCAGTTGGCATGCAACTGCTATATTTCTATTCTTTTTCTTTTATGTATTGCGCCACAATAGCTGAGGTGTTTTAAACCTCTAGCTAACGTGTATAAATGAATGAAACGATGATGAACTGAATCAGCCGTGCTCGTTGGTTCTATGAAATAAACGGTAGTTTTGTCCCGTTCGTTGCCACCACCAAATTACCGTTTGTCAGGTGAAGCCTGTCCCAGATCTAGGGGAGTTCCTTCAGCTCTCCAATTGTTGCTTCCGGTTCGGTTCCTCATTGTAAATCAGTACACACTAAGTACAGGAAGTACACTAAGTTTACAACTTCCTCCGTCCTCTGCTATTCCAGTAGGTTCATATCTTCCACTGTAACATCGCACACTGGTATAACATTGTCTGGCATGAGTTCGTCCAAAGACGGGCGCGACAGCATGCATGTTAGTACGTTCTTTTTTCGTCTATGTGCCCGATGGTAAAAGTAAATTCTTGTAGCCAGTAAGCCCATCCTTCCAGTCGCCCCCTCGGGTCTTTCGTCGTTATCAATCATAGCGGTTTGTGGTCAGTGATGACATGGAACTCATTCGCTAAGAGGTATGTCTTCCACTTCTCCAAAGCCCACACGGTTGAAAGACATTCCTTCTCGGTTGTAGTATACCTTTACTCTGCGCTCGTTAGCACTCTACTGGCATATTCTATCACTCCGGCTGGTTGGAGCAGAACTGCACCGATTGCAACGTTACTTGCATCGACCACCACAGTGAACCTCTCACTCGGATTGGGTATGCGTAAAAATACAGGATTGTTTGCTACGCAAAACTTTAGGTGGTTGAAGGCCTGCTCCGTCTCGGATGTCCGGACGAACGGTTCGTCCCTGTGGAGCAGCTTTATTAACGGGCTGATCAGCTCTGCAAAATGTGGCACGAATTTCGAATCGTATGCCACTACTCCCAGGAGTGAAAGGGGCTAACGTTTGGACTTAAGGACGGCAAAATTCTTGATCGTCTCACGTTTCTCATGGAGTGGTTATACTTGGCCATTCCCCACAATGTGACCGAGGCACACGATATACTTCTGGACCAGTTGCGACTTCTTGCGATTTAGTTTTAAAACGGCTTTCTCTAGTCTTTGTATACCGCTACGAGTCTGACACCACGTTCTGTCCCAGAGAAAATAATGATATCATCTCCATAAACTACCACTCCTTGGATGTCTTCCAGAATCATCAGTAGTAGGCGTCGAAATGTAGCAGGAGCATTGCACAATCCAAATGGCATCCTTAAAAATTCATACTGTGAGCGGTTCACACTAAAGGCTGTCTTATGACCATCTTCTTCTGCAATGGGAAGCTGCAAGTATCCCGAGCGGAGATCTATCAACTACATCTGCTTTGCCATGTAAAGCTTAGAGAAAATTTCTCCATATGTGACATCGGAAATGCGTCCTTCACCGTCAATCTGATTAGCTCTTTGAAATTAATGCAAAATCATTAGGTTTCATCTGCCTTCTTCGTCAGTAGGACCGGTGATGAATACAGGCTGTTCGTTCTCCTAATGATCCCTCTAGTCTCCATCTCTGCCACCTGTTTCTGTACCTCCGACAAGGTATTCTGTGGTATTCTTCTGTAAACTGACTTGCATTGTCCCCCGGGATTAATGATATCCGGCGTTCCATCCAGTTACAGAAGCCGTAATTATCATTCACATCGGTAAACAAGTGCGCATAACTCTTTAGCCCTTCTCGTATTGTGCGACTTGGGCAATAAGACAAAACATTCACGACACCCATTCGGTTAGATTGTTCTGTGCTCAACTCCATTGCTTCGTCACCCACAATCACCACGTCTTTTCTCAAATTGATTCCGGCTCCGAGTCGCTTTAGGTAATTATTACCGACTATTGTTTCCGTAGCCTCCTCAACGACGAACTTCGAATGATTAATAAGTGTTGCTTTTAGCCTAACTTTCAAGCGCTGCAGCCCGTCAACTTCAAGCAATATCCTCCAACCTTCTGCGCTACAATTGGTGATTGCGTCAACGGAACCCCATCGGTCATTCGCGTAATGGAAACCGCCGCCATTGTGTCCACTATGGCACGGAATGATACCCCTACAATATTTATATCGAAGAACGGCACTCTCCACCTACTCGGCATGGACAACGAGAAACAACGATAAAGATTTCCGTTCATACGAAATCGAGCAAAATGACCCACATGGTTGCATCGAAAACAGCAATGTTCCTCCCGGCTTTCATGTTCGTTGCGTTGTGTAACCCCTTTCATTGTATCCTTCGAAATCAGCTTTGCCACCATCTGTGTCAGCTCGTCTACCTTTCGTTCCCACTCCGAAGGTTGGATCCTCCGTACCGTCGCAGGCTCCGAGAAACTTTGGGCCACTGTCACCAGCTCCTCCACCCTATTGACTCCAACCAACAATGTCGATTTGTCTCTCTCCTGAAGTTCGCTAGGTAGACTTCGGATAAACTGCCCTCTCAACAATCGTTCTCTCACGGCAACATGTAACTCAGGGAGCCCAATCGCCAGGCGCATGCTCAGCCTGTAGAAAAACACCGTCAGGTCCTCTTGATCTTCCCATTTCGCCGAGTAAAACTGTTCTAGCGCCTGCAGCCGATCAATTTCCTTTCCGAATTCTGCACACAGCGCTGCCTTCATCTCACTGAACACGCATCTGGCTTTGACCTTCCGAGTCAGTAAGTACATCGCCTTCGCTCCCCCGGTTAACAGCGTGCTCAAGGCCGTCAGTAGGCTGGCATCACATTTGACTCAGATGCACACTGCGATAGCTTCAAATTCCCCTAGACAAGTTTCCACATCACAATCCGCAAACTGCGTTGGCCAGGTCAGCTTCATCCTATATGGTCACAGCACCACCGTAGCAAAACGAATCAGCAAGAAAGCACAATCTTTACTTCACGTGACCACGGTTTGTCCACACTGCGCGCACGTGTGCATTTAGCGACCATGTTTCCGTCCCACAACACAGCATACATGAGGAATCACAATATGTCACCTTCGTGCCTCATCGCCCGGAATATTTCGTGGTCCTGACTGCCTGTCTGACCCCGTAGCTTTGCTTCCGTAGCTCGCATTCTGACCAGCCTGGCGTTGTTAGAAAGCTCTTGATTTACTTGATTTTGGTTGCGTTATTCGGCTTGGGGTTACTCCAGGGAGCACCGACAAAGGTATTTCTGTCTGCTTTACTGGACTATCGACGCATCACTTTTCAGTACTCTTTGGATCAGGCACGTTCTCATTCGTTGCTCGCGTTCCGCTCTCTTCCCGTATTCGTAGGCTGGGGTTGCGCTATCCGTTGGATTCGTTCAAATTATTATCACGTAACCGTAGTAGGAAACTGCTTGTCATCAGTGAGGCTTTGTTGATAGAGACGATTCGTCGGCTGTCCTACGCACACAAACCACTGATGTAATCGGTAAAACCACTCCGTTTTTGATTGCGCATTATTCATCACTTCCCAGTGGGCGCAATTTCGCTAGTAGGGCACCCACCTATTGAACTGAAGTTCTCTTCTTGTGTCGATGAAGGGGACTCACTGTTTACACGAGTTTCGCTCATGTGGAGAATCGGCTGGCATGGAATTTGGGCTAGTGGCGCTAGAGGGTCAGTGAGGTGTGGACCGCGGCTCGTCTCTGGGTCCGGCACGTCCACTGACGGGTCAGCGGTTGACGGGTGTGGCGAGTCGAATAAGTGTGAGTGCGCGCGTGCTGCACATTGGTAGCTCACCGTGGTTTCGTAATGTGGTTGATAGGGGACTCGAGATTGCACTCGCTTATATCCTTTATTGAACCGCTGTTCGATTTAATTGCCCCTGGGGATTATCTCAAAGTGTTGCCTCATAGTTCACAATGCGTTCGCTGATTGAGCGCACTTGCAGACATTTACCCATCCATCTAAGTGGTTTTTCTTTGAGCGCAATCACCGCACAGTGCGAGCAGCAGAGGAGGCGTGACATGAGATTGCGTGCGGCCGAGTTACCTGTCTTAAGCTGCTGAGTGTAAGGAATCATCGGTTTGACGGAGGAAGACAGCATTGGCAAATAAACTGCAATGTGCTATATGTGGCCTTGACATCTGCGGGAAGGCACTGTTGCAACTGTGAAGCGGGTAACGGGTTAGTGATACTTTGCGTGTTCTGCTCTGCATGCAATTACCTTATGCTGGTGGGGTTTGCACACCGCGGACTGGTGCAGCGCCTATGCGGCGTTGGTGGGAATGCGAGTCCGTACGCCACAATTACACAACCGAACCCTGCTTATTAAAGGTAGTATGATTGCGTTGTGTTTGACCCTGGGTATTAACTGTCCACTGCTCGTTCTCTGATTCGCTCATCGGAGGACTTCTACGTACTTGTCTGCGTTTCTCAACACATAATGCAAGGAAACAACGTCTCAGCTCCTGCACACAGTAGCTCCGCCTACATGCTGAATGTTCCCGCGACATCGAAGACACTATATTCGTCACTTAACCAACCGTTAACGCGTTGTTCACTAACATTGCGAGCACTGCAGCTGCTATGGTAATTGCTATGATTTATTAGCAGTCGAGATACGACAGCCGCGTCGGCGAAGTACAAACACAGTAAGATAACTACCGAGATTACGGTTGCCGATAGTACGTCCTAGTGTTGCCAAAATTGGAGAGCTGTATTGCACAAGGCAACCTTACGTGGCTTTTAAGTAAAACAATTGGTGAACGATGAAAGCAATATATCAGGGAAATGAAAGAGGTTTACAGATCCATTAAGTGTATTGCTCGCACGTACTTCACACTGACATGTTCCACCATTTGTTTACAATGGTGCTGCGTAACGCTGGCTCGTGCTTCCGATATAATCTTCTCAAGGAACTTTATCCTCCATTCTGTTTTACTGAGCGCACCAGCTGGATCTCCTCGCAGCATCTCGGGATATCCGCGCTGCAGGGCTTTTATGACGTTCGCCTTGATGATACTCTAAACGCCTTTTATGGGGTTCAGTGAAGGCGAATATGGTGCGAGTCGTAATAGCCTCCATGATTGGTAACGGTCCTCTTGGAACACACGTTCCAGATCCGTGTGGCATGGTGCGTTGTCACAAATCAGCAGACACCTGTCAGTAACAGCGGTGCCGTTGGCATCAAGCATTCGCCGCAACCACCGCGCACAACGTTCCTTGTTGTAACTCCCCCTTAAGACGGTATATTTCAGAAGTCCATCTACAGTCATTGCGCTGATAAGGTGTAGATTTTGATCACGAGTGTTTGCTACAGTGCACTGCGCACGTGTGCCACGTGCTGAACGCCCCATTGTGCGAGCGCAAAACAGAATGAAATTCGTCTCATCAATCCAAACGGGTTGCCACCCTTCAGCTTCCAAGTTCATCAGCTGCAAAACAAGACTTCCTTCGTCTCTTGTTATCAAACGTATTCTTTGACTCCGGTACAGCATGTAGCTTTTTCATGGTAATGAGGCGAACATCTAGACACCGAGCTACTGTGCTGACGCTCATCTCTACGTTGAGCTCCACTTTCAATCGGAAACGAAGACACTGTAAGGTTATGGTAGGCTCCGCTTCGACCCATTCCACCAGATTATCCACGTGAATATCAGTCAATGATTTTCGACGTGCCCCGCCGCGTTTTCGTTTTGGTTTGTTTGACTCTACCGTCTTAATCCAACTTCGGCAAGTCTTCAGGTTGACATTTAACACGGATGCAACCTGCTTCCAGTCACCGCCTTCTTCATAGGTATTCAATATTCTTGCCTTAACCTCCGCCGGATGGAGCATGTGTGGGCCTCCTCTTGACATTATGTGTAGAGTGAACTAAATGATGTTAACTTGCACCGTATGATTACCTACCTGAAATAATCGCGCTGCGCTGAGGTGCAAGTAGTTACGGGGTAAGATGGATACGGGTTCAAACGGCGACGTATAAGGAAGCCAAAGTTGTGAGCATCAACTACACTGGGAAGAGTATATATATATATATATATATATATATATATATATACATATACATATATATATATATATATATATATACGCTGAGGCTAGTGGTGGCTAGATCCTGACAGATGGTCTACCCACTGCTGCTACTGTTGCGCCCTAGTCTCATGTCCTGTCTCATGTATTCATGCCTTCGGATCAATCGCTTATACGCCCGTGTACTGAATTATGATTTTTAAATCACATTCCGCCCAAGCTCTGAGAATCAGATCGCAGATAGCTTACTCCATCTTCTATTGGACTATCCAGACAAGGAAGAAAATGAATAAGAAATAGGAATGTTTTCCGTTTTGCAGTCAACTGTTTCCGCCATAACTAAGGCAGAGTTGCAAGAAGCCAAGAAAAATGACCAAAACGCACAGAGCATTTCTCGGTACATCTCTGAAGTGTGGCCTCGCTACACGAAGCTCAGTGGCGAACTAGTTTGCTTTTTGCGATTTACGGCATGAACTCGCGGGCATTGATGGTTGCTTACGCAAAGACAGCGATCCATGGTTCCACAGGAGCTAACAGCAAAAATTACCCAATATGCCTACTAGGGACCTCTAGTCATCATGCGAACGAAGCGCCGGCTGCAAGAGCACTTTTAAATAAATAAATAGATTTCTTCCCGGTGGAGTGAAACGCACACGAAATAGGTGATCAAATAGTAGTACGGTGTAGCAATACATGGATCATAGTTTGATCGGAAAATACCTTTCTTCTCAAGATATCCAGCAAGTTTCAGCGACAAAATGAAAATGCCTTCAATGTAGGTGGATTGTGGGTGAAAAATTATTGATTAGAATGGTACTATACTATTGTACTATACTTTACTTTACTTTGTACTATACTTTTGGAGGGGGAATCAAAACAAATTTCCATGATGGGTTAATGTGGTCGCCAGAGTAAAGGAACTGTATTTGTTGGACCAAATAATGTAGTTCTCTTCTAAAAAGTCGAAGTCGGATCGGAAAGTTGCAGGTCTATGGGCTTGTGATGAGAATCGTTGATCAAGGTGAATAAACGGTGATAAGCCAATTTTTTAGATAGTTCATAGATTGAAATTCATGAAATGTGGTGTAATTGAAGTGGTTCAGGCCGTTTGTCTAATACAGGTGATGTGAGGTAATCTTGAAGAAACGATCATTCGCAGTCAAGTGAAAGACTCATGGAACACTTTCCGATAAGCTCCAAGAGTGGTGTGTAAGAATGTTCTTGCAGGAAAATAAGGAAAGTGTTGTTCCGGCCCCCTGTAGGTAAACTGGTGTTGCTTCAATGAGGTAAGTCGTAGCATCGTCACGAGTCTGCGATCCACAATAGAGTGAAGGAACCATTTCGTATAAGCAAAATTGATTCCATGCAAGTAATATGTGAAACCACAGTGGCTGAAGATGTCTAAAATGGTGGACGCGATTGTTCGTTCCTGTGAGGCGCGTCAGAAAGCCGGTAAGAGCTCGAAGCCGGGTTGATGCACCTGTTCAGCCTATCGTTCATCCCATGCAACCCTGGTCGAAAGTGGTCATAGACATCATGGGACCGTTCCATGCTAGACCACGCACCATAGGAACTGTTTAGTGACCACGTGCCTTTACAGCAAATGACCGGAAATTCACCTCAGTGGCAATGTGAACACTTCAAGTTATACGGTGGCTGAAGCATCTGTTTGCTAGAGTTGGGCTCCCCGAAGAAATTGTGAAACACAACGGACCACAATTTACAAACTACTAGTTCTGTACAACCGAACGCAGTACCGATGTCCAAAAAACGAAGACGCAAGCGACGTGACCGGCCCCAAGACCCACAGCTCAGCTTGACGTGCTCATTCAAAGGGAGCGATGACGCTGTAACGCTAACTGACAGTTGCACGTTCTCGCGTGTGTACGCACGCGCAATCTCGCAACTGATTGCATATACGTATGTCGATTGATAGCTAACAAAAATTATGCCTGTAAAGGAACAAGTCATCGGCAGAATACACTTTCGACGACTGTCGTTCGTTTGTTCTGGTTACAGTTCGTGTGGGTTCAGGGTACTGTTGCAGAGGCTGGTTTGCGGATAGGCCTGGTGCAATTATTGAGATACAACATGGGTCTTATAAAGTTATGATATTTATTCCATTATACACTATCCAACTACTGAAGGTACATGGTTGTTCATGCTAAACTCAGCTTGATCGTATAGTGATAAAGAAACTTCGGTGTTCCCACGTTCCGCTTCCCAGCACAAAGTCATTCTTATAAAAGCTGCTTGAGTATCCGTGTCGAATCCATGCGAATGATATGCTCCCCCCCCCCCACTTCAGGTGCCGCATGAAGGGTATAGAGTCCAGTGTATACCATGTGTCTCAAAAGTCACGTTCGTATTAAGTCCGTTCCTCGGTGAGCAAACTGCAGGATCTTGGGTGACGCAAAAGTGCACTAAATTGCCAAATGTCCAACGGTAGAAGTAGGTCTAAATTTCGTTGAATAAGCTAATGCAAAAGTAAAACCTACGGCGGCAAAGAGATGTCTTTTCGGTAATTCACATCAGGCAAATACACTTACAGGACAGATAAACGCAACAGTAAGCTGGTGGAGGCAAAAAGTGAGGACGGATGGGACGGTTTTAACAGATTTAGCATGTTCGTCCAATGCTCCAATCGAGTTAATCAGGTGACCTCATGGCACTGACAGACGTGTGCAGCGAAACAACTTGTGTAAATAGAAGAAGTAAAAATACTGACAAAGTAAAAACTAGATAATTACATAAATAAACGGCGCCCAATTATGCGTAATACTCCGGGTGAACGACTTTCGTCAGGGGCATGGCAAATTCAAGGGTTGCACAAGCACTCTATGTTTGCATAGTTCTGGTTGTGTTAGCCTGATCGTGATGGCTGCAGCCGCCTGCAAGGGGCGTTACCTTAATCGTTTCTGGTACCGCCTCGGTACGGCATAATAGACTTTGAAGGCATCTTTAGTCAAAATCGGATGCCCACTTTGAAGCAAACGTTCCAAGATCGAGCTGTTGATACTTCTGAATGTGCCTCTCCGTAGTGACCCTGGACAATGCTCAGCCACCCGTACCGACAGATGCCTGGTCGTATGTCCGAGGTACTTGGCACCACAGGTGGAAGTAAACTGGTAAACAATGTACGATTCGGACGACACTGGTAGTCTGTGTTTAAGACGTAGAGCTATAAAGGGTGTTGTCTCTGCAAGTACGTGCGGATGGTCGACCGAGTAGGTCCTTGCTACGGTGTTAGAAAGTCTCATAATCAGGAGATCGAAGGCGACACCCCTTAAAAGGGACAAAGAAAAACATCCTTCTTCGAAACCATTGCTATGCGGTTACAGCGCTCACGTGTCATGGCGTGCTTTTTGATGAAAGGTTCGGAGTAATCATTCGAAAGAAGCGTTTTCACAATTCGGTCCCTCTCACCCTCGAGTGTTTCCGGACTACAAATTTTGGTGGCCTGGTAATACATGAAACACACTAACTTGCGTTTGCACCTCAGAAGGACGAAGCTCGAAAAGTGTGTGTACTGTCCAACCCATGCAGCTTTACGGAAGACACTACGCTCAAGTGATCCGTTCTCGCGCCTCCACAACAAAACGTCCAGAAAAGCCAGTTTACCTTCATTTTCCATTTCACTAGTGAACTTCATTGAGGGATGTGCACTGTTGAAATGGTCGAGCACACGTTTGACATTAGTGCGAGAATCACAGATGATGAGAATGTCATCCATATACCTCCAATAAGAATCAAATGAGACAATAACCGCTTGGATGGGACCACGCTCAAGCTTTGTGAGAAAGATGTCGGCAAGGAGAGGTCCAAGATGGGACCCATCGCCACGTCATCGATTTGCCTATAATAGATTCCGTCAAACAAGAATTGTCTATTAAAGGTACACGGCAAAAATGACTCCTTGAGCCCAGGCACTGGAATGCCAACGTGCAGTCTCTTTTCCGTTATATACTAGCAGATGAAATTAACACTTTCCAGCAATGGGACGTTTGTGAAAAGGGATTCTACATCATAAGAACGCATCAGTTTACCATGTAAATTCAGGCCTTTAACGTTATCAACCAATTCGAACGAATCCGCCAAAGAATGCAGAGAGAGCTCTTTACGTACACTTTCAAATAATTGCACAATCAATTTCGCAGCTAAGTGGTGTGCAGAAGCGGACATGTCAGTTAGTGGACGTAGAGGGACCTGTGGCTTGTGTACTATAGGTGATCCGTAGAGCCGAGGAGGTTGGGAGCCAACAGGAGTTAACTGTTGCTGCTGAACATCGGTTATCAAGTTCATCTGTTTCTTCCAAGATCTTTGTAAGCTTTGCTTCATCGTCTGCCGTCTTGTCCTTCTGGATTGTGTCACGCAAGAATTTACTGGTCTCGCAAGATAACTTGTACTTTTGAAGTGTACTCTGATTTATCCATTAGCACCAATCCCGATACTTTTTCAGGTCTAGCAAGATTTGAGCTCAATTCGTTGTTTCTTGATGCTTCTTTGACGGATGATGATGATGATCTCTTCTCGCAACGTAGATAATGTTGACAGAGGTGCACTAATGTGGTTTTCAAAGTTTCGCTGGCCAGAGAGGAAGTAGGTATGAATTTAGCTAGTTGGTGCGTTGTTCCCAAACTGCGTTTCTATATGTACTTGTCTACTGACGACCAAGCCGGTAAGTGGATAGGCAGCGATGCAGCGTAGGATTGAGGCAAAGCAGTATGACTTGGAAAACACTGTCTAATGACGACAGTGACCCTTTCAATGGCGAAACAAATTGATAGCTATCACTTTGTACAGTGACTAGGAATGGTAGTAAGATGTTCGGGTGATTCTAAAAAAGATCTTTAAAATAAGACCACAATTCTTCTGCGACGAGAGGAAAAATAAATACTTAGATAAGATTCAAACATATTTAACTTCGAAACTGCAAAAGTCCAGTTTGCCGGTGATCCGCCAATGACAAATCCAAAAGATGAACAGTGGTAGGAGCTCGAGGAGCCAAATCAAATGATAGTACGTAGGTCTGTGAGGATAAATATGAATATTTAAAGGCGAATAACGCAGGAAGGTTTTTGCAACCGCTCGGTAGCCAAGTCCGACTTCCCAACTTAAGCATGAACTACCACAATCTGTATAGAAACACATGTAACCTCATGAACAATGGCACTACAAAAGTGCATGGGTTTCGTTTGTAGGTAAGGCTAACAGCCATTTTCGCCATATGATGGAAAATCGCACATGAATAAGTACCTAATACGAAGTGTCGGTGTATTCTTTAACATTTAGACGTGACCGGAAATGACAGTCTTAAACCTTGGACATTAATATTTGCACGACACCGATACAGGAATAGTGAAGCAACTGGCATCAGTACGGTTACCAGGTAGAATGATAAGTAAACGATAGGTACAGTAAACTAGTGTGTATTGTGGTGCTGTTTCACAGATGTAAAGTCGGGCTTGCGGATCTGATCGATGAGATCGCACAGCGCGCAAATGCGATGGGGTGTTCACTTCAGCCTCTCAGTGTCACCGACCGCTGCTTAAGATTGGACCGGTCTGATCAACAGCTGTCCGGGGTTCGCGCAAATTCTCAAAGTATGTATTTTGCGCTACCTTAAGCATTGACAAGTGGTAATATCACATATTCGCCACTTATGGCATCTTTAGCGTGACGACAACCGCAGTACTAGGTCAACTAAGTCCCGCTGCCCATTTTCAAATATTCGGCTTTCAAAACAGTGGTGACACTGCTTAGTAAATTTCCAAGAAGTGATCTGGATGCTATCCAACTACTCAACCGTTCCCACATACAGCTGTGTATTCTGCTGAGGACATAACTTAGTTGGTAACTGTCACGTACGCGAATGACTTCGATCCGTTTACTACAGCTGTACGCAGATTGGTTACCACTCACACTAGCTGGCCAATCATCCGACACATGCCCCCGGTCTCGCAACGCGAGTTCCGTGAACCCTGTACCTTCCTCAATTGATTGAGAAACCTGCTGCTGTTTAGACACTTTCTGCTTGTTTGGAATACGTGTCTCGGAATCGAGCGTTACATGCTTAGCGGTACTACGTTTTAGTGGCGACGAAAATGACGGCGCCAATATTGAATGCACCCATCTTTTGGTCATCTGATGAGGAATAATCGACCTTGTCAAACTGGATAAGATGGAGGAAATCATTTACTAACTATGTGGAATAACTTCATATATTGAATTCGACCGTTTGCCTTTGAGTCTCACAAAATCAGACTATTCAGGAAAGTGCTTGGCAATGAAGGTCAACGGCACTACGATGCCTTGCAGCTGGAAATCTGTCAACCTCAGCTCGGCTTTGGATACTTATACCACGTTATGGGGCTGAAAAAATGTTTACACCGCTAGATAGTGCTTTTCAAAACTTGTCCAGAAGCCGAACGAAAGCCACAATGACTTTATTGCACATATTCATCAATTCATTCCTGAGTGTGAGTATAATGACATTACATCAGGGAAAATCGATGAGCAAATGAAAATTCAATGTTTACTCATGAAAATATCGGGCGAAAGTGCTAAAGAGAAGTTGCGCTCTTTGGATGAGTTGACCGCATCATGGGAGGACGTTTGTCTCATTGTTCGCTAAGGAGAGAAAATTACACAAAAATTACGCGAGTTCATTGGTCGTCCGGTAGTTGATGATGTGCGCGCGATCCGTAAAACAGACACCAATGTGTTGCAGAACTCAGTCCTTCAGGTAAGAGCGTTTGTTCGGCAAGGACAGCTCAGCAAAAATTACAGCATGTTTAACAAGCCAAACACCTCGAGATAAATTGCAGGTTCAAGTCCATAACTAAAGACCCTTCTGAGTCGATGGGGTTCCTCCATTGATTCAGTTAAACAAACGAGGAGTCACTCACACGAATATCGGGCAAATCCGAGTCCAGTAACCTAATCCAACATGTCCGCCTTCCATTGGCTGTCTGACTCTCTCGGTTGGTCCATCTGCTCACTTTGTTCTGATACTACCATCACACAGTAAACAACGAAAACAATTCGATTACCGGCACAAAGAAAGCATCTGTCGGAAATGCAGCAAGATAGGCCATCTAGCTCGTGTGTGTAGAGCAGTAAGTTCCCGCCCGACGAACATCGCCACATCGACTCGTCAAAGCAAGATAGAGCTACGTTAAGATGAGATCCTAGAAAATTTGTACAGTGAACTTAACACAGTATACTTAAACAGTGGAACACTCCAAAACTGTTCTCCTTACACTATGCGTTTGTCGATAGAGGATGAACCGGTACAATATGGAGCTAAATACTGGGGCGGCGGTTACTAGTGTAAACCGCGGTTTAATGAACAAGCTACTACTTTCGCAACCGTGCAACTCGAGATTAGAGACGTACAGCGGTGACCTAATTTAGGTGTTGCGTAGATGTTTCGTCAAAGTCAGGCACGGAGGGGGGGGCGAGAATTCACCCTACCCTTAATCGTTGTACATGGGAACAAACCGAATCTCATGGGTCGAGACCGGATACAGTTCTTTCCCGAGACCATGCAACTCAACAAACTCATTGTTGAAGACGATAGTTTGAATGGATTATTGAACCAGTTCTAATCGTTGTCTGAAAACAAATTGGGGAAAATGCATCATTTTAAGGCTTTTATCAAACTCCGGGCGTGTGCAGAACCACAATTTTACAAAGCCAGATCATTAGCCTATGCAAAGCGCCCTAAAGTAGGAGGAGAAATTCACCGTTGCATTCAGAAGGAGTCATAGTTCCGGCGCAACGTTCAGGTTGGGGGACTCCGATTGCACCCGTACTCAAACCTGACGGCTAAGTCCGTGTTTGCGGAGACTACAAATTAACAGTCAACCAAGCAACGAAAGTGAAAAATATCCCCTACCACGTACTGAAGACTTGTACGCGACTTTAGCCAGTGGCCAAAAGTTTTCCAAACGGGATCTCAGTCACACATACACTCAAGTCGAATTTGGTGATGAGCCAGAGGAATTGACCACAATAACTACCCACCTTGAACTATTCCAGTACATGCGTCGGCCGTTTAGAATAAATTCAGCACCCAGCAATTTCCAACGAATCGTGGATAATATAGTTAAAGAGATACCGTTCACCTGTGCATACTCGGACGATATCCTTTCACTGGTCGCAGTGACGCTGATCATCTAAACACATTGCGAACTGTTCTCGAGCGTCTGGAAGAGTGTGGGTTGAAATTTAAAAAGTCCAAATGTGAGTTCTTATCAGATTCTGTTTGTTACATCGGTTACAAATTGGACAAAACCGGTTTGCATGCTCTGCGAGATAAAATAGCGCCCATTGTGCAGGCATATCACCCCAAGAATAGTGATAAATTACGATCAATCCTAGGAATGTTGTTGCACTAACATCGTCTCCTACCGGATGCCTTAACCACACTTGCCTCATTGAACGAACTGCCACACAAAACACCGCGTGGATGTGAAAGAGCGAACATCAATGTGCTTTTGCTTGTGTAGAGAAGTGCCTTGCTTCCGCACCTGTTTTGGTCCACTACGATAGTGAAAAACTGTTAATATTACAGTCCGACGCATCTTCATATGGAGTCGGAGCAGTTCTATGTCACAAAATGTCGAATGGTGTCATTCACCCGATGGCGTTTGCCTCACAAACTTTACAACCCAACGAAAAGAACGATTTTCAGTTGAACAACGAAGCCCTAGCAGTTATATTTGGCGTCAAGAGGTTTCATCAGCACATTGAGACAGCTATTTTGAAATACATACTGACCACAAACCACTGATATCCTTGCTGAGCGAGTCAAAGGAAATCCAGCAGATGTTTTCATCGAGAATGCAACGATGGACATTACTAGTAAGTGCATATAAATATCAAATCTCCTACATCCCTGGGTTGAACAGTACTAAAGCGAATTAATTAAGCAGGTTACCACATCCGACCGCAGACGAAATACTGAAAGAACCAGTAGAGCTAGAACATCTGTTGCAACACCTCGACACCACTTCGTTGACATGTAACACCATACGTCAGTGGGCCGACCGTGACCCGACGCGATCTTCGGTAGTAGGATTTATAAAAACCGGCTGGCCTACTACAGTCCCCGTCGATCTGAAGCCTTAAGGACAACGGAAAAATAAATTGTGCCTTCACGATGGACGGTTGTTTTAGGGATCTCGCCTGATTCCACCGCTGAAGGCACGGCCGTTCATCCTAAACGAACTCTACAACGCACATCCAGGAGAAGCGCGAATGAAAGCCTTGGCGCAAGATTACTGCTGGATGCCTGGCCTAGATTCAAAAATAGAGAACTAACTAAAAACATGTGGCCTGTGTTAGTAGTATCACTCAGATAAACCTCCCGGTCCGATACACCGTTGGCGTTAGCCTGAAAAGCCATGCCAACACATCCATGCGGACTACATTGACCCATTAATTGTGTAATTTTTCTGCTGCTAATTGACGCTCACTAGAAATGGGTAGATGTGTACCCTCTTTCCAACCCTATTACGGAAACAACTATCTCAAAAATGTAGTCGTCATTTGCAATATTTGGGATACCAGAGACACCCTGTACAGACAAGCGACCATGTTTCACTAGCAAAGAATTTGGAATCTTCATGAATAGTAATGGTGTTCAGCCCGTCCAAACAGCTCCATATCATCCTGTCACTAATGGGCTAGCGGAAAGGGCGGTGCAGACAATTAAAAGAGCTCTTGAAATAAGAACCAGAAACTATTCAGACGAGATTAGATTGCTTGCTATTTGCTTACAGGGTAATGCCAACGGAAGCTACCGGTAAATCCCGTGCGGACATGATGTTTGGCCGAACACACCGTACCAGATTGGATCTTCTGTTTCTAAATCGTCGAGCACAAATGGAGAGAAAACAAGACAAGGCTGCCGCATCACAAGATGACCACAACTCTAGTTGGCAGCCGGATGATCCCGTATACCCACGACTTCCCCATGAGCACTTCTGGCAACCTGCAACTGTAATTAAAGGGGACTGTACCCAAGCAGATCTCGAAGTAAATGATCGGATAGTACGGCGACACTCAGATCACATACGCACACGTGTTGTGTTTGGACAACAGCAGATGAACAAGTGAGTGAAGCAGATTTGGTTCAGCCGGAAACAGCATCAACCACCCAGGATTCTGTGCGCTCGTCAGATGCACCATCGCACCGTAGATCTCAAGGTACGCATAAACCCGTTGACTGATTTGCGGTACTACGTTTTAGAACCGAGCTGCATCGCACGTCTCGAGTGCAGCAATTCGGCGCTCTTAAGAAACTGTCACTATGCACCAATTCCTTCCCTATATAATATACTAAAACCTTGACGTAACATTACCGTTGGCAGTTCCTTTTTCTTATTCCACCCAGATGATTAAGCAAGTGCAATGTAACTTCTATGAGGCCTCCTTGAGTTTCCGCCTTAAATCCGCTTGGTACCTGAACCTTCCTGAGCGCAGATAAGTTTAGTATGGCTGATGAATAACGGAAAATACAGCTATGCCCACTCTCAACACTAACCCATGGAGCTATATATATATATATATATATATATATATATATATATATATATATATATATATATATATATATATATATATATATATATATGTATATATATGGCGTGAGAACCTATGGTTCGCTGAGGCCGGCGTTGGATAGATCCTGACAGATTGTCCACCCACTTCTGCTACTGTTGTGCCATTCGGTCATGTCCTTGGCGCCTCCTCGTGGCGACCGCTGGGTGGGAACTGGGTTACCCCGTTCTCCCTGCTAAGAGCCAGGACACCAATCGCATGAGTCAGTGAACTGACCATGTGCAAGACCCACTGCCTTTCGGGTGTTCATTTAATCGAAGGCTTTGGCTGAGGACTCGAGTCGTTCTCCTGTCAGGTGCGGGCGCCCTGCCAGTATCCTAGTCTATCCTCTTCGGGGGTTAGGGAGTGGTCGATGGTCCACTTCCCGTAAAACGTAGCCATGGGAGACAATAGGTCTAAGGGTTGTAGGCCCACAGCTCGATTAGCGTAGAGCACGAGCGCCACGCATTGTCTCTCACAGTGCGAGGGCACCTCCGGGTGTTCAATGGTTTGCTACTGCCCGCCTCAAGCCAGGCAGCCCCTGGTCAAATTGGTGCAAACCAGCCAAAACCCACCTGCGTCTGGCCGTGGTCGCAGGTGTATCCTACTACGGTCGCAAAACATATATAAGTCGATCCAGTACCTCAAAGGCTGCGTGTGACGGTCGTCAAGCAGATCCCAATCTGTCTCTGCAATCACATTCCCGAGCTGGATCTGCTCCCCACTGACTTGTGGGTAAGGCTATTGAGCCAAAGGATCCGGGTGTAGTCCCTTAAGCAAACCCCCGAAGCACAATGACCACCTCGCGTGCGATTGCCCACCAATGCACTCGTGTGCCTGCGCGCAAAGGACTCAACATCGAGTGCTGGAACGTGCGCAAACTACTGAACCGGAACTAAAGTGAGCGCCCCGAGGGACGCACTGCACTCGTCGCGATGGAGCTGGTGCGCTACCACATCGATATTGCGGTGCTCAGTGAAACCCGGCTCGCTGAGCAATATAAGTTGCATGAAGTAGGTGTTGGCTACACATTCTACTGGGTGGGCAACGCCGCCTCAGCACCACGTGAAAAAGGGGTCGTATTTGCAATATCCGATCGCCTCCATGGCCAGCACGTGGGTGAACCAACAGGCCTCAGCGCGCGACTGATGACTGTTCGCTTACGACTCGGAAGAGGAAAGTTTGCCACCTTTATAAGCACATACGGTCCGACCATGTGTTATCTTGATGACACGCAAGATCAATTCTATACTAAGCTATCCTCCGTGATACGGTCTGTGCCGAGAAGCGACCGACTATTTCTGCTGGGTGATTTCAACGCGCGCGTTGGGCGTGATGCATCGGTCTGCATGGCATTGGTTCAGCGAATGCAAACGGTGACAGGCTGCTCCCACTGTGTGCCACTCAGGGCCTGACGACCACGAACACTGGGTTTGCACTGAGTGTGAGTGGTATAGCAAGTTGGACGCACCCACGGAGTGGGCATGCTCACCTGCTCGACTATGTCATCGTACGTCAGCGTGATATGCGTGAAGTGCGCATGATACGTGTACTGCGTGGAGCTGAGTGTGGCACTGATCACAAATTGGTTCGGACCAAACTGTACATATATTTTCGTAAATCGATGTATTGCACTCCCGCCGTGGATCGGCGTAAATTTAACATGCTCTCCCTCGGTACTGTGGCGAAACGTACTGAGCTGGAGAAGGCAATGGCTGCAGGCATGTGTAATGCATAGCCACAGTGCGTGACCTGTGGCACCACATTCATGACCAGGTCACAGCTGCTGCCGAGGAGACCATCGGGCGCGCAAACGGTAAGCGTTCTGGTTGGTTTGATGACAACAATGCGACAACTGCCGCGTTGGTGTTGGGGAAGAATGCTGCATTTGCTGCACATGTGGCAGACCCCAGTGACTTGGGGAAGAGTAGTCAGTTCCTCAAAATTCGACGGCGCTTGACCAGAGAGTTCCGTCGCATTAAAATTGCATGGTGGACGAAGAAGGCGAAACAGATGGAATGTTACTCCGAAGGCCGCCAACATCAAGAAATTATTTGACTCCTTGAAGGCGACGTATGGACCGAGATTGGAGCCGCTGAGGACACTGATCGATGGTAGTTCAGGTGCTACCTGCACACAGACTGCAGACATAATGCAGATCTGATGAAAACACATTGTCTGTCTCTTGAACAACCGTTCAGAGATCGACTGGTCTACATTGAACGGCCTCAAGCAGCACGATGTGAAGGCGCATCTGGCGGCCATGCCGACACTGGATGAGAAGCAGAGAGCACTTGCTCAGTTTCGAAACGGCAAGTTTGCCGGGGCCAACGGGATCCCGCCTGAAGTATTGAAACATGGCGGACCCGCGTTGTTGACTGCGCTGCACCACTTGATGCAACGCGTATGGATTGAGGAGGAGCTACCTCCTGAGCTGAAGGATGCCCTTGCGCTACCACTGTACAAGGGCAACAAGAGCAAGAAATGTTGCACGAATTATCGTGGCATCAACTTGCTGAGTTGTGTGGGCAAGGTGATTGACCGAATCCTGTTAAACCGCCTCGTCAGTCAGGTTGTGGAACCTAACGTGGCGGAAGAGTAGTGTGGATTCTGTTCGGGTCGCAGCAATATAGACATGGTGTTTGCGGCTTGTCAGTTTCAGGAGAAGAGCAGAGAACGACACCAGCTGTTGTACTCGCTTTTTGTTGATTTTACCTAGGCATTTGATACGATGAACCGCGAGGCATTGTGGCTGGTGTTGGGTAAGTTTGGCTGCCTGCGTAAGCTTGTAAGTTTAATTGGATGTCTCCACAGCGGTATGCGGACGAGGGTGTAGCTGAGTGGAGAGACCTCGGATGACTTTGCAGTTGTCACTAGTGTGAAGCAAGGCTGTGTCTTAGCTCCTGTCCTGTTTAATATATATCTTCATGCCATGATGTATTGCTTTTGATGTCGCTTGTGCTTACGGTGTTCGTGTGGAGCACCGTATTGATGGTGGGTTGCTGGACATCTGTCGTTTCGGTGCGAGAACTCTAGTCTGTGGGACGACTATCCGTATGTTGCTGTTTGCTGACGACTGTGCGTTGTTTTTACACAGCGCGGATGAGTTGCAGCACATGACTAGTGCTCTGACTTCGACAGCGGCCAAATTCGGACTCACGATTAACACAAGCAAAACTGTCTGTCTCTTTCAGCCTTCACCGGAGGTGCAATCTTCAATATTGCTGAAAAGCAGCAATGGTGCTGAGGTATTGGAAACCACCTCTCGCTTCAGTTACCTTGGGAGTGTGATGTCGACTGACCAGCAGCTATACAGGGAGCTGCGTATCCGCGTCTCGAAGGCAGCAGCGGCATTTGGAAAGTTTGAGTACCGAGTGTGGAACAACCATCAGCTTATCATTGGCACGAAGCTGATGGTGTACAAATCCATGGTGCTGTCCGTTCTTCTATACGGCAGTGAAACCTGGACAATGTACCGGCTGGATGTGCGATATCTCGAGTGGTTCCATCAACAGTGTTTGCGACGGATTCTGCACATCACATGGGGCGACAGAGTTGCGGACACGGAAGTGTTGCTTCGTAATCAGTTTTTTATACGCCCATTTAGTGGAGTTTTTCCACCGTATCTGTCTACATTATCCGATTTATTTTAGTTCATCTTGTCGTTTAAAGTCATTGGCTGTTTCTTGATATCCCCGATTTGGTTGCGCTTGATGTGCATGTTGACAAGGTGTCTATCTGTCTATTACCCACTGCCTCGTCCACACTGGCTCTAGAAGACAGTTGGTCTTTGCTGGAGGTGCACGGTCCTTGTGGTCGTGCTAGGCTCGAAGAGTGGTTCCATGCACTCAGTGTGGAGCGGACCACGATACAGCCACCGCCTTATGTGTGCTTGATTCACAAATACAGCGTGCTTTTGTTTGCCTGTGAAGGAGTGTGGCCGGCTCCGTTAATGAAACGTGGCTCACATCCACATGCCACCGGGTCTTATTCCTTCGGGTTTACACTGGATATGGGGTGTGTGGATGGAACTGTGGGTGGTGCAGCGTAAGCCACCCATGATCCATCTGTAGGCGCAGACGTCCTGTGACTGGCCACAGTGATAGGCAAATCCGAAACCGGATGCCACCAACGCGGGTTCATTGTCCTGGGGACGCCGGCCTGACAGTCAGTGACACTAATCTACGCCAAGTTCGAAGTGAGGGCTTCATTTCTCTGTGCGTAAAGCAATGCGTCAGCGTTTCCAGCCACCTTAAAATACGTATAACGTAAACGAGGAAAAGGCAGTGTTAAGTATGACTCTTAGCCGATAAACGGAACAGAACGCGCACGTGCAGTATGGAACCGATTTACTAAAATTATCCTGCGTTAGAGTGGTTAGAAAACCGGAAAGGAAAGTCGATGCAATAAGGAAAGTAAGGCAAAGTCATTCTGAACCAATCATGTGAGAGCTAGTGTTTACGAATCGATACTCAATTGCATACGTGACACCCCTCTCATCCCTGGTCAAGTGTAGACTCCGGGTTGATAGCTATCAATTGGCTTAGGGGGGCGTTTTGTGGTTGTACCGCATCCGTTTGTGGTTCCTGGTTTTGTGAAGCAGATTCTCCGTCTGTTTTTGGGTCAGTAGCAGTCGCTTTTTGATCCCGCTCCTGTGGTTCGTTTGAGCGCGGCCGGATATGGTCAAAACGGCGACGCACCACACGGCCGTCCTCCAGCTATAGCTCCGCTTGGTTACTCGTTGAGGGCATGAGTGTAGCAGGTTGTCAGCTTGTTTCATGAGGCAGTCTTGTGTATACCGGATCAAAATCATTAAGACACATTTCCTCTGGCATTTTGTCATCCACACATTTTCTCCTGCTTTTCCTCCAGTCTCCTTCGAGGGTTCGGAAAAGTAGGTGCAGTCGCGTTCGTAGTGTCAGACCAAACATTAATTCCACGGATGACTTCGGTACCGACTCAGTCGATGTCGTGCGATAAGAACAGGAAACGATCCAACTAAGTTTGTAGAGTTCCATGAGTCTGCTTGAGGAGACCTTGCTTAACAGTCTGGACTGCACTTTCTGCCATTCCATTCGACGCGGGATTTTACGGCGCAGACTTAATGTGCTGCATTGCCTTGTCACCCAGGAACTGTTGAAACTCTTCACTGGTAAATGGGATTCCGTTGTTCGTGCATATCGTCTCTGGGATACCGAAAATGGCGAATATGGAGCGCATTCTTGCAACCGTTGCTGCGGAAGTCGCATGTGGAACTGGCTACACTTCTGTCCATTTAGAATGGACATCAATCAAAATTAGACACATCAAATGATTGATTGGGCCAAAGTACTTCGTGTGTACCTGTTGCCAAGGCCTCCCCTGCCAATGCCATGAACGTATCGGTCCGGCAGACTTTTGTCTTTCGTACTCCTGACATTGTTCGTTGTTTTTCAGCAGCCGCTCTATGTCCTGGTCAATATTCAGCCACCAACATTAACCATGTGTCAGCGCCTTCATCCTGTCCAGGGTGTGCGTCATGCAGCTCTCTCACCAACTGGGCCGTGGTTCTTCTGGTGGAACTATGCGCGAGCCTCGAAATATACAGCTGTCGTATAGACTCAACTCATTACTCCGACAGGCAAATGGTTTCAGTTCGTCTGAGGTGCTTGTAGACCATCCGGTCATCAAGAACCGTTTCACCATCGACAACACAGGGTCCCGGTCCGTCAAGCGCCGCATCATGTCACTCCAGATGGGTGCCTTTTCAAGATGTTATATCAGAATGAACAACTCCATGGTTCACTAATCGTTTTTGTGCCATGCTGCTGCGGGAGACGACTAAGTGCATCGGCAGTGGTATTACTTGCTCCGTTTACATACTGAAGTTTGTAGTTATAGGCGCTCAATAGTAGTGCTCACCTTTGCATTCGAGACGAAGAGATCAGTTGGAAGCGAAGGAAGTAGTTTATAGTCGACGTGGATATCAAACTGTCTTGCCCACACGTATTGGTGGAAATGCTTGAATCCGAAAATAATCGCTAAGGCCTCTCTGTCCATTTGCGAGTAATTCCTTTCTGCGAGTTGTATAGTATGAGAAACAAAAGCGATCGGACGGAACGAACTGTCATCCGTCCGGTGGCAAAGGACTGCGCCTACTCCGCGTGGGGAAGCATCACACTGCAGCACTAGAGGCCGGCTCGGATGGAAACGCACGAGATACGGGGAGACGCTGAGCACTCGTTTTGCATCTGTGAAGGCCTTCTTTTGATCCGGACCTCAAGTCCAGGACTTCCCCTTGTACAACAGTTCGTACAAGGGTGCAAATACTGTCGAGGCGTTAGGTAAGAAGCGACGACAGTGAGAAAAAATCCCTAAAAATGATCGGAGTTCAGCTTCATTCTTGGCTTCAGGTGCGGAAAGGATGGGCTTGGCTTTGCCTTCTAATACGTAATCCATTTTATCGAGGCGGTAACCAAGGTTGCGAACAGAATCTGAGAAAACGTACTCAGTTTGAGTCCACTTAGTTCTATACGTTCGAGCACACTGGATGGCGTTTGTAAATGTTCAGCATCTATACGTCCTGTAATTATAATGTTGTTAAGATAGGCGCAAGTGATCTCTGATCAGGTTATCAATGATACTTTGGAATATCGCTGAGATCGAACTGATTCCGAAAGGCAGACGTTTGTACTGGAATAGAACCGTGTGTGTACCTATTGTAGTGCATAAGCGTGAGGTATCGTTTAACACGATTTGTAAGTACGCGTGACTGAGTTCGATTTGTGTAAACTTTTGTCCACCTGCCAGCGCAGCATACAGATCCTTTATATCCGAGGTAAGGGATAATTACCCAGAATTAAACAACAATTAACAGTTAGTTTCTAGTCACCACAAATACGCACAGAACCATGCGGCTTCAGGACTAGAACTATTGGAGCTCCCCACTCACTGTATTGGACTGGCTCCATTGATCTTGCTGATTGCAATCTTTTTATCACGTGTTCCACCTTTGATCTCAGGGAATAAGGTGGGGTACGTGTTTTGAAAACGCGGGGCTGAGTTCCCGGCCGTAAGTTAATGCTAGCCAGATATCCGTGCAATTTTCCTAGTTTCTCATTAAAAACGTCAGAATATGTGTTGAGCACATCGTCCAAGCGCTGGTTAGTGCACGTGAACTTTACTGTCTAGCGTGGCCGGAATTTACTTAATCCAGTCGCGCCCGAGTAAGTTTGGACAATTATTCCCCAAAACATATGCCTTTAAGGTCCGTTTCTCCCCACGGTAATTTACATGAACAGTGCATATTCCTAGGACTGGTATTGACTGCCCAGTGTATATACGCAAAAATTGATTCACAGGGGGATAACTTGGGTAATCTTTTAACTGAGGTAGCACTGGTTATGGTAACTGAAGCACCAGTATCAACTTCCATTTTAACCAACTGTCCTTCCATTTCTAATCGCACAGGTTAAGTTGGTTGAATGCTACAGATGCTCGACATGGCGTTCCAAATCGTTTAGCAGGTTATCTTCGTTTGAAGACTGGACGACCTTCCGGGGACTCCTGGGAAAACGTGATGTCGTGGCTGTGCAAGCTTTAGATCGGCAAACTCGGGCCAGGTGCCCTAATTTTCCAGCTTGGAGGCAGATAATCTGTTTATGATGACATCCCACGGCTGATAAATGCCGTCTTCCACATCGGTAACAGGTAAAAAACAATTCGGACGGTCTCGAGGTACCATCTTTTCGGTCGACTGCTTGGAATGTGTCATTATGCGGTTGCGAGCAAAAAATCTGCTAACTATTGGACAAACTCCAGCTACCGAACAATATTGTAGGCCTTACCCCAACTCATCGTATTCTTATCTCCCGGCAAAAGCCTTGCACGAGTCTGTTTGTTCCGTATACCGGATATCAGATATTGTAAAGCCATCGCCCCTTTGAACTTTGTTACCGGGATTTCACTATACTGGCACTCTGTTAGGGTTTACTGAATACACGCAATGAAACCAATGACATTTTCTTCAGAGTGTAGCGCCCCAAAAATAACTGTTATCTTTTGTGTACGATTTCACTGATGACCAGCTGTACGCTATTCTTTCCTGTTTTAATCTCCTTTACATTACGTCCATGTTGACCTACATCCGGCTCAACACCTACCGATTTGGTAAATTCCCACGCTCAGGTATTTGCTCTTGTCTCGCTTCATCCGTCCGCGTCTTCTTGTATCCCATCGAATATAGTCCGCTGTGTCCGACTCTAATTGGCTTCTGATATCCGCGCTTAATTTCGTGAACCGTCTAGGACTAGAATTCATTAGTCCTACAAATTGGTAACCCGGATTCGCATACGCGAATTTAAAATTTTTTCGTCCTTTGTACTTTTTTGGTGAGTTCGTTCTTTGTTCTCGATTATATACGCGTATTCATTTGTTTCTTAAGCGTTGTTGTTTTTCTTCCTTGATCTCATCGATTCACCTTACGAAAGGGGTATCTGCGTCGTTTCACAGCGTAAACATGCTTACTTTGGCTGTTCCAAATTTCAAGGAACACAGCCCAGAGGTTTGGTTGGCGATATTGATGGTACACCATCAACTCAGAAAGAGAGATCTCCGGCGAATTGCAAGACGTGGTTCAGCCGTGGAAGCAAATGGGCAGAGATCACGTGGCGCAAATCGAAATCGCCACCTTCAAAAGTCACCTGCCCGTAGATAACGGACTGACAATTCAATAAGCAGCATTATACACTGCCTAGTACCGCATTGAAGATGCCACTTCGCATGGTGGTGAAACGTATGCGATCTCTTAATCAAGCTCGGAAAAACGATCAACAGGTGAGCAAACAAGCCGGGATACCAGTGTTTCAAATTATTTCGCATTAAGGTACAATCAGCTCGTCCCATGCCTTCCTTCGTCGGTTGTGATGCTGGTTGAGGACATTCTACTATGCCCATCGAATGAGGCAAAGTATGAAACGATGAAGCTAGCGATTCTAAAAGAGTTACAACCCAGCGCACGAGCTCGATTTGAACAGATCAATGGTCTGGAGCTGGGAGAAAGCAAGCTGTCGACGTTGCTCCGCGAAATTCAGCGCATCGCCGTTCCCTTATTCTTGAGCGAAGAATGGATAAAAGAGCTGTGGTTTGCACGTCTCAGAATCATTGCCGGTAATGCTGTCCATGTTTCTAGATACACCTCTGAAAGAATGAGCTACCAAAGCGGACATTGGGTTCGAACGTCATCCGCATCAGACGACCAATATCTTCGGTGAAGTATTCTCACCGATGAAAATCAAGTCTCACATTTGCTCCAAGTCGCCAGGCCGAGCTGACTCTAAAGAGGAAGTTGCGCTTCTGCACAGCAGTATAACAGCAACGAAGCCTTCGAAGAAGCCACAGTCAGATCATGACCATGTTTTGGCCACAGTTCAATGCGGCGCGTCTGTGCCTGCACCGAGTACGTCTCATTCGACCCGAAAACACAACATATTCTCTGCACATCCTCGATCATATACCAGACACGTCGAAGAAGTATGCTGGTATTATCGCCAACATGGTGGAAAAGCTAGACGTTGCCTGCTTCCGTGCATTAAGCACGATTCAGTCGCTTCAGGGAAAGCAAATAGCCCGCATACTAGCACCACCAACGCACCCATAAGCAACAAAACAGCTCGACTGTTTTATGCTAAAAATAGACGTTCTTCCATCACTTTCCTCATGGACATGGGAGCGGAAGTCAGCATCATTTTTGCGAACGCAAGTGGCAAGCACTCAAAGCCCACGTACAATCTGCGTGCGGCCAACGGTCCTCAGCTAGCATCATTCGGTCAGCGCATGATGAACCTGGCCCTCAATCTCCGTCGAGCTTCGCAGTGGGTTTTCATAGTTGCATCAGTACCTTTCGCTATTATCGGCATCGAGTCTCTTCGCCATTTCGGGTTGCTTGTCAATGCGGGTCTCCATAGACTTTTAGATGACCATACAAAACCAGTGGTTGATGGCGTCCTTTCAGGTGCCCCGATAATCAGCCTTGTGTTTAGGATCGCAGTCGTATAGTCCGACTACATGAGCCTCCTGTCCGAATACCCGCGAATGGTTCGACAGGCTGCAGAGCTTCCAACAGAGACAAGAAAGGTCGCTCACCATGTAGTCACACGCGGTCAAGCAGCTAGCGCACGACCAAGACGGCTTGATCTGGACAAACTACGTGCAGCACGAGCTGAATTCGACCACATGCGTCAGCTATCGTCAAACCATCCAAAAGCACATGGGCGTCACCTCTCCACATGTTCACGAAGATCACGGGGACTGACAT
Organism: Dicrocoelium dendriticum; assembly: GCA_944474145.2. NCBI lineage: Eukaryota > Metazoa > Platyhelminthes > Trematoda > Plagiorchiida > Dicrocoeliidae > Dicrocoelium > Dicrocoelium dendriticum. The sequence continues at coordinate 73,547,871 of OX104065.1, read as the reverse complement.
CCTTGTGGCGACTATCGAAGCTTGAATACGGTTACCAAGCCCGATCCGATCGCACGCATCGTGGATCTCACTGCCAGTCTGACATAAAAATGTTTCTAGCAAAATCGAGTTGGTACGCGCATACAACCAAATCCCGGTAGCCGAAGCGGACATCGCTAAAACTGCCGTGACGACTGCATTTGGTTTGTTCGAGTTTTTGCGCATGCCGTTTGCTCTAAGGAATGTCGCACAAGCTTTCCAACGCTACATCGATCAAGTTTGTCGTGGTTTAGACTTCTCTTACGCTTATCTTGACATCTTAGTTGCGAGCACTTCACGAGAAGAGCACTTGAGCCACGTTCGAACACTTTTTGACCGTTTATCTCAACAGGGGTGACGATCAACACAGAAAAGTGTTTGTCTGGTGTCAACTCAGTAAATGTCCTCGGTCATCGCATGTCCTATGCAGGATAAAATCCAAGCCATCATCGAGTACCCTGAGCCTCATTCTTTCAAACAGCTTACGCATTTTGACGAGCTTGTTAACTTGTACCGACGGTTCATACCAAACTGCGCGTCGCTGGTGCAACACTTCACGGACCCTAGCCGAGGGAAACACAAGAAATTCAAATTTCCCGCTGCAGCGCACCCTCCTTTTAAGTTGTTTAAAGAGGCTATCACCAACGCAGCTTCTATAGCGCATCACGACCAAACAGCCACACTCACTCGTTACCGACGCCTAGGACGTGGAAGTCGGCGCTGTTTTACAGCAACGAGTAGGTGACATTTGGCAACAGCAGGCGTTCTTCTCCAAACGCTCGCGACCGGCCGAATCTCGTTACAGTAGGTTCGGTAGAGAAGTATTAACCATCTGCTTAGGCATACTTCATTTGCGACATGTCTTAGAAGGCCGCACTTTCACCGCCTTCACCGACCACAAATAACCGACGGATGCTCTCATAGAGTCGCGCTACCTAGACTATATCGCTCAGTTTGCGTAGGATATACGGCATGTCTCAGGTATACACAACACTGTCGCGGATGCACTTTCCCGAATTCAAGCGATCTCCGCTGACGCCTGTACCGCTATCGAGTTGAGAGCCGTGGCTGCAGAGCAAATCAATGATCTTGAAGTTGATATAATACGCAGGTCTCCCTCACTGGACATACGACCTGTTCCGCTGACGTCATCAGACGGAACTACACTTTGCGATTTATCTGGACACGCCGCACCCAGTTGTCCCACGCGAGTTTCGACGGAACGTATTCCACACGTTGAACGACTTGTCTCACCCAAGTGTTCGTGCATCGGTTAAACTCGTAACCGCACGATTCGTTTGGCGCAATGTCAATCGGGATATTCGTACTTGGGCAGCTGCTTGTCTTCCGTGTCAAGGTGCGAAGGTGCAAAAGCACACAAAAAGCCCATTAGGCATGTCTCTAATATCCGACGCAGGTTTCCACCAAGTGCACGTCGGCGTCGTAGGTCCTGCCGCATTCGAAAGGCTCTGTATATCTACTGACCTGTGTTGATCGATTTACTGGGTGGCCGGAAGCTACCCTCATACCTAAGTGCTCTTCGGAAACGGTAACGAAAGCTTTCCTGGAGCGATGGGTAGCTCAATACGGCTGTCCCGCCATCGTGACCACGGATCGAGGGTCACATATCTCATCTACCTTTGCCATGTTGCTTAAGGATTTAGGCTGTCGCCACGTCCAGACGACGGCGTATCAATCGGCCGCTAACGGCATGGTGGAACGTTTCCACGCCAGTTGAAGGTACCGTTACGTGGGCAGACAGATCCCTCATGGTTCGAAACACTTCCTCTCGTTCTCTTAGACTTACGAAACACGGCTGAGACCGACTTCGAGGTAACGCCAGCGCAGATAGTCTACGCTGCACGGTGCGTTTGCCAGAGAAACTGGTGGCACCACCATCGTCCACTTCATCCTTTGAGTACGGAAATTACACGAATCAGTTGGTTCAACAGACGCGTGAGCTGCGCCCTCCCGCTTCACGGTTGCGGAAGACATCGGCGTATGTGCACTAAAAACTGTCCACTTCATCTCACGTACTGCTTCGCGTAGACGGTGTGCGACAGCCTTTGCAGGCTCCGTACATAGGACATTTCAAAGTATTCAACCGAGCAAGTAATACATGTATGATCGATCGCAGTGGCCGAAGCGAAATCGTCACTACCGACCATCTAAAACCAACCCTCAAAGAGTAAACTACCTCACCTTCATGATCTATCAATGCTTCGTGCGATATTACGACTAACCGCACCGATTTTCAACATTCTAATGTCGTCGAACAAGACCACAATCCCGGTCTGGAAGAATCAACCGCGCCGACATCTTCCGAACCTAGCCTGTCGCCTAGTACAACCAACCGCCGTGGTCGAGAGGTTCATAAGCCCGTTCGCTTCTCCAATTATGTACAGTGCAAATAATTTAAGATTTGTAATGATATTAGCTATTTACCCCGTTTTTGGTCGTTTAACGTTTTAAAGACAAAAAATCAAAATTCCCGAAAAACATTTTTTGAAATAGCCAAAGAACCTAAACCTTTTTGCACGCGGATCATTCGTTTGTTCTTTTTGGCGCATTCTGCGTTTTTTTGTTTTCTCCTCTCTACATGACCCAACCCTCCCCTTCCATCGAGTGGCCATCACGAGTAACGTTATTGAGGATCGCCGCAGTTAACGAGCCGGACGCGAACGTGGTTCGTTTTTTCGTGGGACGAGGGTCGTTATGGCGCGGGGCGGGGAGAGAGTGCACTCCCAAGCGTACCGTTTGGCAGCAGCGGGAGTTGATGTCTTGCCGGCCTTTTTCGGGGTTAACCAGTATTTTTTGAAATCCACCAAGCCCGCACCAACGGCACGCCGAAATGCACCTTGCCTTGCAATCAATAAAAAATAACAAAAGGGAAAAGCGGACTATGATTCCCGACGAACTCCCATTTGACACGAACGCTCACTAATTCTTACTCGGCCCGATTTGCTCCACGAGGCCTGCTCGACACTTGTTTGCTCTGTAAGTTGTCGCGTTAACGGTTGCTTCTGCCTCGCTTCATCCGTCCACGTCTTTGGTAGCCCATCAAATATAGTCCACCGTGTCCAAGTTCACTTGTCTTCAGACGTCCGCTTTTGAGTACGCGCACCATCTCGGAGCTATTTACTAGTCCTACAGATCACCTCGGTACCAGCACACTTATAGTCTCGCAGCTGAGCAAATAATCTCTGCGTTTCAGCCAGTATTCGTGTCGGCAAGACACATCCTTATCTCTTTATGTTGCAGTCGGTGCAATACAGCCTAAGTAATCTCTGATCGGTTGTTCAAGAGAAAGCTAAAGCCATTTCACCAGATCTGCATTATTTCTGCGAGTGATAAAACCTCGCCTGCGACTTAGGATAAGTAAATTTGTACCTTTATTAGCACTTATGGTCCCACCATGTGTTATCATGATGACACAAAGGGTCGGTTTTACGATCAGGTATCCTCCGCGATATGCTCTATACAGAAGAGCGACCGGCTGTTCTTACTGGGTGATTTCAATGCGCACGTTGAGCGTGATGCTGCGGTGTGGAGAGGTGTAGTCGGTCCGTATGATGTTGACACAGCCAACTGCAATGCTGACTGACTGCTCTCACTGTGCGACACTCATGGCCTGAGGGTCATGAACACACAGTTGGCACTGAGTGCGATTGATACAGCCTTGGACGCACCCACGGAATGGTCACGCTCACCTGCTCGACTACGTCATCGTAGACCAGTGTGACATGCGTGGATTGCGCATGACAGGCGTACTGCGTGGAGCTGAGTGTGGCACTGATCAAAAGTTGATGCGGACCAAATTGTGCAAGTATTTTTGCAAGTCTATGTAGTGCTTACCTGCCGTGATTGGGCGCAAATGTGTTTTCCACTAGGTACTAATGAGAATAGGATGAAACTGAAGAATGCGATGGCCATCCGCCTTGGCGTTGTCGAATCCATCGCCTCGGTGAGTGATCTGTGACAAAACGTTCGTGACCAGTCGACGGCTACTTCCAAGTAAAACATCGGAGGTACAAACTGTAAGCGGCCCAATTAGTTTGATGACAACAGTGCGATCATCGGCGCATTGGTATTGGAGGAGAAGATAGCGTTCGCTGCGCATGTGGATAACTCTGCCAATGCAGAGGAGAGAAAATTCCGCCGACTTCCACGGTTCACGTCTAAGTTTGTTCTCTGAGCCAAACTATTTCGTTGCAGAGGTTTCATCAATAATCGAGGTGACCTATGAGTGATGTTTGAACTTGGCCACTTCGATTCACATCCCGTGACCATTGCTGGTTTGAAGTTCGATCGCCGCCTCTTTTAGCCACATGTGGGAATGACCCGCCTTAAGTTCTTTTTTGAAGCTGACGGTAAATCGGGTCTAAGTCAATGTGCAGGTCTATCGAGTTCTCCGTAGAGAACCATGCTTCGAGAAATTCTCTTCCTCTTCTTATCTCTCCATGCGCTAAGAAATCCACCTTCTCCTAGGCAAACATGTGCCCAGCTTCGTCAACGTGTGTCGAGACCAATGGTGATGAATAATGGTTTCGACAGGCTCGCTTGTGTTCTTGCTTAGTACGCACTGACGGAGGCATCTCGATTAATGAGGAAACGTCTGCAAAGAAATAGTTCGGCTGGGAGAACAAATCTAAACCTGAACAGACAACTCGAGGTATTCCGATTTCCATGGTGATCGATTCGAGAGCACCGTCGCATCAAGAATGCACGGTGAACGGGGAAAATGAAGCTGATGGAATGATACTTCGAATGCCGATAACAAAAGAAATTCTTTGACTTCTTGAATACAGTGTATGGACCCACATTGCAGCCACTGAGAACGCTGCTGGATGCTATTGCAGGCGCTGCCTGCACATATATATGGTTGGTGGCATCCGGTTACGGATTAGTCTGTCACGGCGGCCACCACCGGACGGACACAAGGCGCCCGCGCCTGAGTAGGCGCAGGCCAGTTTGCATCGTTCATTACTTTGTGCAGAGCAGATATTTTGTGTTTATTTTTGTCAAATGCAATTTCTTTTGTGATTCTCAATTTGGTTATGGTGTATTAGTTTCGTGTCCGTATATCTTACTCCGGTACTTTTATCGTGTACTTTCGTCCACTTTCTCACCTTTACCGTCACACGTGCTGTTATCAGTAATGACAAAGCTGACTTCGTGTGGCACTTGTTGCAAACTAGTTGGGCATAGAGCCAATGCTGTTACATGCCTCATGTGTGATGGGAATTTCCACATTCGTGCATTGGTTTGTCTTTAGATCATTGTAAACTACCGCGTAAAATCCAGCATGACTTTGTCTATGTATTGTGCAAGAAATGCCAAACCAATGTGCAGTCATAAACAGCCGAGAAGCCGCGGGAGCCTACAAGACGGGCGAAACGTTCCACAGGGAGAAGCTCTGTGGGTTCATCCAAGCAAGCGGAAAACCAACCACCTCTATGTTCGAACGAGATTACCTACCCACCGGCTGTATGCTCTGCAGAGCGATGTCCACCCGTTACTGGAACCTACTGGCATGCCTGTGCAGTCACAAACAGCCGAGAAGTCGCGCAAGCCTACAAGGCGGGCGAAAAATGACTTAGGGAGGAGCTCCGTGAGTTCATCCCAGCAAGCGAAAAACCAGCCACCCCTATGTTCGAACGAGCCCACCTGCACACTGACTGCAGGGTCTCCAGCATATCACCATCATCATCATTACACGTTAGCTGGAGATGGAAAACACCTCAGCTATTGTGCCGCAATACAAAAGACAAGAAAAGGAAAACAAACAGTGGCACGCCCGCTGAGCTCCCAGTAACGGATGGACATCGTTCCGGAGAGCTAACAGCTGGCTGCCGTAAAAGAGAGTCATATTATGCCTAACAAGTGAGATCGTGATCGGAGGGGGGTGCTAAGCAGGAGGGGGATGGACAAACGAACTCACAACACAAACGCTATTGGGGCCGGCTCCAAGCCATATCAGCAAGTGTGCCAATCAAACGTGTTCACCGTCCTTAGGACCCCAGCGACGCAGTCGGGATGCCCCAACCGACGCCAACTTCGAAGTGAGGGTTTTCATTTCTCTCGACCAAGTCATCACTTGGCCTCCCCTCCTCCTCTTCCAACCGCACCCACATCGCGCAAACAATGCACGTCGCGGACGTCGGTGTGCTGGCATGCGCAACACGTGACAGCCATCGGAGCCTGGAGCGTGATATAATGGTGCTGAGCGGTTCACTCGCTCTTCCTGCACCAAGTACGCGACGCCGAACACGCTCATTGCTCACGCGGTGCTCCCACCAGACATGAGCTAAGTTGCGAAGGCAGCGATGATCGAATATGACGAGCCTTTTTATGTCTGTCGACCTGATGGGCTAGGTTTCACAGCCACATAGGAGAGTTGAACGGACGGCTGCGTTGTAAACTCTGCCCTTCAGGGCGAGAGTAATGTCGCGTCTGCGCCACAGGTGGCGGAGATTGGCAAAAGCACCTCGAGCTTTTGCTATACGGTTCGTAACCTCATCTTCAATCTCACGGGTGCTCCAGCGCGATGTCCACCCGATGCTGGAGACTCAGCTGGCGTGCTTGTGTTACGTCCTACGGACACTAACATACCGGTGTGCGATAGCGCAGGCGTGGAAAACCAATGGAGAATGCAGCGAAGCAAATAAAGAAGACAACTGCCAGCAATCAGCGGCGTTGTAACCTTATGATATTGCACGTGCCTGAGTCGACAGATGCTAGTCCTCTGGCTCGTTATGACTACGACGTGAATATTCTGCAGAGCCTGATTGATGGATTTCACGACGTGAATGAACAAGGGTTGCGAGTGAAGCAAATCACGCGTCTTGGAGAGAGGAGGGGAAATCCCGGCCTCTACGAGTCACCTTTATTGATGCAACGAGTCCGAGGCTGATACTATCCTGCCCCGGTAACCTAGGAGGTCTAAAGACCCATACTCGTCCCGAGTTGGATCCGTCGGACAGAGAAAAACGGAAGTCCGCTATCATGGAGTTGAAGCGGCGGGCTAATGGTGGAGAAACCAATCTCCACATGTAAATTTTCGGGTAGTTCCCCGGGTCCGCCGAACCCGGATCAACAGATCGATGGCGCTTCATGCGCATCTGCCGATTCCTACCGTGGCCTGCTTGTGGCCATCACAAATGTTTTCAGTTGCCCCACGTCGTCCGGTCGAACCAGGACTGGCCGAAACCTGGTTAAATCCTGAGATCACTACCCAGGAAGTCCAGATCAGTGGCTACTCGTGCTTCCGTTGCGACAGACTATCAAACGATCGAGGCGGCGTACTGTTACATATTCGGTCCTTGCTGTGCAGGAGACTGGTACACACCTAAAGTAGGGAAGATAACTTATGCGAACAGTTATGGTGCTCGATCCGCCTGAGACAGGGTGAACTGTTTGTGGGTGCTGCTTATCGCAGTCCGGGAGGTCGATGCATGCATTGGTTGCCGCATGCCAGAAACTACATCAATCCGCCCCGTTTCCTGCTTATGGGTGATTTTAACTTCCCTCGAATACGGTGGCCTGAGGTTCAACTTCTCCCCGCGCACTGTGAAGTCGAGGCGCAGTTTGCGGAGTAGGTAGTTGAAACTGGGGCAGCACAATATGTCTGCCAACCGACGCGCCTTACACCGCATTCCGATCCATCGTGCCTGGACCTACTGCTAACGAGTTGCGAACAACCTGTACATGGAATTTAGGTCATGGAGCCTCTGGCAACCAGTGGCCACTCGATAGTGTTAGCCAGCCTATAGCTGCCGCTACCCTACTCGCGTCTGCCAGAGCCGTCCTACGATTATTGGAACACCGACTTCAATGGTCTAGATCGAGTCGCCAGTGAAGTAGACTGATCTGTTGAAGTCTGTTCGTCTGTTATAAAAGAGGGTATGCAATCGTTGTGTGCTCGTTTCGTAGCCCTTTAGTATCGGAAAGCTGGACCAGTGTAGCCACATTGGTTCGACAGGGAGTATAGCCAATTGGCTCGACGGCGACGCGAATTGTGGAATAAATTCCTCGGTTCTGGCTCTGCCGACGATTATGAGGCGTATGAAAGGCAGTGGAATCGGTGCAACAGCGCAAAGGCGTCGATAGTTCGAAGATGAGCTTGCAACCTCAGCGAAGACGGCCCCCAAGATGATTTTTGCTTACGTGAAGCGGCGCATGAGGCCCGCAAGTTATGTAGCTGTCAGAGTGCACTGGCGGACAGACTCTGACCCCCAGCACTGAACGTGCGTCCGCATTGGCGGAGTACTTCGCTTCCCTATAAACAAGTGGGCACGCGCCTATGAACAGCTCGACGTGTGAAGCCGCTACTGAACTCGAGGTCCTTGATTGCGGTGTCGATGTCCGCAGTCTACTCGCCAGTCTTGATGGCACAAAACCTGCCGGATCCTATGGACTTCAAGCACTAATTTGAAAGTCCTTATCGGCCATCATCTCATCTACCGTGACGGATCTGTCCAACAGATCGCTGTCCGAAGGTGCATTAGTGACAGACTGGAAATGCTCGATAGTGAAGCCGATTCCAAAAGGTGGTGACTCACGCAATGTGGACAATTACCGGACGATTTGTCTCATCTGTTTTGGCGGTGCTCAAGAGGATTGTGAAAATGGGTCTCCTCCAGCTGCTGGAGTCGAAATATCTCCCAACGCCGGTACAGCACGGCTTCAAGAAGAGCCGCTCGTGCATCACCAACCTTCTGTTGACGCGGCAGGAATGATTGCAAGCGTTGAATTGGAGGAAGTCAGTGAATGTTTTCTACACTGATTTTAGTAAAGCTTTCGATAAAGTGAACCATATGGTCCTGCCCCACAAGCTGAGAATGTGTGGTGTTGGAGGTGCACTGCATCAGTGAGTTCCTTATTGGGAGATCATGGCGGGTTCAGGTGGATGACCACCTAATGGAAAGCTAGTCGTCCACTGGCGGCGTACCACAAGACACACTATTGGGGCCCATTTTATTCCTGATCCACATCAACGTAGTACCTCAGCTTCTTCGGTCGCCCTGCGCATTATATGTGGATGAACTGAAGATTTGGAGGATTATTAATCCTTCCGGCGACTGTGACGTTCTTTAGCAGGACTTCGACCGCCTATCCCAGTGGTCTGAGGATTTGACCTACCGGTCAACCCGGTCAAGTCCTCGTTTATGGGCCTGGGGCAGGACAGCAATGGGTATGCGTACACCCTGGCCGATCACCCGCTGCATCCCACCAGTTCCGTAAAGTATCTAGGCGTACTCTCACGCTGTGATCTGAAGTCTGTCGACAACACGAACAGATGGTACGCAAACGGATTACGCCTGCCTTGGGCACTTAGAGGCAGCTTCTGCACTTGGTCTGAAGAGATTGCCACCCGTCTGTTCTCTTCCGTAATATGACCGGTGTTTGAGTACGGCTCACCCACCTAGTGCTCGATCACAATAGATGAGGTGTAGAGACTAGAACGGGTCCAGCATGTAGCTACTCGGCTCCCCCAGTTTAGGAGTATGTCGTAGGAGGACTGATGTAGGAGACTAGGGCTTTATACCCTGTCATATCGTCGCCTTGAAGTTGATCTCATTATGACGCACCGGATACTGCACCTGGGTCACTTCCCTATGTTGAAGCCGCTGCTGCACGTTCGCGCACCAAGCAGCACACGTGAACACCAGTACAAAACTAGTAGTACCGAATTTAAAGCACATCGGTCACCCGTTATGCTTCGAGCGGTGAAATATCGGAATTTAAGAGATTCCTTGACGCGCACTTTGCGGACTACAGGTATAGGGAGTGTATGCACTCGGATAAGATGTAGTGCAGCTGCAATATGCTGCCACCGCGCAGGAATCAGCGACGTGATTCCGCGCATGTGCCCGATCCACCTACGATGGAGCAACACAGATTTTTATCTTCTCGCTCTCTATTCTCAGTATTCAGAGACCATGGGTGGCTAGCTCTGCACCACCGACAGCCCCACCAACACACCACATATTCAGTGTAAATCCTAAGAAATAGGAACAAAAGGCATGTGCATGCAGGCCAGGTTTAACCAATGGAGCCGACCCACACGCCTTTAACATGTACAGTAGAAACATTCCTGTTTATCTATATGGGGAATAATGCGTACCAGACGTACACAAGGAATTAAATAGAGGGCAATACGGATTAACAGCAGATAAATGGTTGGCGTGTAATGGAGATTAGTGACAGACGATGGAGGGAAAGGAGAGCGTGTGACGAAGTAGTGGTGTGGTGCATGGTTTCTTCAGCAGGCACGATACGACCTAGTTACCCAAGTCGAAGTAGGGAGTTGTCTTAGGAGACACTACCCCGAGCGTGTAGCTAGAGGGCTTACCGCAAGGCAGCAGGGCGAGTTAAGGGAAGCACGCTCACTGGGAATCGGTGACAGGTTTCTCGGTTCAACCGATTTTTGTTTGGTAAGGCAAAAATCAGGGTCCAACTTTTCCTATAATTCCAGTACAAGACTGCGGGAATACAATGTTCAGCAGGGGTGAACTAAGGGACAGTGACTTTATTTAGTGGCCAGTCACATTGGCCAGGTCGCAGTGTTGTTAAACGGATATTTGTGGCTTTTTATAGGGAGAACGCTTGTCAGCCGAAAACGCACTACGTCCAGGAGCACTACCGCCAAACCACTTGCTGAATTCTGTTCTTCACAGATAGCATCCACAACCCCTTCATTTTCTCTGCCTTTGTTCTCTGGCTATGGTACAAAAATTAGATTCCAACACGTTGAAGTCAACCGTGTATTCAAAAATCCGAACTCAAGGAAGGCTAGTGGACCCGATAATCTTCTCCAGTTGTCTTGAAAGCGTGTTCTAATACCCTCACTACGTCCTTGACGGATCTTTTTAATCGGTGTCTACACAGTGGAATCATTCCCGATATTTGGAGGCCTGTCAGGATAACACCCGTGCCAAAGAAGGGATCCACGGTATACCGGAGGAGCTGGTCTCTGACAATGGGCCCCAGTTTACCAGCGGTGCGTTCCAGGCCTTCGCAACCAAGTGGGAACGTGTGGCAGCACACCAGCCCAAACCACAGTCTACCGAATGGAAAGGATGAGTCGGCAGTGAAGTAGATCAAACGACTGTTATCAAAGGCTAGAGCTACTGGCGAAGACACGTACCTCATATTACTAGAGAATCGCAACACTCCAACGGCTCGTGGTTTGCGCCCAGTGCAGCGCCTATACAGCAGGCATTCGCCACACTTCTAGGCCAAGTCTCACCACATAACAAGACACTACAGAACAGTCTGAGAAGACGGATGACCTCTCAGAAACAGCACTACGACCGAGGTGCAAGAGCACTACATGAGCTAATAGTGGGAAGTGTGAATTCAGGCAGTGCTCGATGGTCAAGAGAGGTGGAAGAAAAGTGAGCTCAAACGTCGGTGCCAGGTCATAAGAAATAAACGTCCATAAAAAATCGAGTGCATTTGTGGTGACACCGGAGACAACGGTATGAATTGGGAGTGGAGCACCCTATGGCGTGGGGCAAAGAAACCACGGCCGCAGGTACAGCGAAGACGACGCGGAGTGGCAAGGCGTATGGAGCGCATAGCAATATGGAGGCGCAAGGGCACGAAAAAGGGTGAATATGATGGATGTCAGACCAGAGTGAACGGATAGACCAACGGAGCGAACCAGAGAGCCAATGGGAGGCAGACGTGACAGATTCGATTACCGGACTCGGATTGGCCGATATTCGCGTAAGTGACTCAGCGTTTGTTTAACTGAGGCAAAGGAAGAACCTCATGGACTCGGAAGGGTCATTAATTATGGATTGGAACGCGGAACTTATATCGAGGTCGGCTTGCCAAACATACCGTAATTTCCACTAAGCTGACTTTGCGGAATAAACGCTTGTCGCTGAAGGACTGAGTTCTGCAACAGCGGGGATCCAACAAATGGCGCAAAGTGAAGCCTCAATTTCGATGAAACGCGACTTTTACAGGCGCCAGTCAGTCTGTGAAGAACGAGAAAGACAAGTAACTTAGAGGCGATGGAGACCAGACTGATATCTTTATGGCTGCGATATTCTGAACGCGAGTTCACAGTGAATAGGGGGACAATAACGGAAAAGTTCCAGTTAGTTGCTAGGGTTTCCTGTTCCCACAGTTGCAAATCGCACTTCATACTGAGATTGCGTGTCGTAATCCAATCAAATCGCACGTATTCTAAACTATATGTACGTGTGTTAGAAGTGAGAATAACAAAGCCTCTTCATTAGCAGTGAACTAGTTTTGCGGATGTCGGCTAACGAGACCACTGCGTTGAGCTTGCTAATTTTGTGCGTGTCAAATGTCCAGACAACGTAGAAACCCATGTGATGAGGATATGCAAAACAACATTGACGAAGGCAAGTGCATATGGCCGCTATCGTTCCTTGGCGGGAAACAATATCACGACGTGTTTGATCACCACGGTACCTGAATCCATCACAGATTGTGTCCGGATCAAGTCTAACTAACTGGGATGGATGATGATGAATTCTCCGATTTCACCTCTGCGTAGAGCAGGTGGTAAGTAATCACATGGTGATAGTTGAAATGCAGAAGACGTCATTAGCAATCAATTCATTTTCGGCCGTTGGTTACAGCCATTCAAACACATTCTACTAACAGAGAGTCAATCCAGCGAGAATGTAAATAAATGTGTCATGTGATTTGCCAAATAGAGCACAAGGAAAACCAAGCACAAGACGATGCACTCAGTGGCCGTGAAAGCAGTTTCAAAAGGAGAAAACGGAAGAAACAAGTGAAGAGCAGAACACAAAAGCGGAGCATGGTGGGAGCATTTCAATGAATTCCGTTAGTGATCACCTCAACTGGGGTTTGTTCACTCTTTTGATTTGGTGAGTCTGGAGGTTTTGTGAGAGATTGTGACTCGGTAGGTTGTATGCAAACGGAATCGGAGTGCAGCAGGTCATTATAGGCGGGAGACAATGTACGGATGCAAAACAGCCTCATTGTTTCATCCAACTTACGGGTATCTCCGGAGAAGTAAGCTGTTATTGAGCGATGCAGTAATAACAGATTGTGCTGCATAACACGCACCTGTGTGTGGAAAGGGTGAGATAGTCACAGGAAATCGTGGCCGACAGTACGTGACATCATGATCAAAAATGATGGCGAAAAATTTCTAAAACGCAAGTTCGCCTGATAAGTTTCTTAAAGGACGTTTAAGTAAGAACTAGGAAGACGTAAAGGTTGGGGCGGAGATTGAGTGCAAAATATGAAAGAAAATAATAAGACAAGCTAGTTTGTGCCCAATCACATCCATGAAAGTTCCATGATGCATCAGGTTGAGCGCAAGCTGTATTTGCAGACAGCGAATTTGAATACTATCCTCAACAGTTGTGATGTGACTAACCTAACACGGGATACCGGGCATACAAGTAAGAGGGAAAATGTGACAAGTGGCAATTAAAACAAAACACCTTGTTTGTGTATAGCAGTAGCATCAAGTGATGATGTAAAGTGAGTGGCGAGAGAAGAGACAGAACACGAAATTATCACGGTCGAGTTGCCATCCAGATGAGGCAATGAAGACTTACGTGAGGTCTAGAGAATGACATGATATACTACGTGTTCAGAAAAAAACCGTATTCTTGAAATAGCACACCAACCGGCAAAGGGAGCGTATTGCGCCTACTGACGACACGTAGGGGCCTACAGTGTGCCGCGTTTCGCTCTGACCGTTAGTTAGCGTACCCTAAGTAGGTGCCGCGCACTCCATCGGTCGGCTGGCGCAGTAGTTCAAGAGTTCGGTTTCTATTTGAACACAGTACTATGTCGAATGACTGCCTTACACAAACTTTAGAGTTGCGCTTCCCTGACTGGGACGAATCTATAAAGCAAATCACTTGAGAGCGACAGTCCTCAAGTACTTCATGGTAAGGTGGGCCAACGATGCCCAACAAGTAGGTTGACCAGATGAAAGTTTAGTGAAGAGGTGATAGCTGTGCATATAACGCGTGTCCCAATCAGCATAGATATAGAAGCTTCATTCGCATAGTTTCCTTATACGCCATGTCTGTGTCTGTAGACCGTGAGATACGCGATCCCATTAAATGGCCGGATAGTTTTTCAAAAGATCGGTGGAGTTGAGCGACCTCAGTGACCTTGAAACAGTCCAGCCAAAGAATTGGTCAAAAGATTCAAATAAAATTGATAAGCTTGCAGTAGATAGCGCAAAAAGATGTTTTGGGGGAGAGCGGTAACGGCCAATTTAAAGGCGTCGCGTTACTAAAAGTAGAAATGGACAGCATACTGAATGATATAAGACAACAACAATGAGTTGCACAACTCACTCGGTTTTCGTGCAGCAAACGTATCTTGGTATCCACGGCAGTCTTCAAATGCGTAAACGTTTGCCCACTCAAATGGAGCCGAGCGAGAACCTGATCCACGCGACGATCCGATGATGGATTAGCCTGCTTTTGTTTATTTACTGCCGCCTGCAGTGTTTCATACTCCCTACGATTAGCATCGTATTCAATCCGTGCAAAATTCATGCTTTTGACTGTCTGCATGGTGTCATCAAAGGTGCAACGAACCAGGGTACGGATGGCCTGGCAAACGAGGTCCAATACCACTGTGAACGCAAAACACAGTTGGTTAGTGGAAAGTAAGTAAGGAGATTGAGTGTACCGGTTGAGAAAACGAAAAATCGGGTAAGATTTTGCGAAGTGACATAGTGAAGAAGAGAAGAATAGGCATCAGCAGTACGCCGTACCGACATCACTGCCGTGCAACCACCACCGGCCGCACGTTGGCGAAGGATACTGGGAGGGTCACTCGGTCTCCACACTGGCTCGAACCGGCGCCCTCAGGTTATATGGCGAGCTTGTGATCCTTAAGGCTAGGGGCCGACTAGTACGGTAGTTAGTGCGCTTTCGTGCTCTTTAAAAGCCACAATCCAGTGGAAACAGCAGTCTCCTGCAATCTGAAGCAACCTGATGGTGCTTCTGATAAAGGTTGCATGTTGATAACGTAGAAAGCTTGTCTTCCTACATCAGCAATACGCCGGTACGCAGTACTGACACTTCACTGCCGCGTAACCACCCACAGTCGCGCTCGTGTCAAGCATACTGCCAAGGTCGCCCGGTTCCCCACGCAGGCTCAAATCCGCGCTCTCGGATTATGAGGCAGGTTTCTGATCCTTTAGGCCACGGGCCAGCATCTTTCTGCATAAATATGTGGGTATGAAAGCGGTGGTCACTCGCCGACATGAAGTATCTACCGGCTAGTTATCCTTTCTTTAAGTTCGGTAACGCAGCTCATGGCACGTTGTGCTCGAGAATACAATATGCCACGTGTGGGTTACGACTCACACTAGAAGCCATAGAGCAAACATCCGTGTGCCTGTCTTAACTTGTCAAAAGTAGAGTGACCAGATGAAAACAAGCGAACGGTGCAATGTGTTACAGTCAAGTCACGTGACACAGTGGCATTAAACTACGAAGCAGTGAAACATTCCTGACGATGAAAGTTACATCAGTATGGAAATGCTTTATGAGCGTGTGGTGGAAACCTACATTAATAAAAGGCATGACTGGAAAAACAACATAGAGGACCCAAGGCAAACAAAAAAGTCGTCGAAAACGGAAACGATAATTGTGTCCACTTCATCAGACAGCCATTTCTAGTTGGATACAAAGCGAGAAGCTAGGGCACCGATCAATGTGAAAGATTTATCACAAAACTAAAGTGCACACTGATATTCACTGGTCGAATGTTACTTTGGTGTCCAGGAAACTCTGACAGATTTCGTGAAATTTAATGCTTGAAGCAGAGACCTGCGAAACTGAGGTAGAACGTGGGAACATTTTGGCAAAGTGAAAATCTGAGAATTTCAATGTTATCTCATTGCACTTCGAAAAGAGAAATCTGTGTTGACCAAAGCAAAGCAACCAGGTTCTTATGAGGACGGTCTCATTGGCATGCGAAGCATACACATTTCTTGACCCATCCCTAGGATGAAGTTGATACTGCGAAAGTAAATATATTGGTCGCGAGCAATGCGAAGCTTGAATTCAAGAGGGTTTGGAAGATGACTAAATTGAATTAACCATTGGCTTATCGGGTTTCTTAAAAAAGGCAGGACGTCTATAGAAACGAACAGCGCGTACTGGAATGTGAAGCTGCATGTGAACCACCACCAGGTAACTGGTTGTTCACATGCGCTTTCTCGTAGAATGACCATGCGTAGCGCATGTTTTGAGTAGACATGCACAGAGAATGACAAACTGCTTTCGACTGATGGTGATATAGGCATCCGTATACTACTCGGTGTGATATGAGACATGGGCGTTGAGTCAACTGTTTCGTAGCCATACATATGTGGACGGAATGTGAAAGTTAAAATCGAGAGGACGTGAGAGTATACGAATGCGGCGAATTTAATTATTTCAAATTTCAACTAACAGGAAGGATAAATATAAGCCCATTTGAGGAAATTATGTTGCATGAAAATATTGCGTGCATCGGGAATCCTGTGAAAAGTAGTAAGGCTGGATCGAGGTAGCTACCTCGGACTGCAATGAAGTGCAAGCAACTTGCTTACTGTGAGTCCGTTCGTAGATAATATGTGATCCCTCCGTCATATAGTACAGACACTCCGACACGGCATGCGAATGGTTTTGACTCCAGTTTCAAATTCATTTCTCTGGACAGAGCAAATTGTTTGATAAGACGTTTTTATGACGTGTCCGAAGGTTTGGAATAGGTGCAACAAGGGAGAATGCGCTGGATACAGTTATACCTCGTGGCAGCTGAGGTGAGATTAATGCAATTCTCAGACGCTCTTCTTGGTCGTCATACTGTAAATAGTATTACTTACAGAGGATCCATTCAAGCTTGCGTAAGCTGTTTGTCCGCTGGAAAAAATTTAGCAGCACAGACTAGTGCGTTTTGGTAGCACCGCAGTCCAAAAACAATCAGGGTATCTATTACGTTAGCAAAGCATTGACGAGAAGTGTAGAAATGTTTGTACTGAGAACGATGATGTATAAATTTATTCGGACTGGGTGGAATGACTAGATAATAATTGTCCCTTTTCAACTGCTTCTGTCCTCCTATAAAAATTTGGCGTCCCATGCTTGTCAGAAGATGTTAACGGGGTCATCAGTTTTGAACATTTATAGTACAAAACGTAGGACGGAAGGCAGCTAGAACAACATTGAATAACAACCAAAAAATAGAAAAACAGATAAAAACTGCAAAGCATAGTAGTAATTCTTGACTCGAAAACGATCCTCGATCTCGTTGTGAGTGTGTGGCCTTCCATGGATCGCGAACGTGTCGACCAGAAAGCTCAAACGCTCGACTCAAAACAGAAGTCGAAAGATGTCGAAAAGGAACAATCTCCCCCTTCAGAGAAGACAAAACGATGTACATAGGATAGGACTTCATTGGCTTATAAAGTCCTTCTACCAAATGGCTTGGAAATAGTCAATGTGGCAAAATGTAATTGGTTGAAGCAAGGTCACAACCATGAGAAAAGCTAAGCAGCAAGGATCTCGATAGCCGGACGCAGTACTCAACGGATTTCGTTAGAAATTCCTTCTCCAAACATCTCCCATTTGTGAATGAGTCACATGTTTTCAGAGTGAGGTTCATCTGAATCGGAATCAGTGACTTCCAGTGTGGATCCGACCATCTTCTCGGTGTTAACTCCGGAATGGATGTAGAAAGCGGTCTCCTCTTCAGATTTGAAATCATCTGGGTTGATACGGAACATGTATAACAACAACAGGATGTGTTGGCGATACAATAGCTGAAACAGGATTGTAACTGATTAGCGTGCAGAACCCAAACCTCGGAAGTAACAGCAACGTCATACGTGACACTTCCAGTTCGACAAATGATACGTCCTGGTAACATGGTTGCTGTGGCGGTTCTTTGACAGCATAGGTCAGCCTACAAAGAAAACACGGTTCAGAGCACCGCGTCTTCTGTTGACCTGTTGTTCCATTTTGCAGTTTCGGTTCAAACTGTTCCTATCAACAGGTTTAAGCAAATCGATACTGGATAGTAAGTTCCGTTGCATCAAGGCTTCAGCCGGAGATTTACCTAGAGGCGTCTGTGGAGTTCGAGTTATCCTATAAGCAAAACGTCTTAAGGATCTCGGCCATCGGTCCTTCCCCCTTCGTCTTCAGTAGTGCTCTCTTGAAGGTGCCCACGAAGCGCTCTGCTAGGTCGTTCAACTGCGGATGGTATGGAAGTAACCTAATGCGGGGTATGGCCGGTTTTATGCAAAATTCCTCGAAAATCGCTGAGGTGAACTGAGTTCTGCTGTCAGCCACCAACTTGTTTGGATACCTGAAGCAACTGAAAACCCGACGAAATGTACTAATGGTTGCTGAAGCAGTAGTCGATAGCATGCGCAGAACTTCTGGTCACTTACTGTAGGCGTCAACCGGGATAAGGAAACTGTTTCCATTAATAGGCCCTGCATAATCCGCATGGAACATTGATCATGGTTTTCCAAAATCGGACCAACAATTGAGCTGTCTTCCTTGGGGACTTCTAAGCAAATGTACATGTAGAACAAGAGCTGGCAAACTCATTGACTTGAGCATCGAGATAAGGCCAGTACACGTAGGTTTTGGCCAATGTCTTCATGCGGTTTATTCGCGGCTCTCCGGTGTGGAACTGTTTCGGAACTCTTGGATGAGGGTTATTAGGAACCACTACCCATTCTGCGAAGAGTAGAGAGCCAATGACAATTGGCAGGGAATTGCAACGTTGATGAAAGTGCTTCAGTTCACTGACTTCAATCTTCTGTGGCGTAATGTGCTGTTGTGGCACGTATCTGAATTGTTAACTGGGATGGCTTTAAATGCATCTGGGACAACGCAACGAACTTCAGGCTCGATCAAGATGCTTGCCACCACGATGTCCCCTGGCTCATGTGGATCTCTGTCCATGAGGAGTGATAAAACATCAGCCTAAACCATGTTCCCGGTTGATTGGTACTTGGTTACAAGATCGTATCCCAAAATTAATGTGACCCACCCCTGAAAGCGAATTGCTGAGTACAATGGAACCGAAGATAGCAAGTAGGGGCTTAGATCCGTGACCGGAGTAAAATAGCGGTCATAAAGCATTTTGTAAAATTTATTAATGAGGAATATGATCGCAATGCCACAATTTGGCTGTAGCTACGTTCCGCAGGTGTCAACGATCGGGCGGCATGAGCAATCGCCTTCTCATTTCCGTCAGGAAAGCAGTGAGATATGACCACGCCGACTCCATAATTAGACGCATCAGAAGCAACAATGATGTCCAGCCTCGGGTCGCAGTGGGTCAAAAGCAGGTCTGACGATAGCATGTCTTTGATCCTGTCAAAATCTTGGTTAAATTTTGTGCTCCAACCCCACTTGGAGTCCTTGAGGAGTAACGCGTTCAATGGACCCCGTATAACATGCACTGTTGGCAAAAATGCACTGTAGTGACTCATTAATTCCAAGAAGGATAGTAGCGTAGTTACATCATGTGGTAGAAGCAGTTCTGGATGGCCTCAAAAGTAGCGGGGTCTGGTATTCGACCGTGCTGATCAATGATGGATCCCAAGTATATTACCGAATCCAGGTACAAAAACATTTTTTTCTCTTTCAAGCGAAAGCCATAGTCATTCCACTAAACATGTTCTCAATCCGGTTTTTCCATATCAACTGCATCAATGCCCATGATAAGTATATCGTCAAGATATGCTGCAACAGATGGAATATTCTGTAGCATGGTGCAAACGATCTATTGAAAAATGGCAGGTACCGTTTTTACTCTAAATGATAGGCGGATGTATCGAAACAGACCGCGGTGAGTATTGACGGTCAATAGCTCTTGAGAATCCACAGAAACTTTCACTTAAAGGTGTGCATTCGACAGGTCCAGTTTGGCGAAGCATTCATCACCATTAAGCCTTACGAACAAATGATCCAGCACAGGCGATGGGTATTAGTGATTTTCCAGAGCGGCATTCAGACCGGTGGAGAAATGTAAACAAATTCGACTTTCCGGCTTGGGTTCTCGATCATCACCATAGGAGCAGTCCATGATGAGTAATTTACAGGTTGATGGATTCCAGGATGTTGTAATCTCTCGAGTTCCTGAGCAACGCTTGGTAATACCGCATACGGTACTAAACACTTGGGTTAGAAAACAGGTTTTGTGTCGGGGCGGAAGGACAATACTGACTTGGTTTTCATGCAACAACCAAGCTCATCCAGGAACACTTGAGCGAATTTATGGCACAAACGCTCTGAAAGCACATTAATGGGTAGGTGGTTACACATTGAACACCCAGCTGATCACATACAAAATGAAGTGGGACGTCTGAAAGCCTGAGTTTTGCGATCTAACCAAGCCCCAAGAGTTTTAGACTTAGCACATTATTGAAAATTACGGAACATCTGCGAGTTTCAGGACTCCACCGGAAGTATTCAGCGCTGTGCGATTTGTCGGATTTAGGGGGTTGACCGATCAGATCTCGTGCTTTGTAGCTATTGTCACAGATGCTGTATCCAGCTGGAGACACAGGAATGTTGCTGATATGCAGTCACATATATACGCCGTGTTTTGCGTCCGGGTCGAAAGTAGCCATAACAGGATTTATTTTTATCCGGCTTTCTTGAGATGGCTGTACTGAGTCTTCGGAAGTGTTCCATTGTTTGGGCGGCAATGATATTCTTTGCGTCCTCTACTGTGACATTTCTGACAGCGATGCTTATTGAATGGACACAGTCAGACATAATGCCAACCAACACCCTGCCAGTAGGCTGTTGGAGGTTTGTTGAAGGTGCCGCTTCTAGAGTAACTAGTGGGCTTTGTTAGGGGCTTTTTGTCTCAGCATGCATGTTACTGGAGCCATGGAGTGATCTCCGTCCAATCATGGCAGTATCGTGTTTCAGGTGCAACAAACGGTGGCACTCTGAAATGACTGATCTCAGATTCATGGTAGGATCCTACTGCGTCTTATTGAGTAGGCTAGTACGAATATCTGAGTCTCGAGACGATGGTAGTTCACAGAAAACCAGACACCCGATTTGGTCTCTCGTCATTCACTTAAACTTGAAACCCCCATAATGAAGTAGTAACGTAGGACACGAAATCATCACAATCGCTTCCGACAAATTTGAAACAGGAATACCAGACGTTCAAAATAAAGGACGCTTCTCCAAAGATTTCTTTCGACAGTTCAACGATTTCGTCAAAGTCGAAATATTTCGCACTCTTGGGAAGAACAAAATGCACAAATCTTTCGTGTTTCTGAGTCCAAAGTGTTCGTAGAAGCGACCGCAATTTCCAATCATCCGTATCAGCCAGCTCTGTCTGGAATGTGTCATCGTATTCGAGTGTATCCAGCATCTAGATCATAACTCAATTCTGTGATGGTTCCTGTATTCGTATTAACGGATGGCTGCTTCCCGTCAGTTGAGGATGAATGAACATGTAATTCTTGCTAAAGCTTTTCGATATGCCGCACTTGTGATTTATCAAATAGCTTTGCGGCTGCTGTAGGATCAAGACGAGCTCTTACATCGAGAGCGGGATCGTGGCAAGCTAATCGCAATATTTCTCCGTCACCCGAAAAATATGTTGTGACCGTCTATGAATCGCGAACGTGTCGACCAGAAAGCTCAAACGCTCGACGAAAACAGAAGTCGAAAGACGAAAAAGGAACAACATCTACAGAGAAGACAAAACGAGGTATATAGGATACGAGTTAACTGGCATATAAAGTCTTTATACCAAATGGTCTCGAAACAGTCAATGCGGCAAATGCCATTGGATGAGCCAGGGTTACGACCATGAGACAAGCCAGTCTCGATCTAGATGACTGGATGCTGTACTCAACCGATTTCGTTACGGCTTGTATTTCCTAACTGTGGGGTGTAGGTAGCAACGACAAGAAGTCACGTATTGGCCCCACGCAACTTCGAAGCTGTGAGCGGGCCAGCCAATTTGACGGCACACATCCAGTTACTGACTGGGATCCATACGACCACATTAACATCAGCCCGGGGACTCAGGACAATCTCCGGAAGGGGTTTGATCGCCATTCGAAAGAGTGTTGACAGTATCATATGAAGCGGGTAGAGTACAGAGCTTCACTCCTTCAAGCGAGTCTTCGGTAAGCATTACATACCGATAGGTAGGGCAAGTGCAGCATGTGGACGGATCTGCAGCAAATTGCGCACGTTGAGATATCCCGGTCTCAGCGGGAATCGAAGCCTCCGAATAGAAGCGAATGAACAGTTGTTTTAAAATCGGTAGAACATGGCCTTAACCATGGAGCAGGAGCGATACTGGGTACTGAGGTGAGGAAGGAAGCTAGAAAACAAACGACTACGATGGCACAGTGAGCGAATGCCAAGAAGTAGGGTTGAAAACAAGGGGATAAAAATGAAATTGGAGCTGGGCAATAAAGATTAAAATAAGTGTAAGGGGAGGGGTGAAACAACATGAAGGTCTAAGAAGTAGTGCCCTAAGCACAAACCACCCTGCTGGATGCAGCAGATACGGTATCGCTGATTATTCTCTGCAACAGCCAAAGAATCAAAATGTGCTTGACCAGGAGTTCATTTTATTGTCAATAACTAGTTACTTCCAATACATACCGAGTAATTTTTCTCCATTGAACACGAGAGACCGATGGGCATCGGAATTGAGGGAGAACCCCTCGGCTAGCTCCAATTGCTGTTGCCCAAGGGATGCCAGTTGGACAGTCAAGCGACGTTGCACCTCTATGGTACGAGAAAGACTGGTGGAAAATTGTTGTAGGTTGTTCAGTAGGAGTTTGTATTGCCCTTGCAGTTGCCTAGGGTAACAACAGAAGGCTGTGACCAAATGCGTTGAAGGAGTAAAATAATGGAAATCACTGAGTATGAACAAAGGTAGGAAGTTATTAAAGCATCATCTACCAAGATGGATGATAAGTTAACAAAAACCAGCAATCACCTTCATCAGTATCATCAATAACAGCAGTACATCAGCCATATGAACTGATGCTTAGCCGCCAGAGCTAAACAATCACCATTGCCGATTAAGAGTAGAGCATACGGTGCTGCAAATTTGTCTATAACTAGGAAATATCTGATGCAAGTTGGGAAAAAAGGTTGCACAGACGGTTTGTGTATGACAGCGAGGTCACAGCAGAAGGAAGAGAAATACTGCTGTCGATGACGCACAATGCTGCGACTAGTATAATCGTAAGGAGTATAGATACGGCCACAACATGCAGAAGAGATCAAGAGAGCGGTAGCACAGTAAAACCTCTGAAGAAGACCACCTCTTTAAGTTCATCGCTGTTTTAATGGCTTGAACATCCACGATGTAAACCATATGGAACCAGAATTTCGTAACTTGTGTCGGCCATAACAGCCATAATTATTGCAACCTCCATCATTTGACTATTTGAAAGTTTACCGTGGAATCGTCGCCGAACGACAACTTTATTCAAATAATAATGTGTATGTAGCGGAATTTTCAATGTGTGAAATTCTCCTGACCCACAATCAATGCGATTCACGGTTCTGCGGATGTTTCACGATACATCATGTTCATTGTGCTACATCAATCTATTAGCAGGTAACTGGCGATCCTGGAGACAAAAGTACCATAATTTCAGCCTGTACGTGAATTTGATAGGCACATCCATCTGTCGCAACGCTATCGGAGACGGTGGAAGGCGTATTCTAGCCAGCATTCCCTTTGGTAATGATGAAGAAGGAAGATCCAGCCATTGCGCTGCAACAATTTGAAGAATATTGTCTCGAGAAAGCGAATGAAACATTTGAGCGTTTCCAGTATTTTTCAGAGGAGCCGAGGGCCGGGAGAATCCGTCATCCAGTATGTGACCACGTTGAAGCATATGGCCAAACCATGTAGTTTTTGCAAATGCATTACTGTTAAAGTGATTCGAGACCGAGTGGTCCTGGGAATCTAGAATGCAGCGCTGATGAAGAGACTGCTTAGAAGTCCCGGTATAAGTGTTACCAGGTGCAATGCTGTGTGTAACATCGAAGAGGTGACGGAACGAAAAATGGTTACCTTGAGCGCCAGGTCTGTGCCGGAAGTCAGCAAGATTGATCAGTAGAACGAAACAAGCAGTTTAATGTCATGTCAATTCTGTGAGGATAAACACGTTCAGTGGACCGAGAAATGCTCAGCCTATGGAAAAACTTACATGAACTGTAGAGAGAGAAATCATTTCGCAAAGCAGTGCAGAGCCCGTGTGATCAGTATGCTGGGAGGTGAGGTTCCGAAAGTCACCGGACTTAACAAAGAGCGAAAGGCTAAAGGGGTATTCCCTGCAGTTATCACAGATGACACAAGAAGGTGGTCTTAACTAGACACTGGCGCAACTTTGAATGTCCCACCAGCCAGTTACGTTGGTGTTTCTAAGATACAGCAGTCGGAAACAAAACGCTAGATGTGGAACAGTACTACAACGGGTGCCACAAGTACTACCAGCCTCACTGTCACCAATCCAAAAAACGGACGATCCTATGTACTTGAGTTTTTTTATTGTGGCTCAAAATGCAGTGGCAATGTTGAGTGTCGATGTCATTCGTCAATATTAATCATGATGTTTTATGCACACACGAAAAAAAAGGTGTTTTTGTCCAGTATTCTACTAATTTTGGTTCGTCGTTGGGTCACCTTTCCGGTACCGTCAGCCTATCAATAAGAGATGACGTGATGCCTATTGTTCTGCCAGTAAGAGGAGTCGCTGTGGCGGTGCGCGAGAAATTCAGAGAAGAGCTAAAAGGACTACTGGACAGGAGGGTTATTCCAATGACCGGAGAGTCGAGTGACTGGGTCATCCAGGTGGTGGTAACCTTAAAAATTCCGGGGACATCCGATTAAGTATTGATTCAAAGTCCCTTAACTGGCATCAGATAAAGCATCCTGTTTGACTAAAAGCATCCTAATTTAGTTTCGTTTGGAGGAGGTTTGGTCATTCACAATCATTTAGGGTTTGGCTTTATGGCTGCTGCATTGCGTAAATACAATTAGTAGGTAGTTTTCCGCTTCACGTTTACGATATTTTAACCATGAATCTTCCGTTTCTGAATTTCAGGGTGCTTTGGAAAATATTTTGGGTGACCAATGTGTTTTCCATAAGGCGTACATTTAGACTGCTGAGAGCCAAAAGTCTGGTCATTTAGGGCGTTACAACACTCGCACTAAGGCACACGTCTTCGCTGCTCGCGCTGAAGGGATGCATATTCCGTCAACGTTACGCGGTGATCGATTACAGGCTTGTAAGTAAGTACTACCACAGGGACGGATTATTCGTCACTCATGGTGTTCTAAAAATCACTTGAGCTGACAGAGAGTACGGTTAAAAAGAAAGATTTTACGCACTAAACAGCGGCGATAATGATTTAGAAAATCAGTTAACAACATCCATGGACATATAAAGACATTTATCTTCATCTTATTTTGCTTCTCGGCGAGGGCCCAAAAGCACGCTTTAATGGAAGGGCTCTCTGTCCATATATACGGATAAATTGATAATTCAAAGGTACCATAATTCTGCATAAGTTTCTTATGATTTCACAAAATCTTCGCTGTTAAAAGGTCACTTAAATATGTCTGCTATGATGTATCAACTGCTATTAAACTCACAAACCCCTAGTGTTACATATCTCATTATACTAATAATGCGTTTCACATTACAATTCCGAGGCTAAAAACATCGGTACAATAGGAGACTAATTAAGTTTTCCAGGACGAGACTATCAGTACACTGCAAGTAATTTTATTAAATGGGCTCAGAAATAGTATGCCTATATTTTATAACTTGTAGTGAATAATTTCTAATTTAGTTACCAATATTGCGCTAGTGTTACGCATGTTTAAGGCAAATATAGCTGCATGCATTACACACTTGGATGTTACACCATCGATACGTAGACACATAGGAACGCGAGTTGAATATTGGCACTTTAGTAACAGAGCGTGTACAGCTGATTGACTGGGCACTAGTTTGCATTCATTTCAAAACCGTTTTGCAGCACATATCGTCTGTGTTCAGTTCTGCGTCTAACAACATTTAGACAGAATGCCGAGAAGACGCATAAAAGATAACCCACGGACTAATAACTGACGCACGTGCCGACAAACTTGTCACAAAGGTTAGCTTCTAGGGTATAACTGGCGGAAATCCAATGTTTTTAACGGACTTCCAAGACTGCGAATTAGTTAAATACAGCATCCTTGAAAACGGGCGACCTGAATTTGACTTTTAGCATTACAATGCGCACACTGTGCAGTATTGGACATACTGGAGTGGATATTTTTTGTCTTAATTAATTCAATAAATTTGTAGCATTTCGTTAACCCTATTTATAAGCATTCAAATCGGCGGCAAGCGGTTGATGGCTTTTTAGCACACTAAAACACACGTTTGAAGGTTTACCAGATTAGAGTAACAGAATCTAGAAGTCAATTGTTTTACTCCAGTCTGACCAATCAACCAACGTCGCCATCTTTAAAGTATCCTGCTAGGACTGCGACTACCGGGCAGCTCAAGCGGCTTTGCCAGTTAAACATTACTGTTCAAAATGCCTTACGGCTGTGTTGCAGGACGTGGTGGGTTTTCGCCCGGCAAACGTTCTCCCTATAAAAAGCCACACATGTCTGTTTAACAATACTGAGACGTGGTGTATGTGACTCGCCACTGAATAAAGTCACTGTCCACAGCTTCATACTGCAAGTCGACTAGACTCATATTTCAACTCTTCCCGACACATGCAATTATATGTCACTCTCCGTTTATATGCACCGTTTCATTGCACTTATCGTGCTTTGACCGTTTCAACTACACACGATTGAACCCGAAGTATCGTCGCGATACACAACTGCTTCTAATCCTTGATCATGCCTGATTTGGTGTGTCTCTATGCCTTTGAGAATAAACTATTTATTTATTTATCTATTTATTTACTATAGCAAACGATTGCTTCTAAACCTCTCGGAAATCAAAGCATATAGCAGTTGTGAATATGCCATATCTTACCTTTCTTTTTATCCATCCCGTAACCGACCAACTTTTACCACTTGTTAAAATTAACCCGTTTTGTTAACGCAACTTTGAACGTGTTCGCATCTTGCTGACTTCGTTTGGTGCTGCCTGTGTTTGCGCCGTAGCCACGTCTTTCCAGCAGTCGGATAAATTGCTATCAATCACCAGTCGTCACGGGGACGAGACCACCGGGCGCCAAGTTTCCCAAATTGGCACTAAATTCGGTAGTCATATGGTTATTGTTGATAGTTATACATTTGATATCATAAAGCGTTGAACAATTTGTACATTTTGTCTTTACTTACATTAATTATCCCCTAAATGAATTAGTTTGAATGCATCATTATTCATGCTACCATTGGTCCATAGCTGCACCATTAGATTACTTGCATTGTAAGACCGCTATGCTCTTAAATGATAGGAATTGGAAAAGATTGAGGTGTTTCCAGAGAGGCAGGAGCGGACCAGACCCGCGAAACTTCTAACAGAAGCGCGCTACATAGTACGGCAGAATGGCAGGTTAAAATGGACGTTAAGGCTAATGATTTATAACGAAGTATTAACTTTCATGCAATGAGACTGTTATATTCAGCCTCATCCTTATGCACGTTAGCTCGAGGTGGGAACACCTCAACTACTGTGCCGCAGTACATAAAAGAAAGAATGGGGCAAAAGGCAACTGGTGCAAGCCAGCTGAGCTACCGGTAACAGATAGGCATCGTAAAGCGAGAAGCAGGATCGTTACGCTTTAGAACCAATACGCGAATATAAGGTCAAACGCCGATGAGTGGAGAACACCAAAAGTAACGCTAGGAAAAATTTATTAAGTGGGGCGAAACGCTATCTAGTGCTAAAAGTAAGGCACCGAAAGATAGCTAGCTAGGGAAAGGTGTGGTCGCGTGCGCGGAGAGCAAAGATGGCCGCGGAGCCGAGGAGCGTCGCGCCGTTCGAAGGCGGATGCTTTGTTGACTCAAACAAACGCGAGCAACGTTCAAACAGGCGAGCGGCTAATTGCTATGTACATCGAGAAAATATAATTTTGTGATTTTGTAATATTTTACGCAGCATGCGGCAGCCAAACAGGGGAATCTCCAGGTCACTACACAGCCCCCTCTTAGAAGGGAACCGTAGGTGACCCTTCGATCTACGTGAGGACTGTCCGTCGCCGGCCAGCCTTCTGCGAGACCAGGCGGTGAAACCTGATGCAGCTGCTGGGGGAGAACCAATGCGATCGGACGCTAGGGGCTCCCACCCGTGTCCTCCCTACAGGTGCCAAAAACACAAAATGGAGGGAAATGTTCGTAGCGTTCGAGTGCGTAGTGTCACAGCACATGATGTTTGAGCACATAGCGTCCGAAAGTGTAACCTTCGATTGTCGTTGAACGTCCGCGTGTCGGGGATATGAAAAAGAAGCGGAAACGCGGAGTGTCAAACAGGTGCGGGCGACAGAGTTAACAAAAGGCGATAGCACTGACCGAGTGCGATAAGCGAATAAAGCGAGAACCATCTTGTGTTTTCAAAACGATTTTCTCCCTTTAAGGTTTTCAAAACGTTTTTGCGGTTTTTGGGGGTTTCAACACGCGTTGCAATTTTTGGGGTTTTCAAAACTGCCGTTTTGTTGGGCGGGTTAGGCCACAAGCAAAAAGGAAGCGGGAAAGGAAGAATGAAAAGAAGACTAATATTTTAATCGCGCTGGCCAATGAACCCGCCTACCTGACCTAGTCGATTTCGGACGTTCGGTCGGAGGCGTTGTCGATCCAGCAGTTTTGTCGGATGAGGAAGCTTTCGGCTCGATAGAATCGGAAGGAACTGAGTCGGAAGGGTTAGTCGGAGAATGCTTCGTAGCATCGGAAGTAGGCGTGTCGTCGATCATAGGCTGCGTTGACTCGTCCGAAGGTGGACGGGAGTCATCGTCGATCTCAGGTTCCACATGGGCAACCTTGAGACGGTCGATAGAGACAGTTTCACGTTTACCGTGGCGGTCGATAACGAATACGCGGTCCTTACGTTTAAGAACCTTAAATGGACCTTCGTAGGGTCGTTCGAGTGGTCTGCGTAGACCATCGACTCGAAGGAAAACGTAAGCGCAATGCAGTAGATCTTGTGGAACGAACGATTTACGTCGTTGTTCTCGCACGTCGGTTACTTTGATATGGCGCATGCTCGTGGCTAACTGCCGAGCGTAATTCGCGTCGTAGCGGGGTGTTCTGGGGTTTCCAGAAATGAAGTCCCCAGGTAGTCGAAGAGGTTGTCCATATACCAGTTCGGCGCTGGACGTGTGCAAATCAGCTTTAAGAGCTGATCGGATACCAAGTAGTATCATAGGCAGTGCTTCGGTCCAGCTTAGTGCATTAGCGGCACTAAGTGAGGCCTTCAGCTGTCGGTGGAAACGTTCCACCATGCCGTTGGATTGCGGGTGATAGGCGGTAGTCCGGATGCGTTGACATCCGAGGACTTTGAGAAGATCGTTGAAGGTCGAGGATTCGAACTGCGGACCGCGGTCGGTAGTCACGGTGGCTGGACAGCCATGTGAAGCGACCCAGCGCTCAACGAAAGCGCGCGTTACGGTGTCCGCGGATACGTCGGGTATAGGTACGGCCTCGGGCCAACGGGTGTATCGGTCGATCATGGTCAGAATGTAGACCATTCCTCTGGATGGTGCCAAGGGTCCAACTATGTCGAGATGGACATGGGCGAAGCGAGCTGAGACTTGCGGAAAACGACCAAGCGGAGCGGACACGTGCCGCTGTATCTTGGCCTGCTGACACGTTAGACAACCGCGTGCCCAGCGCTTAAGATCGCGTTGCATTCCGAGCCAAACGTATCTCTCGGATATGAGCTTGATCGTGGCTCGGATGCCTGGATGAGCGATGTTATGAAGTGTGTCGAAAACTAGACGTCGAAAGGTTTCTGGAACGACGGGTCGAGGTCGTCCAGTAGAAGTATCGCACAAGATTGTGCCATCAGATGACGGCAGTGGATGCGATGTGATTCGTAGCGAAGAATCTTGTTTGACGTTCTGACAGTCAGTGTCGGTTAGTTGCGCGGTAGCCATGGCAGATAAGTCGATTGCCTGGCCAGCGGTGTGGATTGCGGAGACGCGCGAAAGAGCGTCAGCAACGACGTTATTCTGACCTGAAATGTGTCGGAGGTCAGTAGAAAATTGAGCCACGAAATCCAGCTGACGAACCTCACGTGGTGAGTGTCGAGCTGATTGATTTCGAAAGGCGTAAATAAGCGGCTTATGATCGGTGAAGATAACGAACGAATTACCTTCTAAGACGTGCCTGAAATGTCGGACGGTAGAATAAACTGCCAGCAGTTCGCGGCTGAACGTGCTGTACTTGACTTCTGCCGGTTGTAAGCGTCGGGAGTAGAAAGCGAGTGGTTTCCAGCATCCTTCAGTGAATTGCTGCATGACGGCGCCAATGGCGGTGTCCGATGCATCGACTGCAACGCTGAGTGGAGCTTTGGGGTCGAAATGGTGAAGCATAACGGCTTCAGCCAAGGCCTCTTTGCAGGCCTTGAAGGCTTCGGTTGCAGCGGGCGTCAACTCGACGTTGCCGTTCTTGCGTCCACGAAGTAAGTCGGTCAATGGACTGAGCAAGTCGGCACAACGTGGCAGAAATCGACGGTAGTAGTTGATCATCCCACTAAAACGGCGGATGGCGGCCAAAGTAGTCGGAACGGGAAAGTCCTTAATAGCGCTGACTCGGTCTTCGAGCGGCCGTATGCCATGCTGGTCAATTCGATGACCAAGAAATTCGATAGATGGTTGCTGAAAGATGCATTTGTCAGCGTTGACAGTAATGCTATTAGAGGCTAACCTCTCGAAAAGCAACTTGAGGTGCTCCGCGTGCTGTTCTTTGGAAGAACTAGCTACTAAGATGTCGTCTATATAAGGATAAACAAAGTCGAGACCTCTCGTGACAGAGTCTATGAAGCGTTGAAAAGTCTGAGCTGCGTTGCGAAGACCGAAGGGCATTCGCAAGAATTCGAAAAGTCCGAAAGGCGTGATGACTGCGGTTTTCGGAATGTCATCCTCGGCTACAGGGATCTGGTGGTAAGCGCGAACCAGATCGATCTTCGAGAACACACGGGCGCCACGTAGGCTAGCCGTGATGTCCTGAATGTGCGGAATCGGATAGCGGTCGGGGACGGTAGCGTTATTGAGAGCGCGATAGTCGCCACATGGACGCCAGTCTCCTGACTTTTTAGGCACCATGTGTAGAGGCGACGCCCACGGGCTCTTAGACGGGCGAATAATGCCTAAGTCTAGCATGTGCTCGAATTCGGAGCGTGCAATTTTGAGCTTGTCGGGGGTCATGCGCCTGGCTTTTGCGAACACAGGCGGACCTTTCGTAACGATGTGATGTGTCGCGGCGTCGGTTGCGGAAGGCAACGGGACGGCAGGACGGAAGGCCTGCGGAAAACTATCGAGCAGCGTTTGCCCGACGGGTGAACTAAGTTGAGTCGCGTACACGGGACTGATTGACGCGGTGTCGGTCAAAGTCCCAATGACTGCGAGATTCGTAAGGCGGTCGACTAGACGGTGTCGCTTAACGTCGACGAGTAGGTCGTAATGACGTAAGAAGTCGAGACCAAGGATAGGCGTTTGAACATCCGCAACGAGGAATATCCATTTGAAAGCGCGTCGGAGGCTGAGATTTAGCGTACGCGAGCGTTGACCATATACGCGGGTAATGGTCCCGTTAGCTGCGCGCAATGAGCTAGTCACCTTTTCGGTCGGATCGTTTGGATCACGTGGGAGAACACTGACTTCTGCGCAAGTATCGACGAGATAGCGAACTCCGGTTCTACGATCGGTGATGAAGAAAAGGCGACTGCGTTTACCAGCTACGTCCGTCGCCCCTACGTGCTGGTCCGTCCGTTTCCCTGCTGCTGTCGTTTGAAGGAACAGGGTGGGCGACATGATTTAGCTTACTGGCCGAATCGTTCGTGGTACCAGCAGTAACCGTTTCTATCCGGTGATCGCGAATGAGAGTTCGAACGTGAACGCGAACGGCTCCTAGAGCATTTACAGCGGTCATGTCCGGAGGTTGAAAAGTCTGCGAATTGTCGAGTCAATGTTGACATCTGGGATTTAAGCGTGGCGATATCGTCGTCCGGTTTCGTCTGGACCTGCGAAATCTGGCCTTACGACTCCCAACTTCGGTCGGCAGTATCCGCCCGTTTGGATAAAGGTGCATCCTCACTAGCGCAGACGATGTGTAACATCTCGCGAGGAAGTCGTTGCAACCACATTTCCCGAAGAAAAAAATCATCTATCGAAGTGGGTTTAGCTTGGCTCAGCATTTTTCGAAACAGATAAGACGGCTTAAGATCGCCAAGATCGGTTTTGTTGAGGAGTTTCGTAACTCGTTGTCGATCGGATAAGCCTGTTCTTCTCAGAACAGCTGTCTTGACTGCATCGTAAATCTTTTGGTCGTCAGGAAGATCTAGGATGTCATCAATGTCATCGATGACATTTAGCGGAAGCGCGGAAACGACAAGGTGTAACTTGGTCTTATCGGACCTAATACCATGCAAAGAAAATTGCGACTCTAGCTGACCAAACCAAGAATTAGGATTAGTCTCGCGAAAAGATGCGATAGGAAGCGTAACTGTGCCGGTCTGAACATCAGAATCTACGCTATCAGTTTCCATAGTGAGCAAAATAGCGAGCCAGCGAGATTAAACCGGAAAATGAAAAGTAAAAATCAGACGGGTTAGCGGAAAAATATGTGGCCAAATCTGAAAAGAAAGGTTAGCGAAAACTCACCGGATAATGACCAAAAGTCGGGGTCACCAATAAAGCGAGAAGCAGGATCGTTACGCTTTAGAACCAATACGCGAATATAAGGTCAAACGCCGATGAGTGGAGAACACCAAAAGTAACGCTAGGAAAACTTTATTAAGTGGGGCGAAACGCTATCTAGTGCTAAAAATAAGGCACCGGAAGATAGCTAACTAGGGGAAAGGTGTGGTCGCGTGCGCGGAGAGCAAAGATGGCCGCGGAGCCGACGAGCGTCGCGCCGTTCGAAGGCGGATGCTATGTTAACTCAACCAAACGCGAGCAACGTTCAAACAGGCGAGCGGCTAATTTGCTGTGTATATCGAGTAAATATAATTTTGTGATTTTGTAATATTTTAAGCAGCATGCGGCAGCCAAACAGGGCAATCTCCAGGTCACTACAGTCGTTCCGGTAAGATACCATCCGGCTACCTTGCAGCAAAAAATTACTATGCAAATTTATATAAGGCTACTTAGTGAACCTTGCTCACTGCGATCAC
This sequence comes from Dicrocoelium dendriticum, assembly GCA_944474145.2. Lineage (NCBI taxonomy): Eukaryota > Metazoa > Platyhelminthes > Trematoda > Plagiorchiida > Dicrocoeliidae > Dicrocoelium > Dicrocoelium dendriticum. The sequence goes on along the minus strand of OX104065.1, from coordinate 73,514,495 downwards.
TAGGATCGTAGCCGAAACAGCTGGAAAAAGGGCGTTACCCGCGTGAAAACACTGCACGACCACGACGCGGTTCGATGTTATTTCATCTCGCCAGGTGGAAATGCCGCGCCTCAAAGTCGCGACCACTGGAATAATATCCGCAACCTCTGCCCCTTTGTCTACCGGGTCAAGGCGGGCAACGCCAATCACCACGGTGCTTGACAAAATGGACCGTCAATTTTCGATTACACGTTGTTTGATTGGATTGCGACGTGCAGTCTCAATGTGGACCGCGATTCACATTGAAGTGAACCTTGATCACTGTGAGCACTAGAACCGTAGCCGAAGCAAATGCAAAGTCGGATTTTCTCCCGAAAACACTGCACAACCACGACGCTTTTCGATGTCATTTTATCGCGCCAGGTGGAGATAGCTGGCCTCGAACCAGCGACCATTGGAATAATAGCCGAATGCTCAACGGCGTTGGTTATTGGGTCACAGAGGGCAACGCTTGTCACAAATGTGAATCACTGATTGGATGGTGAATTTTGGATTGCCCGTTTTGAGTTTGGATTGCGACGCGCAATCTCAATGTGGACCACAATTCATATTGTAGGTAACCTGTTGCATGACTGTTCTTTTGTCTCCTGATGCGATTCCCAAAAAGAACATGGATGTTCTTTCCAAATGCCCGCCAGTGTACCACATTGGTGATTCAGCTTTCGAGCTGTTGTCCACTCATATGGTGGCTTTGTTCCCTATGGACTATGTTCGTACGCTACCTCTTTGGTTGCAGTGCGTCGGATTAATCCTTGGCGCATTTGTCCCCTAAATGGTACTATTAGGTTTTTTGAGAGCAATATTCCTGAATTGAATGACCACTTGTCGCTGTGTTCGATCCCTAACTTGTGAGTTCCCACGCCGGTGCCGTACGTTTTTGGGATGTGGATCATTGGAAAGCAATGGGGTGTCGTCATTTGCTTCTTTATCTTGCTCCAGTGGTGCTACGATGCATTATAGACCCGCTGTATATCAACATTTTGTCAAACTATGTTTAGCGACCTACGTCCTTCGTATCAGCAAGTGGTCATGCTACTACCTCAGCCTTGTGGAAACTATGCTGCCCAGGTGTGTGGAGCAGCTTGCAGCGCTGTACGAAGAACGCGAGTTGGTGTGCAGTGTGCATAACCTCATTCACTTGTGTGATGACCTACGGGACTTTGATCCGCTAGATAATTTTTCCGCCTTACCGTTTGAGAATTATTTAAGTAAGATGAGAACAATCATACATGGCTCAAATAGGCCGACGTCCCAGCATTTTCGGCGTATTACTGAGTTTGCTTTAGAGCGACCGAAACGTTCGATTACGCTGATGACGCTGCATCATTTTCGGCCACGAGAGGTTGTGACAACGGAACAGTTATCAATTAAAGCGGTGCACGGGTGACCACCATGTTCCCTAACAACGCCGTAATTATCGGCCGTGCGCCAGCTTTTTACTGGACATAAAGCATTCGCAGGTTTCTGTGGTATCTTATGTACAGTACGAAGCTCTGTTTGAATAATTTATTCCCTTCAAGGATTTAGGAATTTACAAGTGCACCGGTAGGTCTACTGTGCAGAAATTGCTCAGAGCAAACAAAATTAACTGTAAATATGTTCCTCTACCACGCGTTAATTGCACATTGTTTTACCCAAGTATACATACTTGCAAGTACTTCGTTTCTTATTCCGTTAGATTTACTTGTGTTCTCTACAAACTACTTTTTATACAGATGTTCTGTGTCCTCGAGTTCGAGGTTGCCTCAGTTGGCGTGGCCCAAACTTCCTGAATGGTGAACGATGACGAAGTGTAATGGTCAAAGGTATCTTCCAAGGAGTTGGAAGGTTTACTCATATGGCATCTAGCAGCTCCAGCAACCTAGACAAAGTGCTTCGTAGGCACTCACAGAGCAGCTGGTAAGCGAGATGCAACTACGGACTAACCGAAGTAGACAACTATGCGTTTTAAAAGAGGTAAGAAAGCGAGTTGCTGGAATTTTCCTAATTGCTAGCAAGCGACGCAACCTACCCTATGGAACGTGAAGGCAAACGGAAAATGTAAGTGATAGGTTTATCAATCTATTTTCTATAGGCGGCCCAAGGTTGTACCGCAGTGCGAATCTCCTCCGAGTAAAGCACGCAAGCTGGACCGTAAGTACGTCATAGATATCCCTACTCCACTGCACCACCTCCGCTGGACCTAGAGGAGGATGCATTTTTCTCACCAAACCAAGAAAACATGGCTCTAACAATTTCTGTCGTGGTTACCAGGTAGTTGCACAGTCCAATTCATCTGTCTTAGCTCTGTACAAATAAAATCAAGTATGCCTCCAGATGCAGCCCTTTTGAGGGAGACTAAAGCTGCCGTTGACGCAATGCGAGGTTAGCATCGTGCTTACTAAATATGATATACCGATGTAGCTGAATTACGGAGCAAGGCACATGAACTTACCCGCCTAAGGGAAGCTTATGGTGCCCTAAAGCTTACACTAGGCACCTTGCGCTACGGGTTAAAGGCAAATAGACGGAGAAGGTTTGTCCGGTGACGCTTCCCATGTATTCAGTTGAATCGTTATTAAGTCGGAACAGGCAACTCAGCGAGCTTAACGTATGACGAAAATGGTACCAGTCCATTTATACCCCTTGCTTCATGCCAGGGGAACTGTTTATCACAAATTGGTGATTATAACCTAAGGCATGCAACGAGAAACAAGCTAGTTTCCTCTATGATAGGCAGGCTGGCCCGTCAGGTTAAATGGCGTGGCGTACACAACAAAAACTGCCTATCAGGAACGCCGTTTGCTCGCCGCGTTGCGGGTAAGTCACTGAAACAATCTTCCCGATAACCTCTACAGATGCTACCCCTCAAGTCCTTCCCCGGAGCTACGGAATGTGTCATAAAGCACAAAATCAAGCGTGGATCCAGCGTGTTGCTGGTAGGGCTGAAGGAAATTGCGGACAGAAAGATTGCGCATCGGATTTGGATAATGCTGTATAACTTTTGTTATTATTTCCACTTTTATGCATTGCTTGCGTTTCTACGACACCGCAAAAAGCGTCTGTGTTATTGCGTTGCTAGGAGTGGTATGTTAGAAGCCAGCAGTGTGGCGCATATCTGGCATTTCTCTTAAAAATGGTAATTCGAGGTTTCCTGACGCGTCAATCGGTGCATTACCAAGGTTGTCTTTTACCTTTTTATTACTCTCACTTTAGTCATTTTTCCGTTCTGTAACGCTTGGTCCGCCGCGTCCGGGTTGTCCAGGAGAAGCCGCGAAATGGGGGGGGGAAGAGCGTAGGCACCCGTTGGAACAAATCTGGAAGGGTTGTTGGTTTCTTTCCCAGCGCCATGAAGTTACATCAATGGGGAAATGTATGGCTTCTACGTTTACAGCGAGCACGGGTGCAGCATTAGAGCGGTAGTAGCACATTTAAAGCGAACCTTCGGTGCGACCCGGCAAAAATCATTGGGGGGGAGGGGTTGCGGAAATGTCATCCGGCAGTTCCGTGACACACCCAAACATGTTCCGTTGTGGCTTTTTTGGACTTTCAGTGGACTGTCAAAGGACTCTCAGGGATTGTCACGAGACGCTTAGGGACTGTCGCGGGACTTTCGTGCTAGCAGGGAACTTCTCGGTAACGCAGCTTAATATGCTATTACATCATTTTCGGCCTTTGCTTCCCGAGTTACCGGCATCTTCTCGCACGTGCACACACCTTGGCACTGCCCCGAACGCTTCATCCAGGGTGGACGGCACTGCACGTAGGACTATAAGCGGGATTGCGACACATTTTCCCGCAAACTAGTGTTCCAACACCGCAAAAGCTACTGCAGTGATTGCATACCGATGGGATGTCACTTTTCCGCAGTTCCCATCTACAGTCATGGCCCATACTTTCCCGGGTGATGAAACCGCAGTCAGACACGTCTGTCGTCGGAATCCACAGTGAGCGCAGCGTGCCAGTAGACCTACATCATTTTTCGTAGCCGACCATACAGCGTCTTCAGAATGGCGTGTTCATTCATGCTGGCGCTCCACACGTCTAACTAAACCTGAAGTGCGCTGTTTTTGATGCGTCATCAAGGTCCCGTCGGAAGCAGATAAAGCACCGTTCGGGATATATTTCATGCAAAAAGTGTAGGTGTAAGTTGACCTTTCGTCTCAACTTCTCATGTTGTATGCTTACAACAAGCTAGGCAGATGACTTTCCCGGTTTCAATGGAGGATATCCCAAGGACAAAAGAAGAGTTAAGTTCCCGGCGCTAATGTGTGTTTCGCTTAGGTGATTCACCTTTCGAAACCCTCGATATGGACATGATATCATGTTTCCCCATCGACTACATCCGCATGGCGTCGCTGGGGGTTACGAAACTGACTTTCACTATGCGGCGTTTTGGTCCTATTAACGGAAAAATCCGATTGCCATCAAAAGCCATCCGTCGAATCAACAAGCGCTTGAGGCTGTGCACCGCTTGTTTGACTCCGGAATTTCCTAGAAAATGTCGCACCCTTGTGAATTTTGTTAGCTGGAAGGTCATTGTCTTCCGACTACTTGTGCTACCTTGGGCCAATTGTGCTACAAAGTATTTTGCCAAAAACACGTGTACCAGTATTGCATTAATCTGTCTGTTACAGCTTACGTACTTTCCAGTAAAGCGTGGTGCTCCTACTACCCGACCATGGTGGTCAAAATGCTGAGTAGAATTAATAAGCAGTATGCGGCCATCTACGGTGAGAAAGAGTTGATCATTAACGCTCATTACCTCCAACACATTTGCGATCATGTGCGTCATTCAGGACCACTGGACGCATGATCCGTGTTCCCCTTCCAGTCCTATCTCCAGTATTGGCTACGCTTAGTGCGTAGGCCGAACATGCCAAATTCACAGATTTTCCGCCGTATTCTTGGGCATTCTAGGCCATCACTCACGAACACACGTCATTAGATGATACCGCTTCTGCGACAATTAGTCGAGATGCTAGCGATGCTGCCGGGATTATGCTTAATGGGTGTTGGTTACTCAGACCAGCAACGCAATTATTGCACATGATGCACAGTCCATCGTTGTGTAGGTCAGAAAACCTGAGGTGCTTCCAGTCGTATATATACCACAAAGTAGTATACAACAAATTCATGCCCTCCGAGGAACTTCGTATTAGCAAGTGCACCGTAGCCCTCAGGGAACACCGTTTTCTACCCTATATTGCATAGTTGGCGTTAAAGATGTTACTACTGAAGCCGAATAAGATGAACATTTGCATTAGTCGCATCATAGTGCTTAGCTTTTAGGTGTTACTATCGTTTTGCATGTACGCTAAACACGACTACCTTTTGTAGAATCCGTACAAACCAGAATGTTCCTGAGCATCGTTCATGCGCAGATGTACGACGGAGTAATTAAAATACAGTTAGTGCTACTTGGCACGGTGATCGATTACTGCTATCTATCTATTCTTGTCAGATAATCCGTTATTCACGAGCTCCGGTGTATGATGGATTAGGGAACAAACAACCTCAGCCTTCAATTGTTACATCACGCACCATCCTTAAAGACATCAGCGTGATCTTACGTCTAGTCTTTGGAAGCACTGACATCTGATCTCCTAATGGAATGCACATGTATTGGCCACTGGAAAGCACGGTCAACACTTGGACCCAGTACGCTGCCATCCGTATCTTCTCTGTCAGCATATAGCAAACGCTGTAGTACGGCTCGAACGTGGAAATACAGATATTCTGTAATAATGGGACGCCAACGGTACTCCGTTTATCCTTGTATTCATTTGCTTTTAGTGAGCAGGAAGGAATCCTTTGAAAACTCCATCACTTCTCATTCAGTGCAGGGAGGGTGCAAGTTGCTGTGAAGCAGTTTTCCACAAGGAACCGCAACGGTCGCAGCGAAAGCAGCTAGATCCATGCTTACCAATCAAATAAATCGTGTAATCTATTGAAAATTCTATCGATTTATACAATATGGACGGGCTCAGTAATCGTGTTCCACTCATTTAGTACACAGTTGGACAACGTGACATCAGAGTGGACACGGTACCTCCTCGGTTTAAACAGCTCCTAATGTTGACCCCGAGTAGAACAATCGGCGTGCAACTCTAATAACTCCTGCATCTGACTTCCCATCAATCCTCGCGAAGTATTCCTGACGTAAACCAGGTAGAATGGAACAATTAGAACAATGAGGGTGTTATGGGAAAAAAGCACTGCTTAACAAGTCCCGTGGGATGGAAACAATTGGGAGCATTACAATGCATGATAAAGTGAAAAGCTTTTTGGTGGACTCACAATAAACTCATGTAGAATAGCGGTGAGGTTCACGTATTAAACCTATAAGTCCATACACCCATTGCTTGGGAGTTTGGTAAAACGCCATTTGATTGCATTTTGTAGCCCCTGGCTAACAAGCCATAAAATGAAGTGTATATAAGACAAAGCAGCATCAACTCGTTTTTTTTAATATCCTTGGATTGGGAGCAGAGATGAGCTACTTAGGGAAGGCGTTCCAAGGCTGGCACACGCGGAGAGAAAAGAAATTTTTACGGCATTCAAGCTGGCTATACTGTATTATCAGTTTCAGAGGATAACCTGTTAGGTTAGTGTTTTGGTTCACTTCCAATAGCAAACGCCAACCGTGGTTTGCGTTCTTCAAAATCTGGTAAACCATTCTGAGTTCCCCCCGCGAAAGTCGATATCGACAGCTGTATATTCTTAGAGATTTCAGTCTGAGCTGATAGGGCAGATGAAAGAAGCCCCAGAGGTTCTCGCTTGACCTTCGTTGAGGAGTCTCGAGAGCAACCAGATCCAGTTTCTGTCACAGCTGCCAGGCCTGGATAGCATATTCCACCTGCGGTTGCACGTAGACATTAAGCATTTGGGGAAGGATTGAGGCTTCAAACCGACCGAAGGCTCTGTGAAGAAGGCCGAAGTGTTGATTGCCGGTTCTCGTCGCCTTGTCTGCTTGTTCTGAACACCCGAGGTCTTCATGTACCAGCACACCCAGGTCACACTCCTGAGAGGCCTTCTGCTAGGTGTGGTCTCTAAGCTTGTAAATGCTCACCGGCTGGTGACGCAGATGGATCACCTTGCACTTAGCTATATTCAACTGAAGCAGGTTCTTCTTTGACCAGTCACAAATGCAATCTAGGTCAGCTTGATGTAGATCGCGATCTTCATTGTTACTAATCGCTCGCCATATCTTGACGTCATCAGCGGAAAGCATGAAATTTGAGATGCTAACGCTTAGCAAGTCGTTGATAAACGCCATAAATAACGCGGTCCTAGCACTGAGCTTTGTGGGACACCACAACCCACCTCAGTCGGATTACAGAGTGATCCCCTAACATGTACTTGAAGCTTCCGTTGGTATAGAAAGTTGCCGATCCAACCAAGTACAGGATCTCCGATTCCATAACTCTGTAGCCGGTGAAGTAGGGTGCGGTGATCCAGGCGGTTGAAAGCTTTGGATAAGTCCAGGTAGATGACCTCAACTCTGGCCACATCATCAGTCACTTCCGTCCAACTACGCCGTACATTCAGTAGGTTGGTTATGAATGACCGGTTTTGACGGAAGCTATGCTGCTCCGGTGCCAAGACGTTGCGCTTTTCCAGGTAGTCCATTAAAGCCTCAGCGATGACCGCTCCCATCACCTTTATGAGCGCAGGGCGGAGAGTCACTGGGCGATAGTTTGCAGGCTCTGAACGCCTACCGCCTTTAAAAATTGGGGTGATAATACTACGCTTCCACATAGCGTTGACTTGCTGTTCATCAAATCACCTTTGGAACAGCTGTGACAATGGTTCAGCTACCTTGGTGGCTGCAGCCTTCAGTGCTTTCGGGCGAATGTTGTCGGCTCCCGGATAGCTATGTTCGCGCAGTGAGAGTAACTTCCTTAGCACAAATAATGGGTTGAATTTTACATTTGTAAACAATGGAGTCGGTAATGTACATGACATTATGGAACAGGTGGAGGCTGCGAGTTCGAAAATTGGGGCGTATTTTTGCCGCAGGGCATTAGCTGCTTCGAAATGATTTGGAATATTGATAGCTCGGGAGGCTTGCTCAGTTGTTGTGGAGTTCTCCGAGCTGGGCAACTTGATTGCAAACGTTTCGCCACCATTCGAGGTGGCATCTTCAGTGCGGGATTGATAGCAATTAAGTAGCAGTAGCTGGTAAAACGCAAACCCAGCTACTGCTACTTAAGTGCTATCAATCCCGCACTGAAGATGTCACCTCGAATGGTGGCGAAACGTTTGCAATTAAGTTGCCCAGCTCGGAGAATTCCACAACAACTGATTAGCTGCTTCTTCGGCGTTTTGTACTCTACCGCTTATCCTGAAAAGTGGAGAGATGCCATGCTTCACTTTACGAAGATAGTTGACATGCCTATACAGCTGTTTGTCTTTTGCCATGAATATTTTGGCTAGGCACGGTTGATGTTACTTTATCCTCACGGACAAGTGCAGTTCTATGGTTGCGATGGGTAAGGAAATTGCCCAAGCCGCTGAGTCGTGGTTATTCTTCTAGACACGCCATGCTGCCTACCTTTTCGCCAGGCATTTTCGAGTTCTGCTCCTTAGCAATAAAAGTATTTTTGCGGTACGATAATTCACGGAAAACTGACACATCTGTGGAAGCCGATGAAAGTAACGAAGATTCCGGGGCACTGATTTGGACTTCCACGCACGCCGTTGAACTTTCTCAATGGAGACGCACTAGGCCTTTATAAGAGAGCAGGCCAATGGTAGCCCCTGTTTAAGGATCGACCGCACATGGGATGTTATTCCGGGGAAAAAGCACGTTGTTTAAGCACTTGTGGGAACTGGAAACGGAATAGTATATATGTCTCATTACGCAACTGCATGACATATCAAGAAGTTTAAGTTTGATTTATATGTTTCAGTAATACGTGTACCTTGCATATCACCCATGTCGTTTCCGAAGGAAATGTGATGTATTTGCTTCATCATTTGCTGCGAGCAGAAGAATGTTTCCTGTTGAGGTTCTACGAAAGGATGTAAAAGTGCGTGACAGTGATCTGTTATATGCAGTGGAACCTCCAGGTTGCACGTTATACGGCATCACAGTGTTGAACTTGGTTGTGGGTAATGATTTAGAGTTTGCTCCACGAGAAAAGACCTGGACGATTTCGGCATGATTGCAAAAGTAAGCCATTCCCGATACCACGTTTCTCAATCTCGCCTTTCGTTTTTAATTCATGTGCATATTGTCGGGACTACACTTTTCGATGCATGACGTTATTGATTACGAAGGCGCTAGCTTCGCGGTGGCGCATCCCACTTTTATGGTCATAGGCTTAAGTTCAGGGGCGTGTCTTGCCTTTGAGGCAAACAGAGTCATTGATGCTGCAAAACACTCCGCTACCTTCGTCAACACCGCCGTACAAAGTGCGCACTCAAAAAGCCACTGGTAACTCTATGTCACATTACTGCTTACCCACTTTTTAGATGAATGCACTAAAGCGAAAAGGCTGGAGGTTTCCTTGCTTGAACTATCGGAGCCATCGTCCAGCGACGCCATTTGCTCCATGAACCGCGGCGGAAAACGCAAGAGGTAGACAGTTATTTATTCAACTTCCTTTTCGGCAATCCTGTCGGTGTTTCCTCCCTTCCCCGGCTTGTGGGCGAAAGGCTCGGCGCAATTAGTGAATGTCTGTATCAAGTGAGGCGAGAGTTACAGGTAGGCAGGGAGCGGTCGACACATAGAGTATTCAGACTAGGCGCTGCGCTCCACCTAGATTGTCATATTAGGTATTATTTTGTGAATAATTCGGCTAAATATTAACAATAATTATGGACAAAAGAAAATCTGGCGCACTTCTATCAAAATAAAACCAACAAGTAATTAAGAGCCAAGATCAATCAACCGTTTCGCACCGGAAGCATATTTTGACTATTATGATGTAAAAAAGGTCAAGAATAGCAAAACACACCAGTTAGATAACTCTACCACACCGCACATTCCACACTTAGATCTGCAGACAGGATAAGTTCCTTTATCAGCACGGGCAGATTACTCTCGCATCTATAATGCTGTCTTCTCTGTTTTAGATATATGAGGGCAAGGTCAAGGAGCATTGTAGGTAAAGTACCGTACAAATCTGCTGGGTTTTACTATAGGATCATCTCTCGGCGCATTTCCCGTTTATCTTATTTACTACGGTGCTTATTTCGTCAATAACGCCCGCAGCACGTTTCTGACGAGTTCCGTCAAGGATTTTCCGCCAAGTTGCCGTAAATAAGCTGTCCGAGATGTGTTATATGCATTTTTGCTACCTAAGTTCTCCATTTCCTCTCTGTTCTCCAGCCGCATGTTTAGCATAATGGGCTCAGTAACTGAGTTCATTGGCAGAGACACTGGACTGACAGCAGCTGTCCTGTCACCAGCCATGCGGCATTCCATGGAACCTAACCTCAACTCCATGATATGCATTTGTTCAGGCATGCGAACGAACTCATGCATCAGATGGTCGAGACGGACTGTAAAGAGGTAACTCGTCAGCCGTACGGCAAAACGGCGCTTTGCTGCAGCGCGACCACCACCAGTCGCGCGTGGGCTGAGTATACAACGAGGACACCGGCCTCTACGCGGATTAGAACCGCTAACCCTATGAGTTCACGCCATGCATGCTGGACACTAGGCCATTTACTACAAACCGCTTTATGGAAGTAATCGCCCGTGCAGGTACTTCCTCTGCGTCATTGGATGGTTGAGAACAACGGTTGCAGCCATAACAAAATGCCGGAAACGGTTGTTACTTGGCAATTCCTGTTGGTATAGAATCTCCATTTTCTTTTTTCCATGTTGCGAATATTCCAACTTTGACCTAGGTGGGGTAGTTGAATACTCTATGTCGACGCTGTACTTGTCATTGATACAGAATTCCTAATGGGAGTTTCGCAGCCCGGGAAACTGACAGGATTGCCGAAAAGGAAGTTAAATAAATAACTGTCTACCTCTTGCGTTTTCCGCCGCGGTTCATGGAGCAAATGGCGTCGCTGGACGATGGCTCCGATAGTTCAAGCAAGGAAACCTCCAGCCTTTTCGCTTTAGTGCATTCATCTAAAAAGTGGGTAAGCAGTAAGGTGACATAGAGTTGCCAGTGGCTTTGTGAGTGCGCACATTGTACGGCGGTGTTGACGAAGGTAGCGGAGTGTTTTGCAGCATCAATGACTCTGTTTGCCTCAAAGGCAAGTCACGCCCCTGAACTTAAGCCTATGACCATAAAAGTGGGATGCGCCACCGCGAAGCTAGCGCCTTCGTAATCAATAACGTCATGCATCGAAAAGTGTAGTCCCGACAATATGCACATGAATTAAAAACGAAAGGCGAGATGAAGAAACGTGGTATCGGGAATGGCTTACTTTTGCAATCATGCCGAAATCGTCCAGGTCTTTTCTCGTGGAGCAAACTCTAAATCATTACCCACAACCAAGTTCAACACTGTGACGCCGTATAACGTGCAACCTGGAGGTTTCACTGCATATAATAGATCACTGTCACGCACTATTACATCCTTTCGTAGAACCTCAACAGGAAACATTCTTCTGCTCGCAGCAAAGGATGAAGCAAATACATCACATTTCCTTCGAAAACGAGATGGGTGATATGCAAGGTACACGTATTACTGAAACATATAAATCAAACTTAAACTTCTTGATATGTCATGCAGTTGCGTAATGAGACATATATACTATTCCGTTTCCAGTTCCCACAAGTGCTTAAACAACGTGCATTTTTCCCGGAATAACATCCCATGTGCGGTCAATCCTTAAACAGGGGCTACCATCGGCCTGCTCTCTTATAAAGGCCTAGTGCGTCTCCATTGAGAAAGTTCAACGGCGTGCGTGGAAGTCCATATCCGTGCCCCGGAATCTTCCTTACTTTCATCGGCTTCCACAGATGTGTCAGTTTTCCGTGAATTATCGTCCCGCAAAAGTAGTTTCAATGCTAAGGATCAGAACTCGAAAACGCCTGGCGAAAAGGGAGGCAGCATGGCGTGTCTACAAGATTAACCACGACTCAGCGACTTGGGCAATTTCCTTACCCATTGCAACCATAGAACTGCACTTGTCCGTGAGGATAAAGTAACATCAACCGTGCCTAGCCAAAATATTCATGGCAAAAGACAAACTGCTGTATAGGCATGTCAACTACCTTCGTAAAGTGAAGCATGGCATCTCTCCACTTTTCAGGACAAGCGGTAGAGTACAAAGCGCCGAAGAAGCAGCCAAGCAGTTGTTGTGGAGTTCTCCGAGCTGGGCAACTTGATTGCAAACGTTTCGCCACCATTCGAGGTGACATCTTCAGTGCGGGATTGATAGCAGTTAAGTAGCAGTAGCTGGGTATGCGTCCTACCAGCTACTGCTACTTAATTGCTATCAATCCCTCACGGAAGATGCCACCTCGAATGGTGGCGAAACGTTTGCAATCAAGTTGCCCAGCTCGGAGAACTCCACAACAACTGAGCAAGCCTCCCGAGCTACCAATATTCCAAATAATTTCGAAGCAGCTAATGCCCTGCGGCAAAAATACGCCCCAATTTTCGAACTCGCAGCCTCCACCTGTTCCATAATGTCATGTACATTACCGACTCCATTGTTTACAAATGTAAAATTCAACCCATTATTTGTGCTAAGGAAGTTGCTCTCACTGCGCGAACATAGCTGGCCGGGAGCCGACAACATCCGCCCGAAAGCACTGAAGGCTGCAGCCACCAAGATAGCTGAACCATTGTCACAGTTGTTCCAAAGGTGATTTGATGAACAGCAAGTCGCCGCTATGTGGAAGCGTAGTATTATCACCCCAATTTTTAAAGGCGGTAGGCGTTCAGAGCCTGCAAACTATCGCCCAGTGACTCTCCTCCCTGCGCTCACGAAGGTGATGGAAGCGGTCATCGCTGAGGCTTTAATGGACTACCTGGAAAAGCGCAACGTCTTGGCACCGGAGCAGCATGGCGTCCGTCAAAACCGGTCATTCATCACCAACCTACTGAATGTACGGCGTAGTTGGACGGAAGTGACTGATGATGTGGCCAGAGTTGAGGTCATCTACCTGGACTTATACAAAGCTTTCAACCGCCTGGATCACCGCATCCTACGTCACCGGCTACAGAGTTATGGAATCGGAGATCGTGTACTTGGTTGGATCGACAACTTTCTATACCAACGGAAGCTTCAAGTACATGTTAGGGAATCACTGTGTAATCCGACTGAGGTGGGTTGTGGTGTCCCACAAAGCTCAGTGCTAGGACCGCGTTATTTATGGCGTTTATCAACGACTTGCCAAGCCTTAGCACCTTAACTTTCATGCTTTCCGCTGATGACGTCAAGATATGACGGGCGAGTAGTAACAATCAAGATCGCGATCTACGTCAGGGTGACCTAGATTGCATTTATGAATGGTCAAAGAAGAACCTGCTTCAGTTGAATATAGCTAAGTGCAAGGTGATCCATCTGCGTCACCAGCCGGTGAGCATTTACAAGCTTAGAGACCACACCTTGCAGAAGGCCTCTCAGGAGCGTGACCTGGGTGTACTGGTACATGAAGACCTCGGGTGTTCAGAACAAGCAGACAAGGTGACGAGAACCGGCAATCAACACTTCGGCCTTCTTAACAGAGCCTTCGGTCGGTTTGAAGCCTCAATCCTTCCCCAAATGCTTAATGTCTACGTGCAACCGCAGGTGGAATATGCTATCCAGGCCTGGCAGCTGTGACAGAAACGGGATCTGGTTGCTCTTGAGACTCCTCAACGAAGGTCAAGCAAGAACCTCAGGGGCTTCTTTCATCTGCCCTATCAGCTCAGACTGAAATCTCAAAGAATATACAGCAGTCGATATCGACTTTCGCGGGGGGAACTCAGAATGGTTTACCAGATTTTGAAGAACGCAAACCACGGTTGGCGTTTGCTGTTGGGATTGAACCAAAACACTAACCTAACAGGTTATCCTCTGAAACTGACAATACAGTATAGCCAGCTTGAAGGCCGTAGAAATTTCTTTTCTCTCCGCGTGTGCCAGCCTTGGAACGCCTTCCCTAAGTATCTCGTCTCTGCTCCCAATCTAAGGATATTTGAAAAAACGAGTTGACGCTGCATTGTCTCATATACATTTCATTTTATGACTTGTTAGCCAGGGGCTACAAAATGCAATCAAACGGCGTTTTACCAAACTCCCAAGCAATGGGTTTATGGACTTATAGGTTTAATACGTGAACCTCACCGCTATTCTACATAAGTTTATGGTGAGTCCACCAAAAAGCTTTTCACTTTATCATGCATTTTAATGTTCGCAATTGTTTCCATCCCACGGGATTTGTTAAGCAGTGCTTTTTTGCCCGTAACACACCCATTGTTTTAATTGTTCCATTCTACCTGATTTACGTCAGGCGTATTTTACGAGGATTGATGGGAAGTCAGATGCAGGAGTTAGTACAGTTGCATGCCGAGTATTCTACTCAGGGTCACCATTAGAAACTGTTTAAACCGAGGAGGCATCGTGTTCACTCTGACGTCACGTTGTGCAACTGTGTACTAAATGATTGGAACAGGATTCCTGAGCCGGTCGGTATTGTATAAATCGATAGAATTTTCAAAAGATTACACGGTTTATTTGACTGGTAAGCATGGATCTAGCTGCTTTTGCTGCGACCGTTGCGGTTCGTTGTGGAAAACTGCTTCACAGCAACTTGCACCCTCCCTGCACTGAATGAGAAGCGATGGAGTTTTCAAAGGGTTTCCTTCCTGCTCGCTAAAAGCAAATGAATACAGGGATAAACGGAGTACCGTTGGCGTCCCGTTATTACAGAATATCTGTATTTCCACGTTCGAGCCGTACTACAGCGTTTGCCAAATGCTGACAGAGAAGCGACAAATGGCAGCGTACTGCGTCCAAGTGTTGACCGTGCTTTCCAGTGGCCAATACATGTGCATTCCATTAGGAGATCGGATGTCAGTGTTTCCAAAGACTACACGTGCGAGCACGCTGATGTCTTTAAGGATGGTGCATGATGTTACAATTGAAGGTTGAGGTTGTTTGTTCCCTAATCCACAATAACCGGAGCTCGTGCATAACGGATTATCTGATAAGAATAGATAGATAGCAGTAATCGATCACCGTGCCAGGTAGCACTAACCGTTTTTTAATTACTCCGTCGTACATCTGCTCATGAACGAGGCTCAGGAACATTCTGGTTTGTACGGATTCTACAAAAGGTAGTCGTGTTTAGCGTACATGCAAAACGATAGTAACACCTAAAAGGTAAGCACTATGATGCGGCTAATGCAAATGCTCATCTTATTCGGCTTCAGTATTAACATCTTTAACGACAACTATGAAATATAGGGTAGAAAACGGTGTTCCCTGAGGGCTACGTTGCACTTGCTAATACGAAGTTCCTCGGAGGGCATGAATTTGTTTTATACTACTTTGTGGTATATATACGACTGGAAGCACCTCAGGTTTTCT
Organism: Dicrocoelium dendriticum; assembly: GCA_944474145.2. Classification (NCBI taxonomy): domain Eukaryota; kingdom Metazoa; phylum Platyhelminthes; class Trematoda; order Plagiorchiida; family Dicrocoeliidae; genus Dicrocoelium; species Dicrocoelium dendriticum. The sequence continues at coordinate 73,498,979 of OX104065.1, read as the reverse complement.
GACCTACACAACGATGGACTGTGCATCATGTGCAATAATTGCGTTGCTGGTCTGAGTAACCAACACCCATTAAGCATAATCCCGGCAGCATCGCTAGCATCTCGACTAATTGTCGCAGAAGCGGTATCATCTAATGACGTGTATTCGTGAGTGATGGCCTAGAATTCCCAAGAATACGGCGGAAAATCTGTGAATTTGGCATGTTCGGCCTACGCACTAAGCGTAGCCAATACTGGAGATAGGACTGGAAGGGGAACACGGATCATGCGTCCAGTGGTCCTGAATGACGCACATGATCGCAAATGTGTTGGAGGTAATGAGGGTTAAAGATCAACTCTTTCACACCGTAGATGGCCGCATACGGCTTATTAATTCTACTCAGCATGTTGACCACCATGGTCGGGTAGTAGGAGCACCACGCTTAACTGGAAAGCACGTAAGCTGTAACTGACAGATTAGTGCAGTACTGGTACATGTGTTTTTGGCAAAATACTTTGTAGCACAATTGGCCCAAGGTAGCACAAGTAGTCGGAAGACAATGGCCTTCCAGCTAACAAAATTCTCAAGGGTGCGACATTTTCTAGGAAATTCCGGAGTCAAACAAGCGGTGCACAGCCTCAAGCGCTTGTTGATTCGACGGATGGCTTTTGATGGCAATCGGATTTTTCCGTTAATAGGACCACAACGCCGCATAGTGAAAGTCAGGTTCGTAACCCCCAGCGACGCCGTTCAGATGTAATGGATGGGGAAATATGATACCATGTCTATATCGAGGGTTTCGAAAGGTGAATCACCTAAGCGAAACACACATTAGCGCCAGGAACTTAACTCTTCCTTTGTCCTTGGGATATCCTCCATAGAAACCGGGAAAGTCATCTGCCTAGCTTGTTGTAGGCATACAACCTGAGAAGTTGAGACGAAAGGTCAACTTACACCTACACTTTTTGCATGAAATATATCCCGAACGGTGTTTATCTGCTTCCGACGGGACCTTGATGACGCATCAAAGACGGCGCACTTCAGGTTTAGTTAGACGTGTGGAGCGCCAGCATGAATGAACACGCAATTCTGAAGACGCTGTATGGTCGGCTACGAAAAATGATGTAGGTCTACTGGCACGCTGCGCTCACTGTGGATTCCGACGACAGACGTGTCTGACTGCGGTTTCATCACCCGGGAAAGTATGGGCCATGACTGTAGATGGGAACTGCGGAAAAGTGACATCCCATCGGTATGCAATCACTGCAGTAGCTTTTGCGGTGTTGGAACACTAGTTTGCGGGAAAATGTGTCGCAATCCCGCTTATAGTCTACATGCAGTGCCGTCCACCCTGGATGAAGCGTTCGGGGCAGTGCCAAGGTGTGTGCACGTGCGAGAAGATGCCGGTAACTCGGGAAGCAAAGGCCGAAAATGATGTAATAGCATATTAAGCTGCGTTACCGAGAAGTTCCCTGCTCGCACGAAAGTCCCGCGACAGTCCCTAAGCGTCTCGTGACAATCCCTGAGAGTCCTTTGACAGTCCACTGAAAGTCCAAAAAATCCACAACGGAACATGTTTGGGTGTGTCACGGAACTGCCGGATGACATTTCCGCAACCCCCCCCAATGATTTTTTCCGGGTCGCACCGATGGTTCGCTTCAAATGCGCTAATACCGTTCTAATGCTGCACCCGTGCTCGCTGTAAACGTAGAAGCCATACATTTCCCCATTGATGTAACTTCATGGCGCTGGGAAAGAAACCAACAACCCTTCCAGATTTGTTCCAACGGGTGCCTACGCTATTTCCCCCCCCTCTAGAGGAAGTTCGGTAGCAGCTGTGCTTACACCATTTGTTTGCTTTCTTTTTAACTCTTCGGTTCTTAACTATGTTTGTCTATATATATATATATATATATATATATATATATATATATATATATATATATATATATATATATATATATATATATATATATATATATATATATATATATATATAGACCAACACCTTCAACGCGCTCGCGTCGTGCTGTTTTGGTTCGCTGCTGCCAGAGCTCGCGCTGTAATCACGTCTTTCAAACAATCGGATATATAGTTACGAGTCACCAGTCGGCATCGGGCCAGCGGTAACTGAAGGAAGAATTATGAAAATGTGTGTTTGTTTGTTTTTCTACTGTGGGCTTTTGCCTAAGGTCGTATTGTGCCTTAGAACCCGAAGCGTTTAGATAACGGTCAACTACAATGGCACTTTCGTCGATGTTGCTACTGCTAAACAAGCAAAATCTGTAGTTTGTGTTCCTATCATCTGCCACCTGGCAATCTAATTCACAGTCGAAAACAAGTATTCTGGTGCCTTACTTTTCCGTATGTCGACGAAAAATGCACCATATGTTACACTCATTGACTCTATATGTCGCAAACTCACCAGGGCATGACAGTGTTTTAAACCAATAGCTTTTGTCCTTTGAATTACAAGCGAGTTGCTCTTTGTGTCAGTTTGCAAGAACTCGCCACTTTTACTCTGTTGAAACTGTTTACTGTGACCTGTAACGTTCCTAATTGACGTTACGTGGAAATGGACATCCTGATAAAAGCATAGCACAGCACTCAAATGCGAGTGCAAAACCAAGGACGAGCGACTGACTTTCACCGTTAAGGAAGTATACATAATGCTGGCACTCCGATAGCCTAGGATCTAGGAAAATGACTGAGAGCTACCCGTCAGTCCATAAAGTATCGTTTGTAAGCTGCAAAATTCGTCGTTTTACACCAAGTTAGCAAGTTGCTGTTTTCTTCCAACTGGACAGGTCAGAATCCCAAGTAATGGCCTGGCGCAGTTAACTCATTCATTTTACTTGTGGAAGCGAGTACGCAAGCCTAAATGAAAGAACGCCATCCGCAAAGAGTTTAGAGCATGTTGCGTGCAGCCTGGTAGTGAATGTTTCAAAACAGCAGCGATAGTACAAACTTGACTGTTCCATGTATGAGAACTCGTTTGGGTCAGCTAAAGTATCTTCCCCAACACCGTACGTCGGCTTCAGTTTGTTAGGAGTTAACCCACTGTAAAGCAGTTTGAATAAGCAGCCAATCTCAACTTGCCTAGGTGAGACTAGTAGGCAAGTTCGCCTAAACCAGTCGTCCTCAACCGTTTTTGGTCGCTACCCAGAAGCAGGTCCACTACAAACAATTACCCCAAAAATATTTTAGTTTAAATGCTAAGGATGTCCATCAACTGTTTCACTTTTTACATTAAATTACTGAATGAATACTTCCTTTAATTATTTTTTAATTCACATAAAGAAAACACTTATTTTAGAGCAAGTCGTTATTAACTGAATAGGCGATGTAGGTTAATAAGATGGTTGATAATCTTTAGTTTCAACAATTTATGGTACGTTTACTGAGGTTCGGCTAATGCACATATTAAGTCATGCTCCAAGTTCATTTGGTTCCATGCTATGGTGTGTGATCCTGACCAAACATGAACAGATGTCATTGGCTTCTCATTGGTTTCAACCATCCCTTCCCATTCCTTCCGGGATGACAGCTTCCCACCATCACGCTGTCCATACGTCCTGAACACTAATAGCCTGTTTTGTCTTCCCATGTAAACTTTCAGTCGCTCCTCTATCTGCTTGGCTGACCTATGCTCCCACCTTAGTGTTCATTCAACTCTGTAATCCCACCCGGCGAATGACCATCTGACTCAAAAGAGCAGCAGTCGACGAGCGAGCCGATAGAGTCGTCAGCTAGTTGCGCTGCTTTGCAGGCTTGTATCCCTATTTCAGGCTATAACATTTATTGCTGAATATTGTGTAGTTCCCTGAGCACTCACTAAAGATTAGTCACTGACTTATAAACAATAGGCATTAGGCCGTCAGGTAGTGTTTTGAAAAATATGATTTCAGTATTAATTTTTTTGGCGACAGAATGCTGACCAACTCCTCGGATTTATATTTACCTCCCGTAAAGTTCTATTTTAGCCCCAGGTTGAGAACTACTGCTCTAAACGGAATGGATCCCCGCGTCTAATGAACTTAGACGGCGATCGATTCACCAATGAGTCGCTAGTTTATTGTCTCTGTATGCAAACTAGCCCTACTAAATACAGACCCCTTACAATAACCTATGCCACCACTATTTAATATCGACCCAAATATTAACCTGGCAAGAAACTACTCGAAATTAAGTCGAGAATGTTGTTGTCTAGGAGGTCCGACACACTTACTTTTGCCTGTGTGATCAGATCTGGAGTGCTCTCCCCAACTCATTTGTTAGTTTCCTACCTTATCCCCTTTCAGAAATCGGTTGGACGACGTATTTATCTCCCTGGTAGTTGTTACCTGGACGTAATACCATGAAATAGTTAGCCATCTATCTCTTTGTTACCGTTCAATAATGGTTGGTTTTCTTTTTCATAGTTGGTTTATAATGTCGCAGCCGTTGTGCCACAAGCAGAATAGGCTTGCACATAAAATTTGTACCACAGTATTGACCAGCTAACATTGTGTGTGAGCTCTGCTTCAGCTGTTATGAGACTCGCCTCTAACATCGGCATTTATCAGACGCTCTCCTGGGTTTACCCGCGTTTCTTTAGTTATACTACAGAGATTGTTGATACTCCTGCACCAAACAGATGGCTTCAAGGGCTCGACGCCCATGCGTTGTCGTCACCTGCGAAGCATGTACCATCGTTTTTTCGACAAACCTATAATTGGCGCATCATTTCTGGTTTACTCAGTGAAACACTTTTTAGTAAGGCCCTTCCAAATTCTTGTCGTAAGGCGTATTCTTCGCTTGCAAATGTCGTATGGGGCAACCAATGTAGAAGAAGTCGGGAAATTCGTAAAAAGTCCCCGAAGCATTACCATACGCAATTCGTGTTTGCCGTGATTAAACGTGGATTGTATACATCGGCCGTCCCGAGTAATCCAACGCGAAACCCCCAAGGTAATCGAAATGGTCAACGCTGCCTCCAGCACTACCTACAGGTTTAAACTTATGTGTGGTGATTTCAATCTACCACACGTTAACTGGATGCTGCCTACACTCAGAACCAGTGCGAGGATTGAAAAAATAACCTAATGTATCCACCTAAATGGCTGGATCCAGCATGTTAGAGAGCAAACTAGAAGGGCCACTACCCTAGACACTGTACTCGCGATGGGGAGCCCTTTCGCCTACGTATTCTTTGATACTCTATTACCGGGTTGTGACCACAACTCGAAACTTTGTGATATGACTATTGAATCAACTAAACCATCAAGTAAAATGTTAACACCCATTCGCAACGTCCATCGTGTGGACTGGAACTCATTTAATCAACTTATCAGTACCATGAACCGGAACACGTCATTTCTGACTCACCTTCCTACTGTGGCTAAGAATGCGTTTAATAGCAACATTTCCATTGGTGTGGTTCTACTGGCACCTACTGTATGGAGCAGTACATAGTGGTGAACTCAAGCTTCTGTACAAAGCCACAACCAGACTGAATAAACGTTCCTCACTATACCGCAGGAGCAACAGCATCGTAACGTTGCTACGAATACACGAGACCCTGCTGCAGCTACATCGTCTAACCGAAACGGCCAAACTCAAAGAAGAAAGTCGCATACTAATACATTCTGAAACAGTACGTACATCGATGCCTCTACTCTAAAGAAGGAACCTAAAACCCTACCGGGAAATTGAAACCTTGGCGCTGGACGAGGGTTCAATAACGCGCATTTCCTGCATATGAGAGGCTATTAACTGCACTTTTGCATGCTACTTTGTTCTTAGCACTTAGCTGTGTCATTCACCATTTCCAATAAGAACGAATGAGCTACTTTTTAATATTTCTGTGAGGTTGAGTGCGGTGCAAAGGGAAAATGCATGCATAATATCATCAATCCGTCCATGCCCAGATGGCATTTCCCCAACTGTCATGAAACCGCAGACGAAAACAACTCTCTACTATTATTAAACGTCTTCACACTTTCACCACCCGCAGTTTCTCATCTCAGCGGAAGCAGTCCATCATAATGCCTAAGCACAAGGGTTGCCTGCGAAGTGAAATGTCAAGCTACCGCCCTATAAATCAGAACTCTTCTGCTTCTAAAGACCTAGTCAAGAAGAAGATCGTCCAATTCCTTCCAAGACTGGATTCGATCAGTCCTTTACAACATGGCTTTCTCTCAAAACGCTTCTGCATTACTTGCCAATTGCAATTCTTTGATAATGTCAGAACTATGGTTGACAGAGGAATGGCAATCAGTATACTTCTATTGCATCTGCACAAGCCATTGCTGTCCGTTCTAGAGTCATATGGCATTGGAAAACCTCTGCTAAGCTGGTTCGACTCATATCTAAGCGATCGAACCCTGATAGTTGGAATCGGACAGCAATACGCCATAACAAATAACCAGCAGCGTCTTCCACGGAAATGTGCTTGGACCACTCCTTTTCCTAGTCCACGTAAACAACATATGTGACCCGATAAAACACAGTGACCCCACTCTGTTTTTAGATGACGCCAAAATGGTCTACTCACTTCATACAGACCAACTATAAATATGCCTGGGAAACATCTGTGAAAACAAATCCACACTAAATATAGATAGTGAAAGTTCGTTAATGAAGTTCGCCGCAGTGAAATCCAAAGTACTTGGGTGCAGATGCCGCATTCCAGACGGCTGTATTACACTTGCCGGAAACGTGATCCCTACCTCTGATTCAGTTCGGGACTTAGGAATTAGGTACTACAACTATTTCAATTTCTCCGAACATGTGTTTTATCCGGCTGCAAAAGTGAGGCAGATATGTGGATGCCGTGCCAGAACTTTCTACTTGCCTGAAACATGATTTGAGTCTTTCAAAATACTAGTACGACCGTGTTTGGAATCCTGCACTATCGTTGACAGCTAATTGAGAAAGAAATAACAGAGCAGCTCTGGGAAATGCTCAACGATCGTTTACGAAGTTCTTCACGGGGCACTGCTCAAACCTGAGTTATTATGATGGCTGTCGACAACTCAAAATGGATGTTCTTTGGCTAAGAGTCTTAGACAACAACCTCCTTCTCTTCACCAACAGTATTAACCAACCAATTTCGCAGAGAGCACAGCACTTTGGCTTTGGAAGACTACAATCTACCCCACAAGAAATGGTGGCTACTTGCAACCTTCAAAGCTTGTCAGTCACAAAATTCGATCGATTTTCTTTTTAGTAAGCTACGCCGGTCTGTGGAACAAACTACTCATACAGTTACACAAGAGTACAAATCAGGTCACATACCGAAATTCGTTACAGGTTTTCCTCACTATATTAAATGGGTTGAAGATCTTTGGCTCACAACAGTCTCTCGAAACATGGACGGAAACTGGTATAAATAGCATATGTGCATACGATTGCTTAAAATCACTTTACTCTCTCCAAATCATTGTTCACAAAGCCAAACTTGTGTTCGAGCAACCTATAACCGTTTTCCTATAACTATCTACTCCTGAGCCTTACGAACTAGAAAATGGTAATACAATTATCGGTACGTTTTACATATTAGTTGGTTGGGTCTAGGACACGAAGGAAACTCGTTACCCAAATTCTACTTAAATTCCTTTTATTATTCTACATTTATGTCGGATAAACCATTAATCCTATTCAGTGTACAAATGATCGCTCCCGTTTATGGGGAGGTATACAGCTTGTCGGAAAATATACCGATTTATTTTATTTATTTAGTTATGTGCTTAGTTTGAAACTGCCGCTTTTATCACTAAATCTAATGCATTATCTTTTCCTACATGGAAGCCTGACGGTGAATATTTATAACCTGCTGAAATATTTGACATAACTTTAGCTGGCACCTCATTACGCAGTCATAGCACATAGACCTACAAAAAGTGACACCCAATTCACACCTACACTCTATAGGATCGGTAAGGCCACCTTATCGCAGCATACTCCTATGCAGACGAAGGTAAATGTTTACCCTCCTCTTTCGATCGCTTGCTTACGGTGCACGACTGTCGGCATATTGTGTACGTTCAAAAATAGGTTTATTCGTCACCGACAACCCAGGTTTACCTCGGATGTTAAACTTTGAACTGCGTTAACATTTCTGCTAACTTCAGTTGTTTTAATTGGTCATCTTGCACTTCCTAAAATCGGGCTAAAGCTATAAACTTTGACCCGCGTAACCCTAAATCTCGTGCACTTGTAACACAACTTCACAATTCCTAGGTATCTTATTTACGTGTTTTTAATTTTGGTCTACTCACCATTTACCCATGGTTGGTCGGTGAAGGACATGTGGCGATCGGTGCGCAGGTGCTGATTCTGGGGCTGAAGATGCGTGAAATGCATTTCCCTAATTTGTCTGGTCAGACTTAAACTGTCTTTACAAGTAGCAAGCGCTTGCAAACACGTATATTTCAGAGACCCCCGGCATTCTCATTCGGATGGCTGGCCTTTTATCTCTTCGTAATCACAGTTCACCCTCTCATCCACGTATTCACTAATGAATACGTACACTTATCTAACAAATTCAGAGTAACCGACGTAAACGGACCTTTTGTTATTGAATAAGACTACGATGAAAGCTAGCAAGAAACTCCACACCAGGTGGTAAGTTATTTCCATCTGAATCTGCTGGCGCAACTTCAGCAGCACGAAGTGCATATTTCTGTTTATACCTCCCCGTCTCCCGATAACAATCGCATATCACTGTGGGGCATGTAAAGTGTTCGCTATCACACCGATTTGTAAGACTCCTATTTGAAGGTAGATAGATTCGGTTTCGTTGAGACACATTGCTGCACGTGTTATGCCATCCAAGCATTGACAGCCACTGACCGATTGCTTACTTTGGAGGCAGTTGTCCGAACAAGATGCGTACAGTAATGAACGTGCGGAAGGAGCAGCTAATAAAATGGAAATGAGCTTTACACTGATTTTTCTGGTTAGTTCGAACCATTGGCTGAACACATAGTCAGAATGTTTGATGTAACAGCGAAGAACAGAGCAATATTCCCTGAAAAACCGACGCAACAATGATAGAAAAACGCAAACATTGAAAATAACGAGAAGTGGTGCATTCTAATATGGAACGGACGAATGTCCACCAAGGTCGAGGGACAGGCGAGGGTAGCGGTCACATCTCCTTGTGGCATCCAGGCTCTGAATCAGGGCACACGCATTTTCTCGAACGTTGGTCTTCATTTGGAAGACAGAAGTATCTGCATCGACCATTAGAATAACCGCACGCATTGTTCAGTGCTGAAACATGGAACACACACCATAATGTGCAACTTGTTCGCTTCGAGAGATAAGTAAGCCGCAACTTTCTTAATTTATCATTAGAACCCGTGGGCGAAAGGAAAACCTCAAATCACCTTCATCTTATAATCCTCAAACTACATTTCACTTAGTTAGTGGAAATTGATTAACGCCAGTTTCTTTCAGTGTCAAAATGTGTGTACTATATTCGACAGACATGTATACAAAATCCATTCGTAACTGTACTCCCTACATGGGCGTTGAAGAATTATTATCACCTGAGTACTATCCACTCAACATACCAAAATAGGTTTGGCCAAAACTGTGAATTGAAATGGAAGCCTGATAGAGACCATTTCTGCACCATTAACATGGTAACCATGTCAGATGATATCCTAATAGTTTTTCCGAGTTTGTCCATGTTACCTGAATTAAGAGCAGTGTTCTGGGTTTTAACGTTGATAGGTCGGATGTATCAGAGGACATACTTCCCCGCTAATAGCACCGATCATTTCCTTGACTGCACACCATGGGGCAATACAAGATCGCACGTTACCGAGTACTTTTTCAGATTCATTTCCGAAGCTCCCATAGCAATGTGATAAACGGCGGCAATGTGCCATCCTTATGATGTCAATTATTAATCCATGATTTTCACCATATTGTTAAATAATTAAATTACTTATTGGTACATCTCTGGACGGTACCAGAACCGGTTCCCTAAAAGGAACAGGCGAAAAATGGTGGCATCCTTTTCATGCTATTGCATAATTAACTTTTAATAAATAGTAGTACGTTAAAATTATTAGGTAACATGAGGCAATCTGAATTGTTTTACTGCTTTGTTTCTACATGTCGATAAACCAGGGTTCTTCAAAAACACGTGACAGATGCTCAGGCCAGGAAGCAAATGAAATGAAAGGGCTGTGGTCCAAAGTGTTATATGCATGTGTTCATTTAGTCTGGATATATGTGTTGTTGGTAATTAAGCCAGGTGTTTTGGATACCGTTCTCGAAATCATTATCAAGGAACTGTGATGCTCCAAACATATTAATCACGTTTTGGTCGGCTACCTGTCCACTAGTTGCAAACTTAACATTACCTGATGTTAAAACTTCCGTTGGCTTCGAGAAGTTTGTTCCAAATCATTGAGTACTGAACTAGGAAAAGGCGTTCTCCATCGTAATGAGGCTGGACCTTACCGTGGTGCGATGGTTTGTGTGCCTCACTGAGCCATTGAGCTATGCTGGGTGGTGCATTTTTGCACCTTCAGAGCCACTCATACCAGATCGCTCAACGGTTAGAGGCCAGACAAACTCAGCATCCTGTTTATCCATGTTGGGGTTGGAGTGAGGGTGGCTCCTTATTTCTTATGACGGACTCCTTGTAGCCCAAGGCCAAACGCACTGCCTTGCGGTCAGATTTTGGAACCAAAGGCTTTGGTTGAGAACCATAATCGTTCTCCTGTCTAAGGCCGGGCAACCTGACAGTATCCTGCCCACGCAGTACAACAAATCTCTCTTCAAACAAATTTCTCATTATTTGGCCACCGCAGAGGATAATCAACGGTGCCCTATTTGCTGCATCGAGCAGAGCGGATAGGGGTTTGGATGTTACTGCTCAAGCCTTCCCGTCTTTTTACTCCCCCACTTATGCTCTTTCACCCTTGTCGTCCCGTTCCAGCTACACTTTTCTCCCTCCTGTTTTCAACCCTCAATTCTTGGCCCTCCCTCAACTTGCTTCAATAATCGTTTGACTTTTAGTTTCAACTCACATGTAAACGTGGAGCGTCAATCCTGCCATGTCAAATGGCCCATGTCTAAGCAAACGGTCCACGCCAGTTTGCCGGCTTTCATTAGGAGCCTTTGATCCTCCACCAGATTGGTATGCCACAATGTACGCACATTTCTACACATCGGTCAACAGGCAGCACTTGCCCCTAACATTAGAGACCCTCTCCATTGATAGCTGCTGTTTGTCGGAGACCCGCCTCCAAGACTCGAGCTCTGTGCTCAACCAGCGATCCCCTTCAGATGACATCAGCAGTATTTTCTCATTGCATCTATCCGGTGACGATGCAGCTTTGACCACCGGTCAAGCCGGTGTTGGTATTGTCTTGAGTCCCCGGGCTGAAGCTGCTCTGGTTGATTGGTTCCCCACTCAGTAGCCCGATGTGTGCGGTCCGATTGGCTGGCTCGTTCAAAGCTTCGAAGTCGCGCGGTACCAATGGGTATCTATTCCTCATCTCTGCCTGCGCGCCCACAAACGACTTCTACCGCCAACTGACCGAGCTGCTTCGCTAAAGAAGAAGCACGGACACCGTTGCGATGGGGGATTTGAATGCTCACATTGGAAAAGTATCCACAGATGAACTGCAGTTAAACGGCCAACACGATGTAGGCTCCCGTAATGATACCGTTGAGCAGTTACTTCATTTGTGTGAAGAGGTGCACTTATTTCGAGCGAGCACTAATTTCCGACAGTACCCGCCGGAGGGTGACTTGACGCCCACCAGCCTCGAACCAGCTATGGACGCAAATCGATCACATTGCGATAAGTTACCGATGGAGAGGCTGCGTCCAAAACCGTGGCTCGATTTGGAACATATGTGTAGACACCGACCATGCACTTATATGTGCTGATCTGCGGATGTGTTTTGGGGGACGCCCACGACGATGCGGTGAGCACGTTGACACCATTCAACTGGCGAAACCAGCCGTTCTGAATGCGTATCGAAGTACGCTGACATGCGAGTTGAGTAAGCGCTCACTGGAGACAATTGATGGTCACTGATCACATGTTCGCCAGACCTTGCTATCAGCAGGCAACTCCCCATGTTGTAATTCTAATAGCCAACATGGACATTACGTCGGTTCGCGGTCTCTAGAACTTATCGATGCTCGCCGACATATTCCAGTTGGAAGCGAACACAATGAGACTCGCAAAGACCTCCAGGGCAAAATTCCGTGCTAGCCTGAGGAGAGACCGTGAATCTTGGTGGTCTCTTCGTGCGTGGGAGATAGAAGTGGCCGCTGCCCTTGGTAAACATCGAAACTTATTCTGTATGATACGAGAAACGAGCAGCAGGAGACCTGGTGTTAGTGAAACTATACGTGACGAGAGTGGACAACCTATCCACAACTTGTCAAAATGTTCGGAGCAATGGGTTGAGCGCTTCGAAAGGCAATTTCATCGGCCAGAATTGTTCGATTCCTCACCGGCCAGTGATCGCCCTGCTCCGTGGGCTCTTCCTTTGGATCCGCTCTCCGGCTCAGAATTCGATCGTAAGATTAGATTGTTGAAGTTAAATGAACCCGCGGAACCAGACGATCATCATCCAGCCCACTTCAAATTCGGAGGACCTGCTCTTGTTGATGGTTTACACGAAGTATTATTGAAATTGTGGGAGCAGGAAATTATCCTATCCGGCTAGAGCCGCTCAGTTATTGTTTCCATCTTCAAAGGTGGCTCACCTTGGGATTGCGGCAACCATAGAGGGATCAGTCTGATCACAATCGTCTCCAATGTACTTGCCTCCGTAATAATTCACATAATGACTGATGCTCGTGAAAGCAAGATTCGGGAGGAACAAGCCGGGTTTCGTCGGGGTCGTGGTTGTGTTGACCACATCTTCATTTTGCGTCAGCAGTTGGAGCACCGTCACACATATTGGCCGCCCAACGTTATCGTGTTCCTCGACATCAAAGGTGCTTTCGATTCGGTTGATCGACGTGCCCTTTAGAACTGTCTACTCAGGAAAGTTGTGCCCGAGAAATATGTAAATCTTATCCGCGCATTATACGCGAGCAGGGAGCGGAGAGTGAGGGCTTACGGCAAGCTGTCGCTGCTCTTCAGTATCTCCTGCGCTGTGAGACAATGATGCCCGCTGTCACCTTGCTTCGTCAACTTCGCTATTGATGAAGTCAAGGAAGTTGCGTTTACAGGACATGACTTGGAAGGTGTGGAGCTACTCCCAGGAGAACGACTTCTTGACTTGGAGTATGCTGACGATCTTGCCCTCATCTGAGACAGCTCACAAACGTGCCAAGCGGTACTAGACAGATTAGCACTGGCCGTCGGCCACTTCGGTCTTTGCTTTTCACCATCGAAGTGCAAAGCGTTCTTCCAAGATTGGTCTGGAGCGCCTCCTACGCTGAATCTTGGTGAACATCAGCTAGAAGTCGTTCAAAAATTCAACTACCTAGGAATTGGTATCATCGTCCGTGGGACTGGAGATGAGATCATGGACAGTATCGTAAAAGCTTGAGGCGCTTTTACTAACGTTCGCCACCTATTGAGTTGGCGCGACATCACTCTTGCCCTGAAGGGTAGAGTGTACAATGCAGCGGTACGTTCGACGCTACTGTACGGTTGTGAAACTTGGCCCCTTAGACTAACTGATATATAGAGGCTAGTTATGTTCGACCATCGATGCCTTCGCAGTTTGGCTCACATCTGGTGGAAACACCACGTGAGTAACTGGCGTGCTCGACGCCTTGTTTACGGCAGAAAAAAAGGAACCGAACCGCTCAGTATCGTCATCTCAAGCACCATGCTCAGACGGCTCGGGCACGTGTTACGCATGCCAGCCCACCGGTTCTCGCGACTTGCGTTGTTTGCTCGCCGGATGTGTGGATGGAAGATGAGAGGTGGCCAAGCGGTGACTTAGTCTAGAGGAATGAAGGCCCTCACTTCGGAGCTGGGCTCGGTTGGAGCATCACGGTTCCCTGGTTGGGGTCCGGAATACGATGAACACGTTTGGCTAGATACACTTGCTGACATGGCTAAGAGTCGACCACAGTAGCGTTCGTGCTGTGAGTTTCTTTTCCCTCTCTAGCCCTTTTGGCCTTCTCCTCCAACCATGATCTCATTTCATAGCATAACATATTTTTACATAATAATTCTTTTGTAGCCAAGTGGCCTAAATGCGGCTATCCGGAACGATGCCCATCCGTTACCGGTAGCTCAGTTGGCTTGCATCTGTTGCATATTTTGCTTTCTTTTTTACATATTGCAGCAAAGTAGCTGTGTTTCCCTCCTTCAGCTAACGCGTATAATGATGATGACCACTTTTTCTGATTCTTGTAGTAAATTTTGGGATTGTGACCTTATCGCACTGTTACAGACCGGATATGTAGTGTATAAAGACATGCGAACATCGTCATCAGAACTGCGCATTTCATGGATTTTCTGATAATGTAAAAGGACATATGCAGCTTCATTTTCCAAAGCCAGACGGAGGCAAACGCAAGTTTATCGCAACGCCCACTGTATGTCATATTTAAGCACTAGCCGCATAGCTTATTCGTGAAGGTTCGCTGGACACTGTCAAAGGCATTCTGGTCGGATTTTCGCAGATTCGATTGGACCAATGAGCAGTATTCCATGCAAGACAATACATATGTTTTTTAAAGCCAGATTTGAGATTTCGTGAAATAAATACTCTGGCACTTGTATCCGATGATTTTTGTCGCCTTCGAAAATTTAAAGTCACAACGTTCGGAATAGTTATTAGAACATCGCACACGCAATTCGCGAACTGCCCCGCTATGTGAGATGTTGGTGCCTTGCAGTAATAGACCGTCTGGCTGTAGTTGGCATGTATACGACAGAATATCACACTTGCCTACGGCAAATGATATTTGCCACATTTGGCACCGGGACTCAAGTGCAGATAGGTCATCCAGAATAAGACGTACGGCTGCCTGGGTGTTTGCACTTTCTTGTGAGCAGACAACTTTAATGTCATCAGCAAACAGAAACATAGCCCCACATCCTATTTTCTGGATTGCATCATTAACATATATGAGCAAAAAGAAGTAGGCCAAGGACACTCTTTAATTACTCCACTAGTGACTGCTATCGATTCGGTGAGATGGTCACCGAATCGCATCATCTGCTGCCTGTCAAATTCAAGTTCAAGTTCAAGTTCAGTTGGGACCGGAACGATAGGATAATCCGGTGGATGTTCCTTCTTTTGCGTATCGTCGGATCGAGAATTGACAGGTCTGCTTGAGAGGTTGAAAAGCCTAAAACAAAGACCGCATCACACCCTGTCCAACCAATTACTGCCCACATTTTCCTGCCAAGCAGTCCCTGCCAGGCCGGTTTATGTGAAGTAAAAGAGTGAAGGGTAAGCTAAGAAAACAAGAGGAGGAATGTCAACTGAATAATGATAATGCCAAGGTGAGAAGGAAATTATAAAAGAACGGAGGGAAAGTTGAAGATACAAGTCGGTTAGGAGAAGGGGAAGGTTTGGTACTGCCACCCAAGAGCATCTAACTGACGCTCGAAACCCTCTACCGTAGACTCCCTAACCACGTGCGCCGGAAGCGAGTTCCAACGTTCAATAACTCGACGCGACAAGCGAGTTTCCGTCCTTACCCGGTCAGAACGCTGTTTGTGCAGCTTCAACGGGTGACCTCGGAGACAAGGCAGATTGGCGGGACTAAATAGCCAGGACAAGTCTGGACCGATCTTACCCGTTAAGATACGGTTATTAATCTAAATTTGTTGAGTAACCTCTGATAAGGCATCCCACCAATAGCATTTTGCATATCCAAGAACAAGACAATTACACTGTTTCCGTTGTCAATGGCTGCCTTTGTATGGTCTAAGAAGTCCAACAAGCATGTTGCGCGGGATCGACCTTGCATAAAGCTATGCTGCAAATTACTGATGAGGTTGGCCTTGTTCAAGAAGATGAGTACTTCATCATCACTATTCGCTTCATTAAGCTAGAGAAGATGGGTGTGTGATTGATGAGGTGAAGGCTTGTACCACTGTCAGAAACTCCATATTTGTGTCGCGAAAAACAACCGAAGTCATCCACTGAGTAAGTTATACCCCGCTATTAAAAGCGAGTGTAAATATGTGGAACAAGAGCATGGGCAAGTCGCTATAACAGCTTTTTACTAAACGGGGAAGGATTCCATCAGGCCCTCCGTAAGTGGAGGTGCATAAACGACATACTTGACTAGTGACTTTAGAAGTAGTAATTTCCACTGTCCATGGGCTTTCCTCGATGTGTGGGGTGGCGTGTTTGACGATTCATTAACCATTGATCCAGCAAAATAAACGCTGCAAGCTCCACAAATATCACCTGATGCGTCGAATTATGTCCCATCAGGTATGATGCTAAAATTGAAAGCGTTTCTACGACACAACCTCCAGGCACGGAATCTTTTACATATTTCAGATTTTTGCTAGGGCCATTCATAGCTTTAGTACTGCAGTCCAAACTGCCATCGCGACCACCGGTCTATGGCGACCACCTGCCCATAGGGACCAGTCAAAAATATCGCCAACCATTTTCCTATGTTTCCTCATTCGTCTTAACCTGTCTACGGCGTCCACTTGTCTAACGCGACTGCGACCACACTTTTGTGGTCCCCAGGCGTTCTAACACCTGCTCAAGGTGACCACCACTAGCACGATTGGCCGAGATTGCGAGTAGAGGTATCATGAAAATCTGCCACGGCATCACAAAGACAGCTTAGATTTCGTTTCAAGGTGTCATAATTGCCCCAGAAACCACAGCATATGCCCTACACTGATTCATTATCGTCCAGTTTCACGCATTCCACGTCTCCTTATTAGATTCATCATAGGCTTGTTAATACCCCCACTGTCGCAAGTGACCAGTTCACCTTGCGTAACTCCCCCAATACCACTGGTTTATTCTCCCCCCAGGGGTCACACTGCCTTCACACAGAACCTGTCCGGTGACACATTACCCCCCCCCCTGGATATCACCCTATGTAACGCGTGTATCCTGCTATGGGCTGTGCAATGAACCAATCGGATAGAGTGATGTTACCCAACAAAAGAGCCGTTGGACTCCCCTCGTGCACTCTGGATTTTGTGATACTGTTGTACGGTCGCAAGTAACGTGACTATCATTTTTGTATGTAATTGTTTATTGAGTAACCAGTTGGTTGTCAGCACTGAGCGGGTACTTTTGAGGCATCTCCTTACTGCATATCCATGTTCGTTTTTATAGTTCTTTTTGAAGATCCTTACGAAGGACAAAATGGCTATTTTCAAATCAGCAAAGCCACTTGAAGAAATAATGGCAGTGATTCGACAAAGTCAGGAAGGAAAATGTTCGCGAACATTAGCGGAAAATTTCGGAGTAGAAGAGGCACAAATCCTTTTAACCTTAAAGAGGAAAGCCGTTTTTGAACGACTCTGGAAACAACGCACCAAGACTGAAAAGAAAGAGTAGAAAAACGGGTAACGAAGACACAAACGCACTTTGCTGGAAATGGTGCCAGTCAGCACTGGAGAGAAAAATCCCATTATCCGGACGCATGATTCAAGAACGAGTAATGCATTAGCAAAAGGATTGCAAAACGCAGATTTTAAAGCCTCAAAAGGTTGACTGCAGGCTTTCATCAGTAGACACAACCATGTGTTTGGTAAGCAATCGGACGAAAACGGTGACTCAGATATGTGGGCTGCATCCGTCTGGACAACAAAATTATCCGAAATATGTTCTGGCTACACAGCTCCAGACATATTTGATTTAGATGAAACCGGTTTATTATTCAAAGCGACGTCAGGTAAAAATTTTTGTTGAAGGAGTGAAATGTGTTGGCCGGAAAAGAAGCAAGCAGCGTTTCACAGTTTTGTTGTGCATTAACATGTTGGGGGAGCGAGAACCGACTTCAGTGATTGGAAAATCAGCCAACCCTCGAAATTTTTTTGACATCCACGGTAGTTTACGAGAATAATACAAAGTCATGGCTGACTGCGGCTATTTTCGAAGATTGGCTTCAAAAGGTCGACAGAAAAATGCAGAAAAATGCGCAGCATCATATTGTTTGCTAACAATACCACTTGCTATCACAAATTCCAGTTACTTAATGTCAAATTACAGTTCCTGCCACCCAACCCCACTGTGTTAGTTCAAGCCCTCGACCAAGATATCATTCTGGCGCTTAAATTGAAGTCTAGGAAAAAACAGCTGCTACATCTTGTCACAATCATGGAATTCCACAAAGATATGTCCGGAATTGAATGCTTGAAACGAGTAATTTTATTGGACCTCGTGTACTGGATAGCTGCCGCATGGAAGGATGTGGAGAACTCAAAAACTCTAGGTGTTTTTGTAATGTGGGGTTTCATTGTCCTATAGAAATAGACTCTGAGAGAGCAATGCAAACTACACCTGAGACATACAAGAAAATTGTACATCCTTCAACCTCTATTGCTTTGGATACTTTCAAAGGAATTGGTTGGATGCCAACTGGCTGACAGTCGTATGGTTTATTCTTATCTCCAAACCTGTAACACAATAGAAATAAACGGTGACCTGCTTGCCACATCAATTTTAACGGCTGAGGCTAATAGTGAATCAGACGATGAGCAGGAACAGGATTCTCCAGAGGTTCAGAAAACGTTTCCATTCACTGACGCACAGGGTGCTGTTGATATTTTGCGCTCCTGAGCAATACATAGCGGACAAACTGACATGACTCAACTTATCATGAAAGTGAGGGAAAGACTAAATTCATCTTTCAATTCAACTGCCAAGCAACAGAACAATATACGTAATTTTTTCATCTGGTGGAAAATGATCATGACAATAGAAATGTATGCATGATTTTGTCAAAGCTTGTGGATTTCGATGATTTGCAGGTCAGCTTTTAAAATGTTGGCTCATAAGCTATAAACTTATTGCCTTCTTACTACTCATATATCCCACATTGTACGCTACTACTGCTGTTACTTTAATTAGCGGCTAAAACTGGCTGTAAAAGCCGTCGGCTTACAGATCTGCACCCTTGTGCACATTAATTGAAACAAACTACGATTGTGTCTCTTTTTCTATGAATATCATGTTTTTATACATGAAAGCTGCCGTTTTGCATTTATTTTTTTATTTCATTTTGGGAATAGATATTTCATCATTGTTTGTGAATCAGAAGATGTAATAACTGCGCATGTCTAGTCGTTACATCACCCAAGATTGCATCATACTTTTATGGTTAGTAAGGTTTTTGTTTCAACTTCTTGTATTTTGTGATTCAGTCATTGTTTGAGATGGACGTGACTCCCAGAAGGCGCATAAAGATCGTGACCTTGCACGAACACACAGACAAGACCTACATGGACATAGCAAGAATAGTAGGCGTCAGTCCGGCAACTGTCAGCCGTGTGGTCAAAAAGAAAAAGGAAACGGGATGCACTTCGCCAAAATGCAAAGGGAAATGTGGTCCTAAGAGGAAAACCACTGCCAGGGATGACGCTAACCTAATACGGGAAAGTGTTAAAGATCCTCGAAAGACTAGTGACGCATTAAAGGAACAGAAATAAGTTCTTCAACGGGATCTGGCCCCATGCCACACATTAAAAATGGTCAAGACTTTTTTCAATACTAATCAAATAACTATCTTGGACTGGCTTGGGAATTCACCAGATTTAAACCCCATTGAAAATATGTGGTCAATTTGCAAGCAACGCCTTCGTGGCATGGACTGTACGACAAAGGAGAAACTTATTCAAACTTTAATTCAAGTTTGGTACAGGGACCCAAGATGTTGAAATACGCCAGATTCGTCATGAAATGTCTTTTTTAGTTCTGGAACAGTTCTTCTTTGGAGAACTTGTATATATTGTGGAGAGCGCATCATGCCCTGGACTGGATGCAAGGCGCCGACGCCGTAATAACTAAAGCACCCCCAAAACATCTGCTTTTGTGGGTGTTTCACAAAGTGGTCAATGTGGGAATCACGAACCTTTTCTCCATCTGACCTCCGAACATACTGACTTCTCTGACCATGAACATAGAAATGGCTTTCATCGCTGAATAGGACTTTTCTCCAATTTTCTTTTGTCCAGTTTTTGTATTTTGGTCCCCATTTGTAACGCTTAACTTTCATTATTTTTGTCAGAAGTTGTTTTTGCACAGGCCGTCTGGCTTTCCGACCAACTTCCAGGAGTTGCCTGCGAACCTTTGAAGAACTGATTTCTATTCCTTTCTCCCCCAAATCAAGTTTTAATGCGTCACTAGTCTTTCGAGGATCTTTAACACTTTCCCGTATTAGGTTAGCGTCATCCCTGGCAGTGGTTTTCCTCTTAGGACCACATTTCCCTTTGCATTTTGGCGAAATGCATCCCGTTTCCTTTTTCTTTTTGACCACACGGCTGACAGTTGCCGGACTGACGCCTACTATTCTTGCTATGTCCATGTAGGTCTTGTCTGTGTGTTCGTGCAAGGTCACGATCTTTATGCGCCTTCTGGGAGTCACGTCCATCTCAAACAATGACTGAATCACAAAATACAAGAAGTTGAAACAAAAACCTTACTAACCATAAAAGTATGATGCAATCTTGGGTGATGTAACGACTAGACATGCGCAGTTATTACATCTTCTGATTCACAAACAATGATGAAATATCTATTCCCAAAATGAAATAAAAAAATAAATGCAAAACGGCAGCTTTCATGTATAAAAACATGATATTCATAGAAAAAGAGACACAATCGTAGTTTGTTTCAATTAACGTGCACAAGGATGTAGTTTGCGGTTTGAAGGTTTATCACATATGTGGACTCGAGCATGAGTAGTGTTACCCATGCATGAACCAGCCTATGGCGACCAACTGCCCAAGGAGACCACCTTTTGTCGGTCCCTTGAGTGATCGCCTTGGATAGCTATGACTGTAGTAATAGTAGAAGATTCAAACGATGCAATAAAGTGATCAGTTACCGAAATATGATAACTGGATACCTTAGAATGAAAAATGGAACCGCCTACACTGGGGACTCACCAGGACGGGTTGGAAGTAGTTCACAGTATGTTTGACCGTCTCCATAGTAACCGGGTTTGCAAGCACAACGTTCATTCTGGTGATCACAAATTGCATCGGCGATACAGAGTCGACAGTTCCACACACATTGAGATCTTCCATCCCAGTCATAGCCTGGACGACATTCACACCTGCCGGTACGCCGATTACAATCAGAATTTCTAATCGAGCAACCGCCACCACAAGTTGAATCAATGCTGGGTTGTTCCGGTTCACTTGCCCTTAGCGGCTGGCATGCGTTCACTCCGTCACCAACATATCCACTTTTGCACTGACAGGAAAAGGTGTTATTGTACATAGGCGTTTGAAGGCAGAGGGCTTCTGGATGGCAGTTTGACTGAACACATTCCATACACACCCCAGGATGAGCTTCCACGTATCCAGGTACGCAGGTACACTTCCCGTCTATGCACTGCGCCAACTCCTTCAGTGGTATACCGCGACACTGACCACACAGTCTTGAACCTCCTGTTAAAAAAGATGCAAAATATAGTGAAGGAGGGGATTTCAATAACCCGGTAGTTCATAGTGGTGGGGAGACTTACCATTGAAATAAGCGGTTTAATTATTTTCTTCATCAGATTAGTGTGTCACAAAGATTTGGTGCACTCTGATACGAATACTGAACTAGCTCGGTTTCAACTCTCTTGCGTAATAGCTTGTTATGGAGAAGGGCATTGAACTCCTACTTAAGTTCTAGCGACCTTCACTAAAATTCGTTACAAGTACAGAGGTACGGTTTAGTCACTTGACCAAGTTTCTCCTGCAAACTCTGGCAAGAGAAGTGTTTGATACTCTAGTCCCCATCGGAGTTATTATCCAGTGCGAAGTTTTGATGCGTTCTACCAGTTCGTCAAGACCACGATCCTTACAAATGATGCCAGTTTTGATGGTTTCACTGCTTAACTACGCTTTGGTTCAGGTCGAATGCGGTACTGATAGGATTTAGGCCTGGAGTGGACCTAACCCTCGTGCTCCTTAGCGGACATGAGTATTGTGGTAAGACATCGAGAAGGACTGGTAGCCAGAATGACCAGGATGTGCAGCAACGGGACACTGAAGACTCTTATGAATGGCCAAAAAGAAACTTGTTCCAATTTTACGTGGATATATGCAATGTGGTCAATGTACTATACAACTACACAACTAGCGTATAAAAGCTTGCCGATCAAGTTTTCCGGATGGGTAGCAGGAGATCTGGCTTAAAAGCAACTGCGATGAACTCGTGAATATTATAACCATGACTACTAACAGCAGTCTGTGAACTTATCGAAATCTGTACATCAACAGTGGGCACATTGAGAAGTTGTTCAGGCGGTTTGTTTCCTCCAACATACGACAAATTCCTAAGGCATCCGTGAGACACTATATGAAATGCTCCATCTGCGTTCACTAGCTTTAGTAAAACTACGGTCCGCTATGCTGGAGACTCCCAACGAGGCGCGACTAATAGCACTATTGTTTTGCCTAATCATGCATATCAGTTTATATCAGCATCCGATAATAACAGATATCCTTCTCATCAAGAGTTGCATCCATATTCGGTACAGATCATGTATATGCACTGGTAATGCCACACTCTTGCATGGGTACTATGAAGTTGTGTTCCCATATTTGTCGATGTTGCTGGCTATGATTATATATGATATCTATGTATTTAGCGCGGTGAAAGGCATTGATGCACCTTGAAGGTTTTGTAAACACTGAGGGCTACTTAACTTGTTTAACCTTTTGATGTTTTACCCATTATACATTATCTGGGCCTTCATTCAATGGGTCGGCAGGAGACCTGCCCAAAAACTAAATGTCAAAATCGTGCCCAGATCGAAGCAGCTTTTCAGCCTACTACGAAATAAGTACACGATCACAAGTCCTCATTTTCAATGTGAGACGATTCCACTGATCACCGCATATGATTAGATGAAATTTGAAGCGCACATTTCTCCTGCATCATGCTATGACCAAGCTAAAGTCTTTGTTATGAAGTTCCCCTAGAGAACTGTGCTGCAACGTTAATGTATGTCGTGTACGATAGGCGTTTTATCGATATTTAGCAAACAAAGTTCTACCGCAGCATCTGTGTACGTTAAATGCCATCACTGTAATCAAGGTACTGTACGCGAACGTGGTGCTGTTCAAGTATTATATGAAGTCGAGGTTAGTGGAATCGCATGTGTTTATGCTGATATCATGATGAACCCACCAATGTGTTTCACTTTCTACCCATACGTTCATATTTTTGATCTCGAAGTTCTAACACTGGCGGATCTGCAGGATATTTTAACTGTGTAATCGGTTTCCGTAGTAAAATTTTGATTCACTGTACTAACTAAATATACCCTTATGGCAGACTGGAGGACCGTGGTTTATCTTGTTGCATTTTTGTGCAGCTGTAATGATTTAATAGCAACCTTTCATGTATTCTTGTAGATATACAGGAAACAGTGATCTACTCATATATCCACAGCTAGTTAGGGAAACATCCAGGAGTAGGCGTCTTACTCTGGGAACTTCGCTGGATGCAGCGCTATTGACTGTAAGGTATTCGAGCTGATCGCCGCGTTGAATGCAAATGCAATGGATTTCAGAAGACCAACAGTTCTTAGTTAAATACTTCGTGTTGCTATCAATTTTCCAAAAGTATTTATAGCTTATTTCACTGAACAGTTAGAAGTTTTTAACATTTTATTTTACCTCGTAAGCTTATGCTCAACTCCCGGAACTGGATCCTCACTAAGCCGTCAAAACCCTACTCGAAATAATTGAAACATTTGTTTGTAGGCTATTTATTACTGTAAAACGGTGCGCAATTCCCATTTTAACAGCTCGCTTGTGTTCTGATTGTCTGATTCCTTATCAGACTTGTACATTCCGTTTAGTATCATATACATTGAGTGAAGTGGGAATCACACATTCTGGCTAGGCAGTCTTCATGGGCTAAGGAATCCACGCCGTTTCACACAGCACGAACAGAAGGTTTTACCTCGTGCAACCGCACTGTACTATTTATCATAGTTCGAATTTCACCTAACGTCATCGGATCACCGTTCTCTCTGCTTTCGATGCGCAGTTTAGGGTATGTTTTTCTGCAAGTAATTGCAAGCCATTCTCGGTTGCCTAAACCACGCAGCACAAACTGTTTTCCGCCATGTTTGACAAAAGTGTTATTTTATAGACTTTTTGGGGGTGGTTTTCAGCTTTGAAGTGCACAGATTTCGGCTTATTGTTTCTTTGTTTATGAGCGTGATGCGATATTAGCAGGTACTTAATAGATTCAAATAGGAGGAAACAGTAAATATACACACCCTGTCACTAAAAGCAGCCATCTAACCTACTAAGTGGAAGTAAGGTACCGTTACACCCCGACACAAAGGAGGTATCCCCAAAGGAGAAAGTACCGTCCATTAGCCATACTCCTATACTGACTAGAATTATAGGAAGAATAACCAAAAAACTTCAAATAATCGGATTAACAAATGGCGTCATGGATTCCTCTAAGCTCTATCGAGTCAAAAGTCAACTTGAATTCCCGGACAAAGTAAGCAAATCAGGTGACTTCAATTAGTCAGTACTTATTCGTTTCCTAGATATGGCAAAAGCATTCGATAGGTTAAAGCATGCTGAACTACTGACAAATTTGGCATCTTAGAAGATTGTTAACACCTTACAAAAATTGGCTGTAATCTGTATTTCTCCGTGTGCATTCAATGCGTCAAAAATATGAACCGGGTATCACAACCTAATTTAATAACTAGAGTCGTCACACAGGGAAGTGTTTTGAATCTAAGGATATTCCCGATCCTTTTGGCATGGAAAACCCTTTCTTTGCGCTAAAGACATTGATCTTGCTTGCCTTTGACAATAAGAATGTCTCAGACTGCGTTTGGATGGGACCGTGCAGTTCTATGCTCTTCAAGTAGTATTCACGAAATTAAGAATGTGCAACAAAATCACTCCCGAAAAGTGAAATGGCCCTTTCTCCAGAGATTGGAAAAATAAGCACTTTTGCATACCACTATCTGTGTAAGTTGCTGAATCTAAAACCACTTTGGTTGAGGAGAAGTTAGATGAGCTTAATCTTATTTTCGATCTTGTGCATAACGCGTCTGTGGTTCCGTAATCTATACAGTTCAACATCTACTACCCATATTCAATGATAAATGTAACAGCCTCTCTCCGTGCCCGTAGAACAGGCACAAAGCTGTGTTCTAGCTTCTTTAGGGCAAAATACAGCTACTTGACTCGAAATATTTACGATTCAGTGTTGTGCGACACTAGAAGTTAAAGTTTTTCTTTACCTTGCGATCGGCCATCTGTTTTACTCATTCACTTACTCTTCCGCCGTGAGTCGCACTGTTATCCTGCTCTCCAGCCATTGTAGCTATCAGCAATACACGTTGGGTCGGCGGCTAGGAACGGTTTGCCGTATTCTCGTGCTTGGCACACTTCTTACCTCTTCGAGTAACGCCTCACAATTGGTGCTCTCAACGATGAGCACGATTTCAGCATCGCTGATATATATTTTTGGTTAACAGCTTGCTTTATTTCCCGAAAATTCTCGCTTGCAAATGTTATTTGCGATATTCTATGGCTGACTCAGATAGTTAGCTTTGGCTTAGCGTTCATTGTGCCATCGCTACTGCTCCTCTATACTATTTGCTGCCCCTCATTTGTGGTTTGTCCCGTTAGGATATGAGTTTTTGCGTCATAATATCCTTTATGACTAATATACATGTGTCAGTTACCATGTAACCTTCCAAATTACTTCGTTCTACAGCTCAGACACTCCTTCGAACCCAATTGCAGTGAGTCTGTTGATCAGAAGACAGTAAGTTGGTTGGAGCACCCAGCCAGTACACGAATCATATGCATATTTCATGGCTTGCGTCTAAGCAATCAGTGACCATCCGCCCCATTAGGTAAGATGAAGTGGCTTCTCAGCTTGCCTATAATAAGCGATTGCATCCTTTGGGAAATCTGGGTGCATCACCTACTTGAAATAGTGTAAGCTTCCATCATATACCCCAAGTTCTGTTCATTCATTCCAAACTCAAAACTGGCAGATGTAACCCTGGATCACCTCATATTTGCTGAATAGCCCTAACGCGTCTCATATCTATCTACTTCGTATAAGTATCACGCAGCTCGTAATCCAGACGTTTTTGCGCTTCCTAGAATATCCACCGGACTAACAGCATTACACCGCGACCTCGATCCACCTCCAGCCCTCGACGGCTTACTTGTATCTAGTCTGGTAGACCAAGCTCAACGGCTTACCACACAACAGTGCTGGTATCATCGTCGCCTTTACCTTCAGATAAAGCGATGTATTACACCTTGAACCATCCCCTCAACCCAATCGGGAAAACTACCATGCCGCAAATCATATACTACTGATGTCACCCGCCACAGCTTCGGCAGTGGTTTGTTCATCCTTTTAGGACTGCGAAGATGGAACCATATTCCCGGTTTAAATTGTGACCGAAGTAAGCGTGGATTCTTGCGCAACAGGGGAGGCGACTCAGCCGGTAACTCTTAACCTCCGTGCCGCCAACGATACACTCATGGTTGCTTACGGCCAACACTACTCAACCACTAAATTAGGTCTCCGTAGAACATTTCGCTGAGTGTTCAGTATCGCCAGCATCTTGTTTTTCATCATCGGCATAGACTTTCTCATACATTTCAACCTCGTGTTCTATACGAAACGAAAGTGAAGATTCTACCCCGCAGCGACGCTCAGCGTCTTGGGCACCAACACCGGCATCTTAGCTATCACCCCAGTCTACATTTTTGCACAGACCTGTCCCGATTCCGCAAACCTCTTTTTTATTACCCCAGTCTTTTTCAGTCCATGAATGCAGCTCCTCAGGTGGCATCTCGATTCACGCATTGTACCCGGACTAAATGCCTCATCGTCTTTCTATGGAAGAAACAAGATATCTAGGGCAGTGTATGAGCACATACTAGAACTCGGACTAATCCATCCTTCACACAGCCCTTTTTCCTCGACACTTCAGATGCTCCCAAAGAAATCTCAAGAATGACGTCACTGAGGTGACTACCGTGCAGTAAGCAAACTCACGGCCCCCGAGGTGTATCCCATCCCATATATGCAACAGGGCACTGTGTGCCTAAAATGTAGGACGGTGTTCAGCCAGATGGATCTTGTTTGCAATTATCACATGATATCGGTTTAGGAAAAAGACGCTTAATTTAGCCGTCATCCATCGCTCCATCTTATCCGAAATTTTAAGTCATTATCATCATCATCAGCAACAGAAGTACGTCAGCTTCGCTGCCATACAACCATGATGACCTCTGTAATAAAGAATAAGAGGAGAGCAGGGGGACTTATCTGAAAACCTTAATGCCCTAAGCAAACATTCAGGGTCAAGGAGCCTACCCCTCGTGTCAACAACATACCGTGATAAACAGCTGGCCTCAGATCTTCAGACCAAAGGGGCCATACCATACCATACTACCATAGAACAGAACGGCCCTCACTGTGGCCTTGTATATCCGGCGTTTCAGAAGGAGGGAAACTCCCATCTGTCGCCAAAGATGCCGCAGGTTCAAGAAGGTAGCTCTGACCTTTGCAATGCGTGAGCTGATTTCAGTTTCTATACGTTCATCATCGCTGAAACAGCTGCCAAGATAAGTGAAATGATCAACCACCTCAAATTCCTCGTTAGCAAACGTCAAGCGGTTATCAAGTGGCAGGTGGTCCTGCAGCAACATTTTGCACTTTGAAGGTGCGAAGTGCACACCGAATAAAGGGACCACTCTGGACAGGCTATTCAGGGTTGATTGTGCCGCCCCAACGTCGTCGAAAAGCAAGACGATATCGTCCTTAAAATCAAGACCAACTATTCTCTCACCAGGCAACACTTCAATGCCTACATTGTGAGATTCCGCAAGGGAACACTCCATGATAGAATCCACCACGAAATTGAACAAATATGGTGAAATCGGACAACCCTGACGAACGCCACTTGTGGTAGGAAAGCTATCCGATAGGCCACCGTAGACTGATGCGACCTGTAGTGTTCGAGTATAGAGCACGTAGGATGCGCACATTTTCGTGGGAACACGTTTCCGCGCAAGTATATCGAACAGAATCGATTGATCGACTGAATCGAACGCACTCTAGAAATCGAGGAACACAGCTATTGTCGATCTGCGGTATGCGTGGCGCTGCTCTAACAACTGCCGCAAAGTGAATATATGGTCTATACAGCCACGTCCTGGGCGGAAACCGGCCTGCTCTTCCCTAATCCGAGATTCCAATTCCACAGTGAGGCGACGAACGAGAATCGAGGCCAGTGATTTTGTCACAATTGGTGTTATGCTAATACCCTTGTGGTTAGCACAGTCTGTGCGACTGCCCTTCTTGTATATTGCCACTATAATCGATTCGCTCCAGTTAGCCGGGACTCTCTCTTCCTCTCAGCTACCTTCAAATATTGAGGTCAATGCTTTGCATATGACCTCACCTCTATCCTTAAATAGTGCAGGTGGGAGGGAATCCAACCCAGCAGCACGAAAACCACTGAGGGTTATAATCACGTTTCGGATCTCGGTCTCTGACGGAGGATCTAAGCTAACCGTCCATGGCTCGTCCTGCATCACCTGAGTAGGAAGAGGTCCGGGAGCAGGGGGCCAGCTGAACTGATTTTGAAAATGTCCCACCCAACAAGCCATATGGCGCTCCTTATTGTGTATCAACGCACCCGCGCTGTCCCTGATTGTCTCACTGACGCCTGCTTTTCTGGGACCAGTGATGCGGATTAGCTGGAAGAGCATGTGGTAATTGCCTACTGCTCCTGCCTCCTCCATTTCTTGAGCCCCGCTGGTCCACCAGGCTTCCTTGTCAGCACGTAGACTCCGCTTTAGTTCACGCCTAATAGCCCGTCTGGTCACATTGTGTTCAGAGCCAGCCGGGAGGTTTCTTCTAGGTTCCAACATGTTCACCGACCTCTCAGATATCCAGTGACTGGTGCGGTGACGATGGATAGTGCCACAAGCAGATTGTTCAGCGGATTGTTCAACGTTTTATCCACAACATCCCTAATGACCTCGACTTTGTTTAACCTTAGCTTGACAGCATACATTGTTAAGCAGAAAATCCAAAACATCTTCGACCTGTTCTCCAAGAGTGGACCCAGCATGATGTTACCGTTACCCCGACTGATTGCGTACTTCGGAAGCCAACGTCATTATCCTTAGGTCACCTCATCTCGTCTACTGGTGTCGCAGCCCTCTCAGATAACAATCAGGCTATCAAAGAGTTCCCAGATCCGACTGTTTTCCAGCACACCATCAGATATTTTTGTCTAGTCAACTGCTATCGACGTTCCATACCACTTTGTACCCAAGTTATACAGCTGCTGAATGACTTTGTTACATGAGGTTCTTCTTACTGATGCATCACAAATGGCTTTCACGGAGCTGAAGGATGCAATCTCCAACAAACCTCTCAGTACTCACTGTGAAAACTCTATCCCTCTCATTCTCTTACAAGGGGAGCGTCAGACGTACTTGGAGCTGCTCTCCTACAACACCTTGGTGGGCAGTCGCAGTCATCCGGTTTATTCTCCAAATGTATGTAGCCAGGGGAAGTTCGCTCCAGCACGTTTGGCCGGAAACTACTTGTAACCTACCTAAATATTTGTCTTTTCTGACACACATTAGAAGGATGGGCTTCCACATTCCGCACTGGCCACATGCGTCCCAACTTTGCTTTCAACTCATCTGCTGAAAAATATTCACCACGGGAAATTAGACACCTAGATGTGGTCATACCATTCACTGATGAAATACGTCATGTTTCAGATGTCGCCAAAGCCATCGCTGATGCTCTCTCGCATGCCAAGCTCACTCTTCTATTTAAAATGTTTTGGAAAACTGGTAGCTCGGGTTGATAATTCAGTTGCTCATTTGTTCGCCGATCTGCGAAATTGGTTTGCAAACGTTGCACCGTCATGCGAGACGGCATCATCAGTGCGTCGAGGTGTGGGGTGTAATCTGGCATGACGGTGAAACGTTTGCAAACCAATTTCGCAGCTCGGCGAACAAATGAGCAACTGAATCACTCTCCTAGCTTTGCTTACCATTGACCTAGACACCCTGGAGTCAGTCCAGGATCAAGATAGGAAACTTCAACGGACCATGCAATATAGTTCACTGGATGTACAGCCTCATCCTCTCTAGTTGACGGAAGGCCCAATCCTTTATGAGTCTACCAAAGTTTATTCTAAGCATTTCCTGCCTACCGATTTCAGACGCGCGGTGTTTAACATGCTTCACTTCTGTCTCATCCTGGTCTTCGTGCATTTATGAAATCGGTCACCGAGCGTTTCGTTTGGTCAAGCCTAAATGTATCCGTAACTGAGCTCTTATTCGTCTTCTGTGTCAGTGCTCCGAAGTAGATTGACACACTAGTACTCCTCCCAAATTATTTCCTGCTCCTGACTCACGGTTCAAGTGCCTTGAGAACTAGTAAGACTCCTGCATCCTTCTTTCGGATTCCTGTACATTTTGGTCAAAGTCCAGTATCTTACAAGACAACGAGACCGAGAGTGTTAGCTGTGCTCTCTTGAACTGTTGATTGTCCCACTACGGATGCCTGTCCACGAACAAAACCGACCCCAGCGCAGTGGTTATGGTTCTCCAAAGAATGAAACGGTCGAGCAGTGCTTTAATGCGTGTATATTGGCTCTGACCGCGTCCAGATATGATGCATTTCTGCGTTTATTTATAACAACGATGCTCATACAACGCGCGGGCTATAATTAGCCATTGGACGGTTTACAATTTGTCGACTCTAGTTCCACAGTGATTTGATTGCCACGAATCCTTTAAAAATTGGAGTACCGCAGTCGTCTTACTCTTTGTTTATGACATCCAACTGGAAGGCTCATCTTGGAAATGATAATATGTTACCAGATACAAAACAACTTTGTGAAGTTTTCCGTTTATTCATCGTTTTCTAATTATGTACACTTGGAAGAACACTTCACTGTCACACATCGTAAGCAGTGCAAACTTGGCGCTACATTTTGTCATTTTGGGCTCCGGAATTTCATTTGGCTATTTTTTCTTTTGCAATTGCCTAGAAAGCAACAAGGTTATTCCAGCGAAAACGCCAACATTTAGCGTTTATGCAGCTACTCTTACACTTGACTAATAGCATCATATTTCTCAGCGTTTTGCTCCAGTTACATTTACCTTGAGGCGTATATCGCAACCGGTCTGTTTTGTTTGCGATGGAAGATGTTTCTCACACAAGGAAAGTTTATTTTTACTGTAGTCCGGTATAGGCGGACCTTCCTCGTCCCATGTTAACGGTTTATAACAAGTGACCCTGAAAGCCTAGTCGTGTCTAAGCAATATGTTCTATGAATTATTTATTGTGGGCGAATTATATCATGTACTCAACTGTGCTTGGTCTCAGTTACTTCCTATTTTCTTTGTTCACACTAGAAGCGGTTTAAAGCGCGTTATTCATCTGTTCTTATCTTATCGTTTCGTATTTCATTTCATGAGCGTAGTTTGAATAGGGTCTTCTGGGTCTAATGAAAATAATCGATGGGACGGACCAGAGAATCGGCAAAAGACTGGAACATTTGCGTTTACTTGTGGTCACTTGACAAGGTTAAAATGATTTGCGTACTGGATCCCTATCTTAATTCCCAGCTACACAAACTGCTATATGCCTGCGGGACCGTGTGAGAACAATTATTTTCCTCTTGCATTATTCACGCACAGGAATCATATTTTTGTAGATAATAATCTAACCCTTCATTTAATCTGTTACTCAAATAGTCTGGAAATACTGCTTAATTAATGTATACTTCATCGGTGACCGACACACAAAGCTCAGCTGAATTGACGTAACCCTTTGGGAATATGAGTGGTGTTCTGGTGATTGACTGTAACAAATCTTCATGAGCTGTAAATGAGGGACTCACTGACGGTTTTTTGTTCTTCAGTGCAAAAAATGTGGCCGTCAGTCTCCAACTTGATGATCCAAACCCTAACAAAAGCCGATCAGCCCTATGTGGATGGCGCAACGGGGCCTCTGGTTGCACTACCCGATTTCGAACTTGTTCCAACCACCGTGAGGCTGATACAAGAGTGCAGTGTCACGCTCGCTAACCACACTCAGCGTTCCATCCAGCTTGACTTTACTGGTTGTCTGCCAAAATGTACTTACATAAACGGAGAGCAGATTAAAGGTTGGATATACTGGACGGACCATTAAAGAATTATCTTACTTAATCCACGCATGCCATTTACGGTAGCTATGACGTTGTGCGCCCTATCGTGGCTTCACCTATTACTGTCAAGGGCATCCCCACACACGCGTGAAGTGCGTGCTCGTAGTTCATTTGGATTATTCCCCTCTATCCTGTCTCCATATTCTCGCGGCGTTGTCACTGTACGCTCATTCGAACCGGATTTACCAGCTCTACACAGTGATCCATTATACGTGGAAATATGTTCTACGATTTAAGTCTGTGCCATCAGTAACTGTTTTCATTGTCATCCGTGATTAAACGCAAGCGTTTGACTCAATCACCGAGCCGATTGCTTTTCTGTGTGACACCATTAAATACAGAATTCTCGAGGCAGACCGAAAAGC
>OX104065.1:73449713-73465778 GCA_944474145.2 Dicrocoelium dendriticum | reverse complement strand
GGTGGAAGCTATCGCAGCATACGTGGCGACCTGATTATGGCATACTTGATTCTGCGAGACCCACATCATGTGTGCCGCCCTTTACTAAAACTCATCAGCAATACAAACCTGAGGGGTCACTCATTAAAACTCGCAGAACAGTATGGTCGTCTGGAGTGCCGCAGAAATTTCTTTTCACTTTGTGTCTGTCAGCTGTGGGATGCTGTCCCAGAATCGGTAGTCTCTGCACCGACACTAACAGTATTTAAAAGACGGTTGGACGATGCACTCATCCACTTACACTTTGTTACTTAACACTACGTCTCCATCGTACACCTGGAGTTTACCATGGAATTATTTGTTGTTAACTGTGGGTGTTGTGAATCTAAGAGGATCGCAGGACTACAGCGGAGCAAACGATAAGTCTTCATTTTCATATTCAAATTATTAACTATTTTACTATCCTTATCCTCATTATGGTTATGTTGACATCCCCACCAACTATCCAACGGGACTTGTAAAGCAACGCTTCTTAACCCGTATAAATTCATTTTTCATTATTCATCTAAAAGCATAGAAAAAAAGGATTCAAAAACCAGAAGCAATTGCAACAGTTTTTCCAGGTGTTTGTTTAAACGCACCGTTGACTTTCAAACTGTAATACTGGGTCCATCTACATGCACCTTTATCGGAGCTCAGGTAACCAGGCATTCCTCGCTCTGGCCCAATGCTTTGCTGTCCACCTTATTGTCCCGTATTTCTCCACAATTTACTACAAAGACTTGTTTGTGCGGCTTACTGTGTTTTCTCGACGAGCATACCCTACATGTCCTTACTTACAGCCATCTGAATGGATAGCAGAAGCGTAAAGTTTGGCTGCTGATATTATGCCAGCCCATCTACTGAGACCGTCCTTTATCGACTCAACCATGAATACATTTTCCTTGTTAGTAATAGTTGCAGATTGGAGACAACCGTTTTCTGGTATTTTCTAAACAGCTGTTATGAATAGCGTATATAGGGGAATTTGTCTCTCAAATGACCCTAATCGACGCAGATCCATGTGATATTGTTACCTAAGCTAAAATAAATTTCACTGTGGATAAGTGTAGTGGAATACATCTGTTTAACAACTGGTTGCCTTATCAAGGGATACTGATACCTATAACATCCTCCTTTCTTGTAGAATCGAAAAGTGTGTTGGGGGCCCCCTTATCAAAATAAACTTCATTACCCTATGCAGTGAACGATCAGGTAGGTAGAGAGAAATCCTGGTCTATGTTCATCTAAAGATTCAAGTTATATGGAATGATAAGTAAAACTATGGACGATGTATTTACAGTTTCGGATTCATCATCTTCAATGCAAATGCCCTGCAGTAACTCACCATTGGCTTCCAGTGGGGGAATGATGCAGTTAAGTTGCACGTCTACTGGACATCGATGGCGGCTGTATATCCCGCATCGGAAATGCATGCTGACCTTCAAGGTCGGTGTAGTCACGCATCAGAACAAGTTGTATATGTGACCAGTGTGAAAGCATTTGAACGGTACCATGCCATACTGTCCACAGGATGGATGAGTTAGAAGCCACGTTAAAATTTGATTACAGTGATAGACCCCATTGTGCCATTAGGAAGAGTAACTAGTCTTAATCCAAGCTTACTAGAGACTCTAGCCTGATACGATTCTGGCAAAACCATCACCCAAACCATGATATTTGTATCACGTTATTTTGTGGCCGTTTTGTGACCCTGGACTTAACCGACCGATTTGTGAATGTTCATGCGTTGTATCCAAATGAGGCAATATCACAGAGTCACAGGCAAACTTCGGTTCTCTGAAACAGGGTACCAATCATGAGGAATGTCGCTGTGTTCAGCATCATGAAGCTACAGTGGTCACTCATATAAGTGGGTATAATAAAGTTGAAGATATGTCTGCTTCACTTTACCGGCCAGTTCACAGTCTTCGTGATCAACGCGGATCATTGTGAGGTGCTTACTACTTAGATTACGGGGACAAGTCCGAACTGTATGACTTTAGCGGGGTTGTATCTGTAATGCATGGAACGGATGTAGAATTCGATGTGTAAAAATTTCAAAGACTAAGAGATGCACTAAATTTCGTGAGCTTTAAATGGAGTTCCGGTTATAGACGTGGATAGTTCAGTAAAAGAAATCTGATAAATTTCAAACAACTTGCCTGTCTGTCTTTTGCACTTCAAATATCCGTCGCCTTCATAGCCTGGCCTACAAGCGCATCGATTGTCTACGCAGTGCGCGTACGGATGACAGTCTTGATCGACGCAGATTGCTGGGAGAAAACAGAAAAACGGTGGAATCAAAATCTTATTGGTGTTTGCATTTTAAGCAACCTCATCACCCATGCTGTCAAAGGGGTACTTGAATACACTAGACGCTTAAACTGACGATTTACACTTATGTTCACTTTCACTTCAACCATCCTACGGGACTTGTAAAGCAATCGCTTTTTTACCTGTAATATATCATTGCTCATTGTTCATTGTTCCCAGCAGGCTTGCGAAACGTGTTCGCATGGAAGAAAAAGGCACGCGCTACCTCCATGGATGCTTCTGAGTAAAGTTTACTGTTGTCAGCTCATTTGCTAGCAGGCTGGCTAGACCCAATCTCATGTATATTTGTTAGTATACCTGCCATCGAGCAAGAAAACGGATAATAGGGGGATCGGGATTGAAGTACACTACTCAACCCCATGACATACCCCTCTTATCATCTGAAAATCCGAAGGAATAGGCCAAGGTTACTTAGGGGCTAGCACACACTGTCAGCATAATATTTGATAGCCGCATTTCGTCGTAGTGAAGAACTGAATTATTAGGACGAAACAGACAGCCAGTGCGGAACGGACATGATGGATTTGAACATTAAACCATGGTTGGTTAACATCCGTGTGCCCTATGGCGGGTTCCTGGTAGTTTGTCTAACTGTATCAAAGGGGGAACATTTTGGATCCATAAGGTTTGCTGTTTGTGGAAGTTCACGGATTATATATATCCAGGGGGGTTGCTTGTCATTTATCCTATTATTTTCCCTGAGTCGACTTTACATAATAATAGCTTGTCTCTAAAGGATTGACGTGTGGTACCACATACATACCACTCCTGAGGGGATGGTTCCAAGTTAGCGAAATCCGGAGCCTTTACAAGGCCCTAGGACCGTTGATTCAGCATGCACCAGGAGGGAATGCCCTCCTGTTGTGAGTATTTGGCTCATACGGGATAGCTGCATGTTGGTCAAGTACTGCGGTTAAATGAGCATACTTGCTTGCGCAATATATTGATCCGGCTTTTGACTTTTCTACTGTTGGGCCATTAATCCGGACCGGCACTATAAAGAACAATACCTGTCCTCTCGTTTAGCGAAGGTTAATAGTCCTCTGGGAACTACAGTCAAAGGGGTATCTTCCGACGAGTAGACACATTGTCTAGCCTGCATCAGGTGCAGTCAGTCCAGGCACGCCACAGGTGGATGAAGTTTGAATGTAAGTACTCGTATAGGTAGAACAAGGGTATGTGACCTGAGAAGAGAGCGCGTACCACGTTACTCGTCATTTCCGTGTCGGTGCCGCGGTGTACTACTGGTAGTGGAATTAAGCGTAATAAGCAGTAACCCTTCAGATGGTCGTGCGATTTCTTTGCTTTGAACTTGATGAGGGTAGTCCAAGTTTTGCATAAGTTGTACATTTCGTTAAAGCATAAGGCATAGAAAAGTACATGACCAGCATATTTGCAATATGTATAAACTTACATGGACCAAATTTCATGCGCAGTTGCGAATCAGTGTGATCTACAAGATGAGTGGTTTAAACATGTAGATCTATCAGTCAACATGTCAGCAGATTTCACACAGTACAAAACAATACACTGGATCACGCACTTCATAGAATACATTCAATAGAAGGCTGTCCTAAAATGGCTATTCCATATTTCTGGTAGCAGTCTACCTGGTAGCAACTCCACACACTCATCTTCCTCACCTGTCTTTGTATGTGGGCTAGTATTGTAGCTGATAGATCACGTTTCTGACAGATCCACTATGGGACAAACATTTGCTGCGTATTGTCAGCTTAAAGGTAAGTTTTCATCTGTTACATCAAGCTGCTACTTCGTACGGGGATATCCCGTTGTCAAATGAAGCACGTTCAACTTTCGGTTTTATCAAGTACTCAGCGGGAAGTCGTTTTCCATGAGTAACTCTTCAAGTGAAAATTACTTTGAGTCCACCGTTACGCGTTATTTTTTCCTGGTGTATTCACTTTTAAGTCTCACTCTTTACCTACCGGATTTGTTAAAGATCCGCTTTTATCTATGAAATATCTACCCATCCGCTTGTTAAGGAATGTCTCAAGTGTCGCTTCTATGCTGACAAACATGAGCTATCATTCAAAGAATCGCGCCTGTCCGCATTTGTTTAGCTCGGATTGCAGTCTACAAATGACTTGTCGGAAACTTTGTTCAATGGAAATGAGCTAACTTTCCAATGATTTCGCCAGTGACCGCCACAGTAAATGCCGTTCTGCTACCGAGTTTTGAGAAATATGGTGGAATTCAGTGATGCCTGGCAGGATCTGAAGGCCAGGGTGTTAATTTCCCAATTATGGATTAATGAGGACAGCTGGTCTATGGGGTAAATGTAACAGTCACAGTTGCACGAAAAATTAGTTATTTAAATATACCAAATTCTCGAGGCGAGGAACCACTAGATGAGTTGAGCGACTAGGTTTCCATGAGCTAGCAGTCTGTTTCTATAACGAACAGACTGCTCTCGACCTTTAACAAATGACAACCAAGTTCATCGGAGCTTTACAGAAGGCTATCTGGTACACCATACGACTCTAAACACACAATATCTATCCAAGATCTACGGTCACTTTGTGTTTTGTTGCACTGGAACATGCTGCTTTAACATCAGCATTGGCGGAAGCTTGTTTACTATTAGCTAAGGCTGTTAACAGAATTATTAACAGACTTCGGTTCTTGGGCATATTTGCGTAATTTGCTACAATCCAGCTTCTAGAGGTATCTTTCTCTTATTTCCAGTTGGTTTGCCTCAAACTTCTTGATATCATTTCTGTCCATCAAATATATTTGCCTTCTAAGATTGTAGTAGGTTACTTTTGGAGTAACATTTCAAAAACAACATCAATAACCAACCGCGTGTTCCGCATCAACCGTCGCTTAATATCTGAGTCCGAATTTACAATTACGTTAATTATTTGTTGCCCTAACTGTGCACTTAAACTTAGTGAGGATAAGTGATTCGCGATCGACCACCTACAAATAAAACCAAAATATGGCATCGTATTCCAGACAAGTTGTAAACCCACAGACCAGTAACTAGAAATAGGATATCAAACGAATTGTAAACAGCACAGCAGGCAAGATTCGAGTTTCTGGTCGTTTTTTTTGTTTTTAAACTACCACCCATAATCTAGTTTTAAACAACGTCTTGCTTTTTAGTACAGCTGGTAAAGCCAGACCCTAAATCTATGTCTGAAGTGCGTATTTTTTCGGTGCTCCTCACTCTAGATCCCGCATGATACAACAAGCTTTTGCGTTGTAATAGTTTTCAGAGAGGTAGTCTGAGCAGGACGTTGAATCGACGCGTCGCTTTTCTCATCTCGCAGTTAGGGAATTCGCTTTTGTAGTTGGCGCACTTGAAGTGTATTAATCAATTGTTTGGGAGCTGTGCGCCGCAGCAAAGTAATACAGTACTGTCGTATGAAGTCAACATGATGGGATATCATGAAATACTTCAAAACTTCTATGTATGCAGATCTTACAGAGATATCTCATGGTCGATGGGAAAAGTCTCCACCGTAGCAGCTGGATAATCGGTGTTGCCCGGTAGAAAACAGTGTCTTACACCAGAGGTTTAGAACTTATTCGTTCTCGTCAGGTAGAAATAGTAGGCATCGAAGGCACCTTGAGATTGCGCGTCGTAATCCTTTCATAGAACGAATACTGCAAAATGTCCTCCCCAATCGCTTTCAATTGTAGTTTGTCTTAGTTTATTATTTGTCCCCCACCAATTATCTCCCAGCCAGCCTTAATGCTGGAGTAACCTAAAAGTACTGAGATAAACCGCATTTTAAGGGACTTCATAAATAAATCCGTGGATAAATTCTGTGTTGATGCAGATAACGGTGCGGAATATTTCGCTCAAACAATGGTTCAATTAAAAGTTTATGCTCCCTACTAATTTGCTACGACTGCCATTTTAGGGCGCCACATTAGAATGCATGAATGAACTTTGTTCTCCGTTGCCTCCCGGGCTAGGATCGAAAGTGAAATTGTCATGTTAATTTCTCCTAGAATGATTCAACTTGCTCAGTGAATTCAGCGTGGTTAATGCACGATTTTTATTGAATGCCTTTCTATTGCGACCCAGTGAAACCAGAAACAACTACGCAAGTATATCGTGTTATTGGCTAAGCACCTAAGGCGGTGTCCGATAAGGAGGTCAGCACAGCCCTTGGACGTGCACGCATACACTGTGCAGTAAGCCGAGGTACCGAGTAGGCAACTAACTGAGGTCGCATTACCTCACAAATTAGGGCAACATTAGGAAGTCGTCACCACTTCACTCAGTCAGACAGCCATCACGTGCACGGAACAGCACCACACAGCCGGTTCACTCATGATGAGAGGCGTTGTCACATTTAGCAAATTAGTCCTTTCGTACTTACCGTGCCCCATTGCTCACCGGTCTTAGACCCAGACTGGCAACAGTCGACTTTCGGGGTTAAGACCCACAGGGATTAGGTGAAATGCGCACTGCTGAAGATTTCCGAAAGGATGAAACGGTTGTACAGTGCTTTTCCGCTAGTGTGCTGGAAGTCTGACTGAATCGAAATGTGATGAACTTTAATGATGCCATTCAAATCCCTAAACCACCCCTTAAAATCTGGGTGCTCGCATATGTACTCGAATTTACTATAAAGTGCTTGCTAAGAGTAACTTTTCTAAAACAAGAATCACATCTGATTTCGCGTTTCCGCAATTAACTGTAAATATTCTTTAGGTCAAATGTACCTAGTTTATCTGAATAATGCATTGGTCACAAAATCGGTAATATTCTGGGAGTTTGAATATCTGTCGCCACCTGAAAGTTTAATATACAATGTAAGAAACGAAAAGCAGATCTTCCAGAGTTTTCCATTACTTTGAACGAAATAATTGTAACTGATAAACTCTTTGTGACTAACTGCACAATGTGTATGCTGGTTATTAGGAAGGCCAGTACTCAGATTCAACTTCCCATCAGACCCTTGTGCCGGATAACGATGAAGCCTATCCCCTTCGTATTCTTGCCTGCATCGTCAAATTACATAATCACACAGAATATGAGCTTGACACTCTATGCCAGTGCAGAGCTTTGCACTACGAGCACTGCACGCATGTTAATCTAGTTAACGAATAAGTGAACTACGGCGTACAGAGCAAGTTCCAACTGACTGCTCGCAAATGACATACCCGACTGCAACGATGTCCCTTAACAAGATGCTGAGCACGATACACAAATCACAGCAGGATCGGGCCGAATGTACTCCTTGCATTGTACCACATACAGCAAGATCATATGCAACTCGAAGCACTCTTGTAACCAGGTCGAAGATTTATTGAAGTGTACCGCGAGAGCAAATCGCTTTCAAGGGTGCGAAAAAAAACTACCTAACCCTGTGGGGGGACAAAAGGTCATCTCAGTGAAGATAAGGTGAATCGCCTTTAGGTAAACTAGCAGGGGTACGTTGGTGACGGTTTGAGCCTCCCTGGCTGTATTTTTGTGTTTGTTATCCTCTGATAAACTTGTATACGTGATGGCACCAAAGATCCAATTTGCCATACTCCAGTGCTGGAAGCATGGTTGATGACGACACGGATATTGTATGGTAATTCACATACAGCATTCTCACAAATCGCCATGGAGAAGCTGGGTGAATTCAAGTCACGCCAATAGAAAAGCTACAAGTGTTGTAGATGTACCGAGTTTGCATGAAGAGGGAACTGCATTAACCTTACGAGACCCAGCATAGTGAAAATCCCTTTGCATATCAATGCACTGAGGACGAAAGCGTTACTTGTAACAAGGATATCTGAGTCATCACTAGTTTTGGTCCTATTGTTAAAACATGAGGTCTTTTTCTAGATAAATTACCCCTATCATGTTGCAATCGGGTACTACCCAGAGGATAAAGTGGAAATTTGGCCTAAGAATGCTTGTCACTTTACTATCCTGACTGCCCATAAAACATGGCGATATATATATATATATATATATATATATATATGATAAACCTCCGATACCTGCAGTACTCCCGTCTTGCACTGCAGCACGGTAATACATGACATTGTAGCAAGCCATCAGACAATAAGTCGTCCAGCCTAAACTAGAAGACCATCGACGTTCCCACTTCGCTTTGATTTTCCATTTCGTCTTCGATGTCACAGCAGCCAGTTGCCGTGCTTTTTCACGCCATGGTGTGCTTTTCCTGGACTTTCGCAAGCTTTTTTTCCTATCCCATACTCGCGCTTCTCACTAAAGCTGAGGTCTTACGAGATACTTAGTGGCTCCCTTTAATAGGTGTCTGCTTTTCTGAAGGGGATATAAGGACATACACATGGGGCTTAACCTCTCGCTTGGGCAAGTTGTTTTTATTGACGTTTCGCGCGGCTTCGTTGTAGGGTTGTCACTATCCGTAACTTGTGTGACTGATTTGCCTGAGCTTGAGATACCTTCCCTACTGTTTCCTGATTACCTCAAGCTCCAGAATATTGTGGATATCCCTGGGGTTCCTGAGGCAATTCAGAGTGCATTTGGATTGACTCTGGGATCGGTCAACCTTATCGTCAATGCTCATTAACCAGGCACAGGGTCAACTATCCCTCGCAAGTATTATGTTGTTAGTAAAGGTACAATCCTAGTTGTCACTCAGTAGGTTAATCTACGAGTCGTATACCAGGTAGACTTTACCTGAACTTCTCGAGAGCGTTCAGTCGTTTGGACCACCGCATTCTCCTGCATAATCTTCGAAGCTATGGAATGGGTGACCCTGTGTTCGGTTGGATTGGCAGCTATCTCACTCAACGTCAGCTGAATGTGAGAGTCCGCAGCTTAACTTCCGATCCAAGTGACGTCCAGTGTGGCGTGCCCCAAGGATCGGTACTGAGGCCACATTTATTCCTAGTATTCATTAACGATTTTGTTAGCGTATGCCGTCGCATTGCTTACTATTCGCAGATGATGGCAACATTTAGTATGATATCAGGGCAAGGGATGATCACCTGATATTGCAGAGCGGTCTTGACAGGGCTTATGCGTAGCCATCCGATAACCTGCGTCAGTTCAACGTGGTGAAGTGCAAAGTCGTGAGCATACGCTATCAGCTTATCTATGAATATCGACTTGAGGACCAGCGGTTGCAACGTGCTTCCCAAGAAAAGCTACCTCAGGGTGATCGTGCAGCACGACCTTGGCTGCTCTAGACAGGCTGAAAAGGCATCCAAAAGAGCCAGTCAAAATCTTGGACTCTTACGGAGGGTTCTCGGCAATTTTGACCCATCAATATTTGCGCAAATGATGAACGCCTAGGTGAGGCCCCATGTGGAATATGCGATCCAGGCCTGGCGTCCCTGACGCAAGCGCGACGTCGATGCACTTGAAGCTCCACAACGTAGAGCGACCAAACTCGTTAGAGGATTGTTTCATCTCTCCTACGAGGGCAGACTGCACTGCCTGAGATTGTAAAGTGGTGAATATCGACGTCAGCGAGTAGACCTCATCATATTTTACTTACTACTGACGAACCCAATTCACGCATGCCGCACTCTGTTGCA
Organism: Dicrocoelium dendriticum; assembly: GCA_944474145.2. Lineage (NCBI taxonomy): Eukaryota > Metazoa > Platyhelminthes > Trematoda > Plagiorchiida > Dicrocoeliidae > Dicrocoelium > Dicrocoelium dendriticum. The sequence goes on along the minus strand of OX104065.1, from coordinate 73,455,920 downwards.
GCTGAGCCAAAATACCAATCCGAGAGGCCATCAGTTTTAACTGGCTACACACTACAGTCGACTTGATTGTCGACGAAAGGTTTTCTCCCTCCGTTTGTCCCGTGCCTGGAACGCCCTTCCGACTCACGTCATCCTTCCTCCTACATTATCGCTATTAAAAAATGGGGATGATCCGCTATCCAACTTGCAGTATTTGATGTAGTTTGTTTCACTCGGAAGACGAAATAACGCAAACCAAGCTATGTGATTAACGGCCCTCTCTGCAACGTGACGATGAGGAGACAGGTAGAAGTGTTCATGTGAGTAGCATGGATGTATCTAAACTGGATTCAGCTATCACATCGGTCACATGAAGCAACACACGAGTGAGCGTTGTCGTTTCCTCTTTTATTTTTCATGCTTTTACTGAACTATTCTAGCTCTCTATACTGAGTTCTGAGTGGTTTGGAAGAAAATCGGTCGGTATAGCATTTTGTTTCCAAACTCCTTTAAACTTATGACTACTCGATCGGTTCCAAGTATCTTCCAAAAATTTGAAACTCTATACCATTTTGTTTGTGCACATCCCATTCCCATTTCAAAATATCGTTACGCTGTAGTGCACTTAAATCGGTAGACGATTAAAATGACAATTTACTTATTCGTTTATCCTTTCTTTTTTAATTTTTACTATAACCATCCTACGGGACCTGTTAAGCACATGCTTTTTTTTACCGTGATAACTCATTTATTGTGCATTCTGCTAGCGTTTGAAGTAGGATGCTTGTAGGTGGTTCTGTATGATGAGTTATCTTCGCTGCTGCTTTGCATTCCTTATCGGTCGATATGTTTGTAAGCTTTTCCCGGTTTGTACGACCCCAGTTGTAATACTGTGTCCAGTCTTGTCCGCCATGGCTTGTACGAGACATATGAGTCAAGAGCACCTGTCATCCAGCTCCGTCTCTTATTTGGTATTCGTGATGAAAGTATCCAGCTGCCAACTAAGTATCTGGCTGACATTTCAGCCATGTAGGTATACTGTGACCCACGTGCGACCTGGACAAGCAAGCTCCCTGAATCCACGATGGGTTGCATACTATAGTATTTGTTACACGTGGAATGATATCTGTCCAGCGTTCTTAGATTTTCGTGTGCTTCTGGATGGACTAGTCACATACTTCATTGCTGACGGTTCTAGACCAAGTTTTAAGTGAACTGGCCCATCCCACGCTGCTGCTGAGATTCTGTTAACCGCTTCGAGTCTTTGCATTTCATCAAGCACCCTCCGTGACTGTCCTAATGTTAGCAGATTAGACATTACTGGTGCACCTGGAACTACGTACATATTGTCTTCTGTGTTTCTGTCCGACGTTGTTATCTCTGCTCTCAGTTATCTGCTAGTCCGAGTGCAGCATCTTTTGATTGAAAAGAGTAGCTTATTCCCCGTTGCCGGTCATATATTCGACATTTTGTATTTTCTAATGGTGGTATCAGTGTCATTCCGATGGGAACGTTCTATCGTTCGAAAAAGCTAATTCACCCCAAATTTGAGTAAACAGATTCTGACATCTTTCCCTTCTAATGCACTGCTCTACAGCCCTGCACTTTTTCTTTTGAATATGTCAAGCAATAGCTTGACGTTTCTGTCAAAGTTGGCGCTCCATGGGCGTTTGAAAAATCCACGTACAATAAACGTTTCGAACAACCTCAACTTTGCCCTGACCAATGAAGAGAATTCTTGTGCAACTGGGAAGAGAAGTTGCGATGTATCTACGACGATTAAGTTACTTCAAAATATGTAAAGCTGGTCACTGACACCCTCGTTGATACATACACTGCTCAAACTATTTTATTCGGATGCACTGTCAAGTCCCATCTACACTTTTCTATGGGTTTCACCTGTTTCACCTGCATCAATTAGTTTCCAACCCTAGTCAATCATACCTCCGCGTGCATCGTACAGCCTCTCCTTGGGCCAGCTACATACCACGTTAATTTCGGTAATCCGTCGACGAGTATACCTGAGGGGATCAATGTCAGAAGTCACCTGTCGGGCAATTGGCATTGTGGAGGCCGTTTGAGTGTGGATTTGGTGTTATTGAAATCAATAAGGCTTCGCGTCTTATCGAGCGTGCATCACGCTAACCTATACTTTGTCACCAACTGCCAAGGCTACAATGCACTGCATGTCAATCTTTTGACAGGAATTATAGGAGGTACGCTTCGCTATTGCAGTGAAACACAGTGTCTTCGAAGACCTTCGCCTCCTTGTGCTTACGGTGGTAAAACATACCCTGGGGTTATTGCAGTGACAGAGGCCGTTGAAGAATGCACAGTGCGTCGAGTTAATGCGAAGAAGCTTACCCATGGGATTGCAGAGGGCTTTGTCCATTCTGGTCGTGTTGGAGTAGCAGGTCCGAAATCACCGAGTTACTGGTCTTGCACGACCTGCCGAGCTGTTCATTTTACTTAGGATCATCAATCATTCAACGATGCTACTTGCCGATTATTCGGCTGAGGAAATTGTTAGAATTTTGCTTCCAGCTAGTGAGATGAGTTGATTTTTCATCTAGAGCGACGAAAGCTTAGCTCAACGCTACTTTTTTGAACGACTACTTAGGAAAAAGATCTGAGTTCTTTCCATAAGGCATGGTTGCTAACTGAGTCACCGATGTGACACGTTGGTGATGATGCCCCAAAGATGATGAGTGTTGCACGCACCAGTCAAAATCCCATGTATGTGTTTATTCTTTTTGGTTTCTGCGTTGTTCCATTATGTCTGATCGTGCAATAGCCTGGTGATTCCCCCGGTTTGTCTGTGTAAAATTTAACCAAAACTTAATATCTGATTGTACACTTAGACGACCGGCCCGGAATGTTGAGTTTGGTACCATGAGTTGAGCACTGCCTTGGCTTGTTGCTTGATCGGTTTGCCAACTGCGGCTGGTTTCGTGCCGCGCATTTTCATTCCGCTAATAATCAGCTTCACCGCTGTTTTTCTTATAATTAAGGTGACAGGGAGCTTTTTACTGTACAAAATAAGTGCTTCACTCCAACTCAATCCGCCTTCTGAACCGCCATCCGGGCATCCGCTTAAATTTCGTTTCGATTCTGTGCACCAGATTGTGGATTCGTATAGTGTAGTGCAACACATGTAAGTCATACGTTGCCACTCAAAACAACACCCAAATAGCACTGATGTGAAACGGTTCGTTTCAAACGAAGAGATAGCGGAAAGGTGTCGCGGCGAGTTAACAGATCTGGTGCATACTGTAGATAGCCCTGATGGATTCATTCAGAAGCCGACTTTCTCGAGATGTGGGCCAAGACGTGAACGTTTTGGGTTGAGAATTCGTGGACTAACACGTGAAACCCGCTAGAAGAGTGGCCAACCTACTTAACCGAAGTTTAGAATCTGTTAAGAAAATGTGCACTGGGTTCTGCTTTGGAGCGGAACTAATTAAAGAAGGAATGCTCGGCATGGTTGCATTGTGTTTTGCGTCAGAAACGATTGTACAGACAATTTCTGTTGGCAGTGCGTACGCAGATGAAACTGACCAAATGAAAAAGACCGATTTTGCCTTTTGAATAGATGTACTCGATTTGTTTATGGGTCGGTGTGATGGCCAACTTGACACATTTCCGTTATTCGGGAATTGCCTTGTGCAATAGGCGTCCCGTCATCGGCATAATTTACCAATCATCCAAATAAGTCTGTATCATGTGTAGTTTCTAATATTTAAAAAAGACGGGACTTTCATCTCCCTGTTTGTTATTCTGGATACGGCGAACTTAGCCAGACCAATCAAGCTCTCCGATGCTTTTGTGTTTTATCTAATAATTTTATTTTCGAAGTACCATATAGAACAAGTGCTAAAAGGTATTTGTTGATGAACTGGAATTGATGGGTGGCAAGGGTGAACTAGAAACGGTAGCACCTTCGGGTCTTTCACAGTTCCTCGTTTCCCACTATGCAACAAGAACATGCCAAGGCAGTTCCGAGGTTCTCAGACACCATTATAAAAGCATTCAGCTGTTCTACATCTTAACCACACTTCAGGTTCTTACGCAACCTATACATAACTAACCGTTTTCGAAACGTGCTATTTTGTACCTATCTATAACATTGGTTGTTTTCCGGCACTCACTCGATATTGCAAAACAATGTGGGATTCCGCCTACTTGCAGAAGACATTGGTAAGTGCATTTGTGCTGTTACCGTTGCGAGAGAAATGCTCCCGAGTCTTTTATTGCGTCGTATGCGTGACCAGTGTAGGAAAGCTTGTGTCATGGCGTACGTACCTACGAAAGTCATTGCCTTGTCACCAACATATGACGACCATGCGAAGGCACAGCGGCATCTCTTAAAAACTTCCTTTTTAAAATTCAAACCCATACTTCACATGAAATCATAATCTCAGAAATGTCTAGCTGCTGAGCTTGCAGACTAGAACCATGACAATATTAGTAAACGGTGGTAGTATAAACGGTGAGTAGTTCGAGAGTACATGACCTCAGAGCTTCTCGTTATGTAGAACTAGTCGCATCTTTGTCACAATGTAGAGTAACACTTACCCACTGCCACTGAACAGCCATTAAACGCAATGTTTTCGATTGTCGTTCCAACGTCGTATACTACAGTGACTTTGTTAGGGTATGGGCTAAGCATAAGTAGTGTACCTAATTAGTAACCTATCTTACATATACATAAGTTGATCGAGAGATGCTTATTTTTGTTGTTGTATCGTTGTAATAACACAAGGATTTGCTGCATCTTGGTCCTTAGTAGTATGTATGGAACCTCCAGAACAAGCACAGGGAAATGAATGGGATAGTGGTTGCCTACACTCCGGACACATAGGTATGTTGATTCTGTTAGCACTCGATACTAATTCGTCTAACAGCCGAGTTGTTGCATAGAACATCGCTAGTGCATTTTTGGGGAGGGGCAGAGAGGGCTAGCGGCAACTCGCACCTAACAGCATCCTCTCTCAAAGTGAGTTTAGCAGTGGAAACTGCGAGTTGAATGGTCTGCCTAGCAGCTTGTGTTATCGATTCGCAGCACGCACACCGTGTTCAATTGATGGGACATGAGCAAAAATGGAACAATGGTTTAATAAGGGTGAGAAAGCCAAGGTTTGGCAGATCTCCTGAGATGGTTTGTGTGAATGAAATAAGGTCAAACGGTTACACTAACTTGAAAAGTGCATCCGTGTACTCACCGTAATAGTCACTTTAAGACACTATGTTCGGTTACCTCGATTTCATGAGGATTGGTGAGCACAATGTTTATCTGCATCGTATCATCCCTTAATGATCATAATTCAAACCAAGTAGTGCGGATTGCTTAATTCATCGTCCAGTCGTTTTTAAACTGGGTAGCATAGGCACAGAAATAAAAAAAGTCGAAGTAACGTTCCGCGGTTGACAAGTTCAAGGAACGATATAATTCCGGCGGCATTCCAGCCCATTGCTTTGGGTGGCAAATTTCAGTTTGTGACCCCTCAGTTTTGTGTTGCGGCTGTTTCAGGAGGTGGCGGCCAGCGTGACCACGGTCATACAAGATCCACTAAGCGAGAATGATGTCACCCCGCAGACAACGATAACTTCCGCAGTACACTCCTGGGGCTTCCAGTCACAGGTGGTGTGACAAGTGGAACAATCCCGCGATATTTTTGGTTGCCCATCGCTGTGCTGGCTCCACTGCAACCAAATCGCGTCTTACTCAGAGCTGCCAGGCCTACACCGAGTACCCTACGTGCGACCTTACATATGCGTTGAGTATTTGAAGTAACATGGAGGGGTTGAACCGCCGTAACGCCATCCGTAAGTGACCAACGTGTGGGTTCGCGAATTTAGACACCTCCAAGAACTGCTCCGAACACCCCAGGGGGTCTTTCATCACCACTCCAAGCTCGCACTGTTCTGAGGCGGTCTAAAAGATGTGCCGTCTAAGCTAATATGCGTCAGTAGGCTTGTGGCGTACATGCACAGTTTTGCACCTATTCTTGCTAAACCCAACTAGATTTCACTTTGACCATTCAAAAGCACCCTCTGTCTCATAGCAGCAGCTGATGATGTTTCTGACAATCGACTGCTCGCCATATCTTGATGTCATGGATGAAAAACATTAAATTCGACTCGGTTACACGCACCAGGTCGTTGATGAAGACTAAGAATAGACGCGGCCACAAGACTGACCCACGTGGAACATCAAGGTCTACGTCA
>OX104065.1:73426305-73449215 GCA_944474145.2 Dicrocoelium dendriticum | reverse complement strand
ATATAATGCTCAGATAATATCTACATATTTCTCAGGCACACTTTTCCTGACTAGAGTCCCAAAGGACACGTCTATTCACCGAAACGAATGTACCTTTGATATCATGAAACACGACAACGGTGGGCCGTCAATATGTGGGACAGTGCTCCAACAACTGACGCAAGGTGAAGATGTGGTCGATGCAGCCACGACCACGACGAAACCCGGCTTGCTCTTCCCGAATATGGCTTTCACGAGTGCCAGTCAGTCTGTGAAGGATGAAAGAGACAAGCAATTTGAAGGCGATGGAGATAAGACTGATTCCTCTATGGTTGCCGCATTCCGATCGTGAGCCTCACTCGAAAATGGGGACTATGACGGAGCGGCTCCAGTCGGTTGGGACAGTTTCCTGCTCCAAATGTTGCACTAGTAACTCGTGTAAATTATCCACAAGAGCAGGTCCCCCGAATTTAAAGTGGGCTGGAGGGAGATAATCTGGTCCCGCCTCTTTATTTATCTCCAGCTGTCCGATCTCACGTTCAACTTGTGAGCGAGAGGGCGGACCCAAAGGGACAGCCCGCGGAGCAGGGCGATCATTGGCCGGCGAGAAATCTGACAATTCCGAAGGATTAAATTGCCTTTCAAAATGCTTAGCTCAACGCTCCGGGTGTTTTGACAAGTTGTGGATAGCCTGTCCACTCATGTCACCTATAGTTTCACTAACACCAGGTCTCTTGCTGCCCGTTTCCCGTACCAGAAGGAATAACTTACGATCGTTACCAAGGGCAGCGGCCGCTTCCAACTCTGACGCACGACGAGACCACCAGAATTCGCGGTCTCTCTTCAGCCTAGCACGGAGTTTTGCCAGGAGTTTTCTGCGAGTCTCAGTGTGTTCGCTTCCAGCCGGAATATACAGGCGAGCATCGAGAAGTTCCAGAGACTGTGTAGAGACCCAATGTCCATGTTGGCGATTAGACTTGCCACATAAGGACTTGCCTGCTGATAGTAAGGTCTGGTGAACATGAGACCAGTGAGCTTCAATTGTACCTAGTGAGCGCTTGCTCAACTCGCATGTCAGCGTAATTTGATACTAATTCAGCACAGCTGGCTTCTTCAGCTGGCTGGTATCAATGCGCTCACAGCATCGTCGTAGGTGTCCGCCAAAACGCATCTGCAGGTCAGTACATACAAGTGTATGGTCGGTGTCCACACATGTGCTCAAAATCGAGCGACAGTTCTGGACGCAGCCTCTCCATCGGTAACCTATCGCAATGCGCTAGATTCGCGTCCATAGCTCGTTCGAGGCTGGTGGGCGCCAAGTCACGCTACGGCGAGTGCTGTCTCGGCAACTAGTGCGCGCAAGAAATAAACGAGCTTCTCGCTCAAATGAATCAATCGCTCACCATTATCATTGCGGGAGCCTACACCATGTTTACCGCCCAGATACAGTTCATCAGTGGATAATTTTCAAACTTGAGCGTTTAGATCCCCAGCCAGCACTACAGTGTCCGATCTTCTTCTGTGGCGAAGGAGCTCGCTCAGTTGTCGATAGAAGTCGTCTTCTCCCGAATTATCGCCAGGATTTGTGGGTGCATAGGCTGCGATAACGAACAGACACCTCTTAGTCCCACGCGACTTCGAAGCTTTGAACGAGCCAACCGATCGGATCGCACATATCGGGCTACTGAGATCCAGTCAACCAGAGCAGCTTCAGCTCCGGGAACTCAGGGCAATACCAACACCTGCTTGGCCGGTGCTCGAAGCTGCATCGTCACCGGATAGGCGTAATGATAAGGCACTGCTAGTGTCACCTGAAGGGGATCGCAAAGTGAGCACTGAGCTCGAATCTTACAGGCGGGTCTCCGATAAGCAGCATAAATAGATCGAGAGGGTATCTAATGTTCGGGCAAGCGATGCCTGTTGACCGTTCTGTAGCAATGTGCGTACACGGGGGCATGTCAATCTAAAGGAGGATTGAGGGCTCCCACTGGAAGCCGACGAACTGGGCTTGATCGGTTGTTTGGACATGGGCTTGTAGACAGGGTAGGAATGACGCTTCGCGTTCACATGTGAGTTGAAACTAGGAGACAAGCGACTATTGAAGCATTGTGGGGGGCGAGAATTGGGGGGTTGAAAACAGGGGGATAAAAGTGAAGCTGGAACGGAACGATGATGGTGAAAAGCTTAAGAGGGGGAATAATAAGATGGGAAGGCTTGGGCCGTAGCATCCAAACCCCTATCCACCCTGCTCGATGTAGCAGATAGGGCACCGTTGATTATCCTCTGTGTGGGCCAGAGCATCAGGAAATTGTTTGTTTACAAGACATCATTACATGAACATAAAAATTAAACAGCGCAGGAGCGAGGACAGCCTTGCTTTACACCAGTGACAGCTACAAACTCGTCCGAGGTCTCTCCACTCAGCTGCACCCTTGCCTGCATAACACTGCGCAGACATCCAACTAAAGTTACAAACTTACTCGGACAACCAAACTTACCCAACGCCAGCCAGGGTGCATCGCGGTTTACCGCATCAAATATCTTGGTGAAATCAACAAATAGCGATCACAAAGGTTGTTGTCATTCTCTACACTTATCCTGCAACTGATGAGCCGCAAAGACCATATCTATAGTGCTGCGAGCCGAAGGGAATCCACACTGCTCTTCCGCCACCTTCGGATCCACAATCTGACAGACGATGCGATTGAGCATTGGTTTGATACGGAATATAGACAGTTAGCGCGACGGCGTCGCAAACTTTGGGATAGATACATCAGCTCGGGTTGTGATGAAGATTACACGGGGTACAAGAAACAACGTAACTTATGTAACACCGCAAAAAATCAAGAAACGCCGGCAGTTCGAAGAGGAGCTAGCATCCTCGGCCACAACTGCACCCAAAAGAATATTTGCCTACTTGAAACGTCAACTGAAACCTGGGGGTGACCTACCGGTCTTAGAGAGCTTAGACAGAAAGACGCTCATTTCAAGCGCGGAGCGCGCGGACGCCTTGGCAACGTACTTCCTCATTGTATTTTCCAGTAAACCGACGGTTTCAGTACCGGCGCAGGTTGCGCCAGTCTTGCTCGACAGCCCACAATGTGATGCAGTCGAAGTGTACCAGCTACTCTTCAACCTCGATGGTGCAAAGCCCCCCCTGGACCAGACGGACTTCACCCACTAATACTCAAGTCCCTATCGATTATCATCTCACCAGCCGTGACAAACCTTTTCAATAAATCGCTCTCTGAAGGATCTGTCCCGAACGACTGGAAATGCTCCATAGTGAGACCGCTTCCCAAGGGTGGTGATCCGATAAAATAGAGAAATATAGACCGATCTGTTTAGCTTCGATATTATCCAAAGTGCTTGTAAAAAAGTGTCTGCTATCGTTCTTCGAATCGATGGACGTATTGACGCCAGCGCAACACGGCTTTACGAAAGGGCGATTCTGCATCACCAACTTGATGTACGCAAACCACCAGTGGGTACGAGCTCTCAACAAACGGAAGGATGTTGACGTGGTGTGCAACAACTTTAGTAAGGCTTTTGACAGAGTTAACCACGAGGTACTCCTTGGTAAACTGAGGACATACGGAATCGGTGGCACGTTACTTCAGTGGATACACGAGTTTATTGTGGGACGAAAGTTTAGAGTACAGGTCAATGACTACCTGACAGACTGGTTCCCATCGACCAGGGGCGTGCCTCAAGGAACTGTACTTGGGCCAGTATTATTTCTTATTCATATCAACGATCTTCCGCAGCAGCTCCAGTCACCATGTATCCTGTTTGCAGATGATTTGAAAATCTGGAGGATCATTGAGAACCAGGACGACTGCGCTCGCCTCCAGCATGACTTAGAGCGACTGTCAACGTGGTCCACTGAAATGCAACTCCTCTTAACGCAAGCAAGTCGGAGTTCATCAGTATCATCAGACGTCCAGCCACTCGATCATACACCTTGAACGGCCAGTTGCTCCATCCCAACACATCTGTCAGAGACTTAGTTCTCTCACGACATGCTTTGCGATCACTAGAAAATACAGAGAAATTGTACCGTGCTGGACTTCGTATGCTCTGGGCATTAAGGCGCAGTTTCTCCACATGGTCCGAAGAAACCGTCCCTCGTCTATTCACCTCGCTCATTAGACCAATCCTTGAATACGGTGCCCCAGCTTATCATCCGATAACCCAATGGGAAACTGAAAAGCTGGAGAAAATACAGCATATCGCAACTAGAATGATACCTAGTCTACAAAAGCTTCCGTATGAAAAACGTTGTGAAAGGCTCGGACTCTACACACCATCCTATCGCCGAGTAAGAATTGACCTTATTACGCCCCATCGAGTACCACACTTAAATCACTTCCCCATACTGCGGCAAATATTTCACCTGCGGGAACCCTGTAACACCCGAGGACACCGTTACAAACTCAGGGTCGCCAGCATGAACAAAGTATCACATCAGATTTGTATCGAACGAAGAATCGTAAACCTATGGAATACACTACCAGAAGGATTAATGGAGGTCGATTCTGTGAAGTGTTTTAAAACGCGTATCGACGATTATTTCGGAAAACTGTGCTTTTGTGAAACGATGCACATACTATGCCAAAAGAAGAAATTGTAAGCCCGGAAACAATGACACCAATACAAATTCCTAAGCGAACACGGATAGACGATTAACGGACCAGACACAACTGCTGATAACTCAAAAGTAAATTTTGATTTTTCGTAATTCGATAGAGTTGTACAGAAACCTTTCTACTTGCTCTTAAATACAGTCTCAGTCTCAGTCTCGTGCAATCACCCTGCCCGCACAACGCAGCAAGTTGATGCCACGATAATTCGTGCAACAATGCTTGCTCCCTTTACTCTTGTATCGTGGTAGCACAAGGGCATCCTTCAGCTCAGGAGGCACCTCCTCCTCAATCCACACGCGTTGCACCAAGTGGTGTAGCGAAGTCAACACCGCAGGCCCGCTGTGTTTTTATACTTCAAGCGGATCCCGTCGGCACCGGCAAACTTGCGGTTTCGTAGCTGAGAATGTGCTCTCTGTGTCTCACCCAAAGTCGGGGTGTCGGCAAGATACCTCTTCATCTCCTGTCGTTGCAGCCCGCGCAACCCAGTGCAATCGATGTTTGAACGGTTTTTCAAGGGACAGTCAAAGTGTTTTCGTCATATCTGAATTAGGTCTGCAGCCTGTGTGCAGGTAGCGCCTGAACCACCATTGATCAGCGTCCTCAGCGGCTCCAATCTCGGCCCATACATGCCTTCAAGGAGTGAAAGAATTCCTTGTGTTGGCGACGTGCGGCGTAGCATCCCATCTACTTCGCCTTCTCCGTCTACCGTGCATTCATAATGCAACGGGGCTCTCAGATCAGTCGCCGCCAAAGTTTGAGAAAATGACTATTCTTCTCCAAGTAATTGGGATCTGCCACATTCGCACAAATTGCTGCATTCTTTTCACACACCAATGCGCCAATCATCGCATTTTGCTCATCAAACCAATCGAACCGCTTACAGTTTGCGCACCCAATCGTCTCCTCGGCAGCAGCTGTCACCTGGTCATAAATGTGGTGCCACAGGTCACCCACTGTGGCTATGCATTCCACATCACAGAAACGTACTACCCACGCCTTCCCCAGCTCAACACGTTTCTCCATAATACCGAGGGACAGAATGTTAAATTTACGCCAGTTCACGGTGGGAGTGCAATACACAGATTTATGAAAATGTATGTACAGTTTGGTCCGCACCAATTTGTGATCAGTGCCCCACTCAACTCCACGCAGTACACGTGTCATGCGCACTGCACGCATATCACGCTGACGTACGATGATATAGTCGAGCAGGTGAGCTTGACCTACTCCGTGGGTGCGTCCAAGTTGCTGTCACTCGCACTCATTCTGTCCCTATCAGGATAAATGTTCTTATGGAATCATCATATCTGAACCAGAATTGCATTCTGTGATCCAGACATTCTGTTGTAGTGATTTAACGTACACTTCTGCCTCAATGCGGTGTTTAAACAGTTTTATGAATTAGCATGTAATCGACTCGGCCAACTCAAACACTAGCCTGGACACGAAACACACAGTTTCATGGACCTTGGATAGCATACGCTCTGCGCATCATTTATTGATGTGATACTCAAGATGCATGCTGTGGGACAAACGAGGTACTAGTTGCATTCCATGCATTCCGACAGATTACTCTAGCGTTGTGTATATACTTCAGTCACTTATTACTCTGATAGTGCGAGTGATTTGGAGCGCCATGATAGCTAGCTTGTGGCACGGTACCTACATGAATACTGCACGGTTTGATATGTATATTACAAGTCACAATAATACCGGATGAGGAGAAAACATTCAACTATTTGATGTGTTAAGAAACACCGGCATGGGTTTCAACAAGAATAGTGATTACTACAAAATATGGCCTCAAGTATAGTCCAAGTCCGAAATTAGAATATATTAGCCTTCAGAATGCTTTGTGGGTTTTAGATGGCGCTCGTCTGTGAAACGCAGTAAATGGTTTGCGTACAGCTTGTAGAAGTAAGCTGGTGAGTGAATCTTACCAAGGGAAGTTCATCCTACCCACTGACCAGTAACAGAATGTGCAACAGCACAAGCAATAACTAGAGTTTTGCTTATTATGCACGTTGAGTACCACAATGGAAGCATTCGAAGTGAAAACGGGAGTTTAACGGTTGAAGGACTCAAATAACTCTTGACGGATGCAGAAACTGCTACAATCCCCAAATATTCCCGTGCGAATTGCACGGCAGGTGCTCGTTATATAAGGGTTGGTGGCATCCTTGCCGGACTTGTCTGTCACTGTGACCTCCATATGACAGCCAAAGGACACCTGCGTCTGCTGAAGGACAATGGGTGGCTTGCGCTGCACCATCCACGGTTCCAACCACACACCCCATATCCGGTGTAAACTCGAAGGAATAAGACCGGGACGCATGCGGATTGGAGTCACGTTTCATCAACGGAGCCGAGCCACACTCCTTCAACAAGCAGAACAGAATCATTCCTGCTTAATTGGGAACTCATGCATACCAGACGTACAAAAGGCGGTGGCTGGGTCGTAGCGCGTTCTACACTGCACGCATGGAGCCACTGTTTGTGTCCAGCACCGTCACGAGGACGGTGCACCCCGTCTACTCAAGCAACGACTAACTCTCCTGGAGGCAGTATGGACGAGATGGTGGGTAATAGACAGGTAGGCACCTTGTCAACATTCACGTCCGACGCACCCACACCGGGGAGGTCAATCCGCATCTAATCCCTGAAATGCAAGAATGCTCGACACGCGGGTAAACTTGTCACATGCACCACCATATTGGCCTGGATTAGTTCAATAGTTCAATAGTTCAATAGTGTATGATGGGATAAAAAGCATTGGCTTTACAAGACCCATAGGCTGGTAAATGCAAAATAAGTACAGATCATTAGATTCCGACATGGAACTGAAATGCCAATAGTCTAAACCTGGTACACTACACCATAATGTGTTGTTTGTCACTCAGATGAATGTCTAACAATTGTTTGAAGGCTGTAATGTTCGGAGCGTTTACCACATGCGTTGGCAAGTCATTCCATTGTGAACAGATTCTAAGAGAGTAAAAATATTTTCTACAGTCTAATCGGGAGTGTTGGATTATCAGCTTGAGGTTATGACCTCTCGACCGCTTATATGAGACTAGGGTGAGCAGCGATTTGCACGGGTGATCGCTTTCCGTTAATATCCGGTATGCGAGAATGAGATCTCCGGGTAGTCGTCGGTATTCGGAGGAAAACATTCTGATTAAACTGAGACGCACTTCATAATTGAGACCAGATAATCCGCGTGTTGCCTTAGTAGCTCTTCGTTGGGGCTGCTCTAAGAGATGAATGTCCCGTTTTAACCATGAGCACCAAGCCTGGACGGCATATTCGACGTGGGGACGGATATAGGAGTTGACAAGCATGGGTACCAAGCGTCGTTCAAAAACACCAAAAGCTCGCCTCAAAAGTCTCAGATTCATGTTCGCCACGTTCGCTGCTTTGGAACATTGGAGCGAATTCCCCAGACTTTCTTGCACAATGATACCTAAGTCTTTTTCTGTGGTCAAGCGCCGTAAAACTTACTGCCTCAAGAGGTTTGTGTTGGCAAGATTGCTGCGCAATGACATTGGGTGACACTAGGCAGGATTCAGGGGAGGTGGTTTATATCTGCCCATTTTGTTGATTCGATCCAAATCATTCTGGAGGAGGGCACAGTCTGAAGTTGAGCTAGTAACTTCAGACTTTTGCGTCATCTGCAAAAATTTGCATGGAGGATTGAATATTATCCGGGAGGTCGTTAATGTAAACCAGAAAAAGGAGGGGACCAAGGACGGATCCTTGAGGAACACCTCTGGAGATGCAGAGGGTTTCCGAGAGGGCATCGGCGACTCTGACATTGATCGTTCTGTCATGCAAATATGCTGCTAGCCAGGTGAGTAGGGAACCATGGATACCGTAGGCACGAAGCTTATGAAGCAGAGCTAAGTGATTGACTCTGTCGAATGCCTTCGAAAAGTCTAGGTAAATCACATCAAGGGGAGATCCTTCATCAAGTGCTTTGGTCCATGAATCCCGAGCAAGAAGCAGATTTGTGAGGCAAGATCGTTTGCGCCTAAAGCCGTGTTGGAGGTGAGAAATTAACTTCAGACTCTCAAAATATCGTGTAATTTCATCTGCAACTAACGATTCCATTACTTTTGGGAGCGCACGCATCGCACTTCTTCTCCGCGTGTACTAGCGCCTTCTCCTGCACCTAGCCAACGGCCCCCTGGACTAGCCCACGGAATTCGCACTGATCAACACTGCCTTTGATTCATAACACCTGAAATCAACATCACATCGTGGCAAACTCACCTTGTTTATGTCCTGGTAACCTACTTTCGGTTTGCCTGCATGCGGCTTCTCTGCACTAGGTTAGCCATAAAAAACTGTAAGAGTATCCTCTAATTCACTCGGCATACATGGATTTTGCCTGTATTGGCGGCATCCATGTCCAATCGCATTTCTAATCTAATCTATGTACATGCATTTGTCCAAACAATTATGAAATACCACAACATGGATAGAGACACACTAAACCTCATGTACAATAGTAGTACAAAGATACATGCGTTTCGTTTAGAGTCAAGGTTAACAGTCATTTCCGTACGTGCAAGAATAAGTACCAAATACGAACTGCCGGTGTTTTCTTTAACCTTAAGACATGAACGCAAAAGACAGTCCAAAATGTTGGGCAGCCACATATGAACAAAATCGACATAGGAATAGGGAAGTAACTGCCATCAGTACGGTTACCATGTAGAATGAAAAATAAACAAGAAGCACAGCAAAATAACGTGTATTGTAGTGTTGCCGCCCACATATGACGTCGGTCTTGCGAAGCTGATGGAGGGGATCGCACAGCGGGTAAAGGTGATGGGGGTGTTAACTCCAGGCTCTCTTTATCGTCGACAGCCGTTTGAGACTGCACCTGCCTGATGGTTTGCTGCCCGAGGTTTGTGCGAATTCTCAAAGAACGTATTATGCGCAACCTTAAACACTGACAGACAGTAATATCATATATATATATATATATATATATATATATATATATATATATATATATATATATATATATATATATATATATATATTCAAAAGGTTGGAGGCATCCGGTTTCGGATTTGCCTGTCAATGTGGCCAGCCATAGGACGCCTACGCCTACAGAGGGACCATGGGTGGCTTGCGCTGCACCACCCACAGCTCCAACCACACACCCCATATCCAATGTAAACCCGAAGGAAAAAGGACCGGAAGGGGTGTGGATGGGAGTCAAGTTTCATCAACGGAGCCGCCCCACGCTCCTTCACAGACAAACACAAGCACGTTGTATTTGGGGAATCAAGCGCACACAAGGTGATGGCTGGACCGTGGTCCGCTCCACACTGAGTGTATGGAACCACTCTTTGATCCTAACATGGCCCCAAGGACAGTGCACCCCGTCCCCTCCAACAAAGACCAACTGTCTCCTGGAGCCAGTATGGACGAGGTAGCGGGTAATAGACAGGTAGGCACCTTGTCAACATGCACCTCAAGCGCAGCCACACCGGGGATATCAAGTAACAGCCAATCACTTGAGAGAAGGATAGAAAGAACATAACTCGAGTAATGCATAAGGAAAAGGTGACATAAATCTTACATTAATGAGCAAATGAAATGAGTTGTTTACAAACGAATCGTGGATAGTTTCACGAGGACAGAAAGTAAATTTTACGGAATTGCCACAAACACGAAAAGGTTATGGAAATCAACTACAATTGGCTTAAGCGAAGTGTGTAAGTTAATGGAATAGAGTACAGGTAGACATTTATATGAGAAAGAAAAGCATTTAGGGAAAATTGCAAACCCACCACCTGAAATAAAGAGACTCAGCATGCAAGCACGCGGTTAGTAAATCGAATGCAGCGTACCTACCAACGCTGCGCCGGTTCTGCTTACGTTCTCTGCAGGACCCGTCGTCGCTTCCGTAGTGGTCCCGAGTGGCCTCGCCCATGGCTCACTTAGACTGCCTGACTCAGGCACTCGCGACCGCATGTACTACAGCACCATGAGCTCGATGTCGATGGAGTACAATCCATCGGTGGTTGCCGCTTCCGCACTTTCCGCTTCTTCTCTGTATGTATGAGGTCTTTACTCCGCACTTCGGCAATTGCCTTCATGGTTAGATCGCGTCATGCACGCCGATCAACCGCCTTTGATTCCCATGACCTGTAATCAAGGTTAGAACGTGAGTGGCTCACTTTCATCATATCTTAGTAACGTAAGTTTGGTTTCCCCACATGCCGTTTCCCAATACTCAGCTGACCGTATGAGAGTTGTTGCGGTGTCTGCGTTGAATTCATACGCCATATATATATATATATATATATATATATATATATATATGGCTGGTTGCATCCGGTTCCGGATTTGCCTGCCACTGTAGCCTCCAAAGGACAGCCACGGGACACCTGCACTCACTGAGGCAGCACGGGTGTCATGGGCCGCACCACCCACACAACACATATACAGTGAAAACCCGAATGAATAAGACCGGGAGGCATTTGAACGGAAGCCACGTTTCATCAACGGAGTCAGCCCACACTCCCTTAACATGCACAACAACAACGGCCACGAGGAACGTGCACCTCGTCCCCCCAACAACGATCTACCGACTCCTGGAGACAGTAATCGAGGTGGATGGTGTTTGACAAATATGCAGCTTATCAAGATTCACGTCAAGCGTAGCCATCATAGAATTTGAGGGAAAGCAAACACTCAAAATTGACACGGAATATTCAGCTGAAAAACAGAATGGAACAAACCAAATACAGTGCAATGACTTTTATCCAGATTTAAACATATCTAGTTTAAGTGTAAGTTGGCTTTGCCCAAGTGGGGTGAAAAATTATCACGAATACAACATCAACCTCAGCATGAGGTCAACATGAACACTAATCTGGTTGGCTTAGCCAATACCATGCATTCGTTCCCTTATCTGGTGAAGGCCCCTACTAGACAAGATAATAGTCGAACGTTACTTTACGTTGTTGATCAAGTTCACTGCCGTCTTCGGG
Source organism: Dicrocoelium dendriticum (assembly GCA_944474145.2). Taxonomy (NCBI): domain Eukaryota; kingdom Metazoa; phylum Platyhelminthes; class Trematoda; order Plagiorchiida; family Dicrocoeliidae; genus Dicrocoelium; species Dicrocoelium dendriticum. The sequence goes on along the minus strand of OX104065.1, from coordinate 73,437,577 downwards.
TGCGCACATGTTCGCTAGAGATGCGCATGAAGCCCAGTTTGATTCAAACCCATCTTCGGACGGAGCGTTAGCTCACAGTTTATCTCCAAAGCGACTAGCTGAGGTGGACAAGTGGCAAGCGTAGAGTCTCAGTCGAAGTGAACATGAATCGTTGGCCCGAGTCGGTTGAAAACACCCAGCTCATTCATTCTTCTCAGCTTCCTTTAAACAATATTTCCTATCGAATCACATGTTGGCACTCCAGTTCATGTTGGAAATTGTCAGCCCGCACAAAAGCTGTTCAATTAGCTGATTCTGTATCGAAGCGCTTCTGAAAGGGTTACGTGTTCAAACATTAATCTGATGTAGAAAAAGTTCCTTGGAAAGTATTTTGCACGCATTCTGCAATTACAGGCAGTCTCATCTTACCTAACTTATGTGTAGGCAGTGTTAAAGCATGCGCGATACTGAAACGTATCGTTAAGTGTGCTTAAAACTTAGAGGTCTTCTCTTCATGCAGACTTATGGGTGAATTCAAGAGTACTTTCCAGGGAACTTTTATACTACCGAGGTGACCTGCAGTGTGCACCGGAAGCGCCGAACCTAGACTCCATCTGGTGCAATTACATTTGCCTTGTGGCAGTTGTTTATCGTCCAACGATGAAGTGTCCAGTGGGTCTGAGTGATCAGGTAAGAACACTTTAAGACTGTGTGCTATGTAGGGTATCAGCAAGAACATATTAAGTTGTTTCGGACAACCATATACTACGAGATACTAACAGCACTCGTTGGATAAGCGTTCTGTGAATTTTCGGAGGACTGTTCCATTTCTACTACCTGGAGAGAGTTTGCTGGCAATGTCACTGATCTGATTAAATCCGCATCAAAAACAGGCCCTTTCAATCTTCAACAATACCATCATTCATTCGGAGCAGAACCCAAAGATGTATGAATACTGAATACTGTATTATAGAGCAAGTAGAAATGGATTCTGCACAACTCTTTCGAAATATGGCGAAAAACGTTATAAAAGTTGTCGATCTTGAATATCATTGTCGTTCTCATGTAATATTTAAAATATTCGACTTACGATATTTCAGGATTCACAAATGTGATATGTCATCGTAAGTGTGCAAGCGTTCTCTGAATCGAATAGAAGCAAAATACAAATCTAACAACGTTTTGAACTGTTGCACAGATGTTGCCTCAATCACATGTTCGGGCAAACTGTTCCAAATGTTTACCACTCTCCGTTCGAAGCACAGTGGGTGGGGAACACATTTCATATCCGGCACCACAAGTTTGTATCTGTGTCCGCGTGTGCTGCATGGCCCACGTAAATGCAGCATTGGCCTTAACATGGGGAACTCACCGAGATGTAGAATTCGGTAGGTCATAATGGGGTCGACTCGCACCCGACGGTAGGACAAAGTGTAGAGTCCTAGTTTCTCGCACCGGTCTTCATACCCAAAGCCACGTAAACTCGGGATCAGCCTGGTAGCAAGAAGACGTAGCGTGGTGTGTGTACAGAGCAAACCATATTTCTGACTACTGGAGCAACTAGTTAGTGTAGAATAATAACTGTACCACACCTGCCCGTGAAGAGAAATTCCTACACCAGTAGTACAATGAACAATGATTTATCATGGCTAAAAGACATGTACTTGACAAGTCCCGTAGGATGGTTATAGTAAAAATTAAAATTGAAAGGACCAACGAATAATTAAATCGTCATTTTAAGCGTCTGCCGATTTAAGTGCACTACTGCGTAGCGATATTTTGAAATGAGAATGGGATGTGCACACACAAAATGGTATAGAGAGTTTCAAATTCTTGGAAGATACTTGGAACAAATCGAGTAGTCATAAGTTCAAAAACGTTTGGAAACAAAATGCTATACCCACCGATTATTTCCCAAACCACTCTGAATTCAATATAGAGAGCTTAGTTAAGTAAAAGCATGAAAAATAAACAAAGAGACGACAACGCTCATTCGTGTGTGTTGCTTCATGTGACCAAAGTGATAGGCGAATCCAGTTTAGTTACATCCATGCTATTCACCTGAACACTTCTCCTTGTCTCCGTATCGTCCCGTTGCGGAGAGGGCCGTTAAGCACATGGGTTGGTTTACGTTATTTCGTATTCAAAGTGGAACGAACTATATCAAATAATGCGTTGGAAAGCATTTCATCAAAGAACTTTTTGATTAGCGTTAATGCAGGAGCAATGATGATGTGAGTCGGAAGGGCATTCCAGGCACGGGACACACGGAGGGATAAAATGTTTCGTCGACAATCAAGTCGACTGTAGTGTGTGGCCAGTTTAAGCTGATGGCTTCTCAGGTTGGTATTTTGTCTCAGCTGCAACAGATTGCGATATGGGTGAGTTGGGTTCGTCAGTAATAAGTAAAACATGACGAGTTCTACTCGCTGACGTCGATATTCACCACTGTGCAATCTCAGGGACTGCAGTCTGCGCTCGTAGGATAGATGAAATAACCCTCTAATGAGTTTGGTCGCTCTACGTTGGACGGCTTCAAGTGCATCAACCTTGCGCTTGCGCCAGGGACGCCAGGCCTGGATCACATATTCCACGTAAGGCGTCACGTAGGCATTCATCATTTGCGCAAAGATTAATGGCTCAAAATTGCCGAGAGCCCTCCGTAAGAGTCCAAGATGTTGACTGGCTCTTTTGGATGCCTTTTCAGCCTGTCTAGAGCAGCCACGGTAGTACTGCACGATCACCCTGAGGTAGCTTTTCTTGGGAAGCACGTTGCAACCGCTGGTCATCAAGTCGATATTCATAGATAAGCTGATAGCGTATGCTCACGACCTTGCACTTCACCACGTTGAACTGGCGCAGGTTATCGGATGGCTACGCATAAGCCCTGTCGAGACAGCTCTGCAATATCAGGTGATCATCCCTTGTCCTGATATCATGCTAAATGTTGTCATCATCTGCGAATAGTAAGAAATGCGACGGTAGTACACTAACAAAATCGTTAGTGAATACTAGGAATAAATGTGGCCCTAGTGCCGATCATTGGGGCACGCCACACTAGACGTTAATGGGGTCGAAACTTGAGCTGCCAACTCTCACAATCCCCTGACGTTGAGTGAGGAAGTTGCCGATCCAACCGAGCACTGGGTCACGGATTCCATAACTTCGAAGCTTGTGCAGGAGAATGTGGCGGTCCAGAAGTCGAGAAGTCTACATGACATCGATACTCACTTTGGCATCGGCTGTCTCTGTCCAGCTTGCTCGGGCTAGAAGAGAGTTTGTAATGCAAGTCCGATTTCGGCGGCATCTGTGATGCTGTTACATCATTACGTTGTTACTCTCAAGGTATCACATGAGCGCCTCTGCAATTTTACCTTACATTCCTTTGGGTAAAACTGGGAGAAGAGTGCTTGGACGGTAATTAGAGGGCTCGCACCATTACCACTTGTAAACAGGAGTGACCAGTCTATGTTTTCCACATTGTGGGAACCTGCATTTCATCGAGATAAGGTGGAAAGAACCGAGATAATGCTTCGGCAAGGTTCCTGATTGCTGTCTTCAATGCCTCATGTTTGATGTCGTCCACACCAGGTGAGCTGTGCAAGCGCACTGACGTTAGCCTTTCCATTACATTGGCTTCGTGAACTATACGTGCTTTACTCCTGGTGGCGACGGGAGCGGTAAGGTTTTATGCTAACGACTGCCTTCTGTACAAACAGGTGAACAGCCTCTGGAAAGTGAAGCTTGCTGTTCACCCACTAACGCAAGGAAATGAATGTGCTCGTACCGCCGAGGGGGCAGCCTACGTTCTACGACTACAACGTACTCCAATATTTTGGCACGTCGCTGGTATGTGCCAGTGACCCATTTCCCATTTTCCCAAACACCATTTCCCATTTCCCATTTCCCCCATTTCCCATTTCACAAGCACCAGTATTTACACAAGTCACTTGAGGTTTTGAGCAAGCTGCTGTCCTTGCACACCCACAGTTCCCCGGAGTTGACAACACTCCCCCGAAAGCATTGCTGTTGGCAAGTACGAGGATAGCTGAGCCATTAATCCGATTCTTGAAAAGATGTCTGGAAGAACAGCATGTTCCTTGCGTGTGGAAGCAGGCTATTATTGCCCTGATTTTCAACAATGATAGTCGTTCGGAAACCGCCACTTAGTATCCAGTGATTCTCCTCCTGGTGCTCTCAAAAGTGATGGAGTTCACCTTAGCTGAGGCACTAATGGGTCAATTAAAAAGATCAAACACTATAGCGCCGCGGCAACTTGGATTCCGTCAGCATCGGTCAAGTACTGATTGTGCGTGGCAGCTGAACTGAAACAGCCGATATTTGGACCAGTACGCATGTCAATCACGTTGTCGAATTGCTCATAAATTAAGCGTAAGCATTCATAATCATAACACTAAAACAATATGGGGGCCGTTGGAACCGGGCTTGCATTGCACACCTGCTACTTGCTCGCTCCAGTTGAAATGAAACCGTCGACAGCGGTCTGTGTTAACTCAGTTAGTCTGGAGTTCTCAAAGGCGTTTGACCGTCTGAACCATCGTATCCACATTCACAGGCTTTAAAGCTGTGGGGCTGGTGACTCAGTTTTCGGCTGGATAAATAACTTCCTGATTCAACGATATCTGAATATTGCATTTTCGCAACGCCATCTATGATCGTATAAGTGTTTAGTGCGGAATGCTACAGAGCTCAGTAGTTGATCCACGGCTATTCTGTAACTGAATAAACACACGCGAGAGGAATCGTTTCCAACCTCTACTCGTCGCCGATGATCTAAAATAGGGTGGACCATCAAAACAACGGGGAACTATGTAACGCTCCAGGGTAATCGCGATACAAATTAGTGACCCGGAACCTGCTTCACTTCAACACCATCAAGTGTACGAGAGTGAGCGCATGCCATCAATGCACTTGCGAGTACAGGCTGGGAGTTCAAGCTATGCGGTGCGCTTTCACTGAATGCGATTTAGGGATGATAGTACAAGAAAAAACTGGCTATTCATGTCAGGCCGAAGACGAATCGAAACAGTCAACTAACAGTTTGGTTTTTTGCGAAGGACCTTTGGCTTTTTGACCCTTTCGTCTTCTACCTGATGTTCAACGCCTAGGTTAGGCCCCATTCGGAGTATGCTAGCCACGCCTGGCAGCCATGGCACAAGCACGACCTCACCGCATTTGAAATGTCACAACGAAGGGAGACGAAGAATTTAAAGGGTCTGTTTCATATCTTTTACTGACTGAGGCTGGAAAACCTTGGGGTCTACAATAGACAACATCGACGCCTACGTGGCGAGTTGATAATGACATATTTGATTCTGATGAATCTAAAAAATGTTATCGTCACCTGAACCTGAATCATAATACCCTCTGAGGAGTCACTAACCAATGCTGGTCACACAGTATAGTGGGTTGGAATGCCGCCGGAATTTCTTTTACTTCGTGTGTGCCAAGGATGGAACGCTCTTCCCACGAACGCTGTTCCTTCTCCCACACTATTGGTATTGCAAAAAGGTCTCAACGACTCACTACGTCATATAATCTTCTGTGTTCCGGCGTCAATCTAACACTTCTAATCACCGTGCTAATTTTCACTTCATGCATTTCATTTATTAAAATGTGCTACTGCGAAAATCGGGTTTAAGCAGCACATTGGTCCAAGGAAGCGACACACCGGTGAGCGTTGTCATTCCCTTTTTATGTTTCTCACGGATTACATGAAATAAAACTGCTCCCCATATTACTTTGTGCGCGCGCAGTCAATTCCCATTTTAAACTATCGTTGTGCAGCAGCGCAGGTAAATCGGTAAGCGCTTACACTGATGATTCGCTTATCTTTCGATACTTTAAGTAATCACTCCGGTCATCATACGGATTTGTTACGCACCGACCTTATTCCACGCGATAACTCATTGTTCATTGCTTATTCTTCGACTTTTCTGAAGCACTTGACAGCTTAGATCACTGCATGATTCTCTAAGACTTGCAAACACACAGAATCGGTAACCTGCGGAGCTTTGAGGTTCGTCCTCCGCGCTCAGTTTTTTAATCCTATTGACGTAAAATAACGGCGGTTCACAAGGGTCAGTGTTGTGGCCTCGCTTATCCTTAGTCTTCATCAACGACCTGGTGCATGTAATTGAATCGAATTTAATGTTTTTCACCCATGACACCAACATATGGTGGGCGATAGGTTGTCAGAAAGATCACGAGCTGCTGCAATGAGACTTAGACAGGGCTTTTGAATGGCCAAAGTTAAATCTAGTTGGGTTCAACAATGGCAAGCGCAAAACGGTACATGTACGTCACAAACCCACTGAGGCATATAAGCTTGGACGGCACATTTCGTAGACCGCCTCACAGAAGCGCGACCTTGGAGTGGTGACGGAAGACCACATCAGTTGTTTGGAGCAGTCTTTGGGGGTGTCTAAAATCGCGTACCAACACGTTGGTCACTTACGGAGGTCGTTAGGACGGTTCGACCTCTCTATCCTACCTCAAATGCTCAACGCATATATGAGACTACCCGTACAGTACGTTATCCAGACCTGCCAACCCAGGTTAAAATGCGATCTGGTTGCGTTGGAGACAGCACAGGGAAGGGCAACCAAAATATGAAGGGATTGTTTCATCTGCCATACCAGTTCTGTCTGAAATCTGCAGTATTGTTCCGCGGAAGTCATCGCCGTCTACGCGCGACTTCATTCTGGCGTGCCAGATCTTGAAAAATCCCGGTCACGCCTGCCGCCATGTCCTGAAATCTTGAGGCAACACCCAATGCAGTCGGCTGAAATGCCGCCGGAATCGCGTTTCCTTTCCAATTTGTCGGATGTGGAACGCTCTTTCAAATGTTGTCATTTCTGCGTTCACGCTACCCTTTGATGAAAAATGACTCGGCGATGCACTACGTCACCCGCACTACTTGATTTGAATTCCGTCCATTTAGTGACGACAAATCGCAGACAAACATTGTGGTTACTATTCCCCACGTAAGCATGGTAAGCGGATTTATGGTGTGTTAACGTGGATATTAAGCGAGTCCACAGATGCGCGTTTCACTTTGGTGCAACATTTTTGTCGTTACACTGTTGTAATATACGCAAACCTTCCCACAGGATCTGGCAAGCTTTGACTACCTTATCGGCATTATACCATTGTTTTATTGTACTTTAGAGTTCGTATGGCATTATGAAAATCTACGAATGAGCATTGGTCTACCAACGACAGTTTCGACCCAACAGGTTGTGGTAGTCGTACTTCATCGTAACCATAAGAGAAGTAGACACCGATTGAGATTTCAATCCAGTGGATGAATGTTGGATGTATCAAATTTTCGTTAAATGTGTGGACGCCATGCTGTCGCTGAGAGCTGCCTGACAGAAAGTTGTCCACATGCTACTTGCCGCATTCGAATGGCCTGACCCCTCATGTTAACTTGACCTGTACTCGATCAAACTTGACCTTGTAAGAGATGACGATATTTTTTAAGTGGTGCACCACAGAACGAGCATGCTGGTCCTCTTTTTCTTCTTGAAAAATGCATATTCATGATTTACCCCTTATTGTTGACCAGAACCATTGAGCCTTCCTCCACCTTCAAGGTTGTTCTGATAAAACATACGAAGAATTCACTTATCACACCGGTTGTGCAGCCATACTTTCCTGATGAAAATGGGTTCTCCTAACTTGATCGCCTAGCTATGGATTCTATGATTCCGTATCTCGAAGGCGCTTAAACACGTCCTGGATATTCCATTAATTGGAGTTAGTGCAATCCACTGTGATGGATATTCTATTTTGCTGAGGCCATATCTTCTAACTAACACGCGGAGATTGTTTAGTGGTGGTGATAAACGAGCAAAACACTATGCAACAAATTTCAGCCTTTTTTCGCTTTTACGTTTGTATTGTGTTTTCTAATTCTTTGTGCTCTAAATAAATAGAAAATTGCAGTTGTTCCACAACAATTTCGCTTTGTTGGTCAGAGCAGTGATATGTTGAACTTTATGATTTTATAATATGTCAACCTTCTCCATTCGCATTCATTGCCTACTGAAAAGTTCTGTAGATATAAAAGAGCTTGACAGAAGTGTTAGTAGTTGTCCTGTTCGTTAACATTGTATAAAATATTTTAGTACTTTCTAGATCCATGAAGAATACTCTACTAGTAGCCATACATGTATGAATGAACTGCCTTAGAAGCAGCATTTCAGTCAATGTTGTCACTAAGTAAGCGTGTAGTGAATAGCCTTGGACTTGTTTCTGATAGAATCCAGGTGTTGTTTGCCCCAGCAGATGCAGTTGGTTAGATCCATGGATACTTGGTTAAGACAATGGCAAAAAGTACTCCGTGAAAACTTCTGTAGAAATGTGCGAGGCCTATAAAGCATACTTTGGAAGTCCTGTCGGTGATCAGTTCAAGTCATGGGCACCACATTTCATATGCGGAATTGCATGGGAAGGCTTGAAGGTAAGTTGAAGAATTGCTGACCGTATGTTTGGCAATATTTTCTTAGTAAAATACGTTATTTAATGCAGGTTGAAAGAGTTGCACGTTGGCAAATTTAAAACATTTTAACAAGAAGAACATAATGCATTACCTATATGATGCTCTATGTTAGACTTTTTTAAGTGCTACATTAGAAATTGGAAAACGTTTAAAGGATCAACGGGTGGCTGATACTTGTGACACTTTTATTTGTGTTCCGATAGAGTTGTAGAGATTTAAATACATACTTGCCCCAACCATGCAGTATTCAGTTACTATCTTGCACCATATGTTTCTGTGTGTTCTCTATTATGTTTACAGGCTGACAGAGAGAAGGGAAGAGAGCCATGAAGTTAGTTGTCCACCGAATCTGGAGAGAACCAACAGACCACTTGAGCAATTGTCACCTCTTAATGATGGACCCTACCAAACATCGAACTGGCAAGAGTGTTCGTTCTATCCAGATAATCCTTCATCCATCGTCCCTTTAGCACACTGTCCCAGTCCCCCCATTCCTCCTCCACCAGAGTGGACACAGCCATCTTCAGAAGCGAGCACAAAGTCTGACAGTGAGCAAGATATTGCCGACACAGATTACAACTCTGAAACTGTAGCTGAGCAAGGAAAGCCGTACTACTCCAACCAATACGACCTCAACAATCTGATAGAGACCTTAGTCAAGTCAATTCAAATGCTGAGCTTCTGACTTCTAGGCTTAAAGGGTGGAGCATGTTGGATGAAGGTGTGAAATTCATGGATAAAAGTGGATCAACAAATTTCTTCTAACTGCTTTACCACGCGAAATGGGATATGCCCCTTCAACAATGTTGCTGGTCTACTCAAAGTCATAGTAAGCACCTGTAACCCAAATGAATGCTGCCTCTTTATGGTCAATACGCCGAGAAGCCTCAAAGCTTTGTTGCTTCACAGCGGAAACAAGTACCTGTCTCTCCCTATCGCTCGTTCTGTGCATCTCAACGAGGAAAAAATCAGTGTTAAAATGTTACTGAGTGGCTTAAAGTAAGACGACTGTGGCTGGGAGGTCACTGGAGAATTCAAAATGGGTGCATTCTTTATGGGATTCTAAACTATTGGTTATAATCATCCCCGCTAAAGAAAAAGGGGGCTAAACCGATTCGACATACTTAGAATGGTCAAACTGTAAGCCAGTCGCAAAATAAACGCTAGTTTTCTTGTTTGACTCATATCCAAAAGATGATAGAACAGCATCTCAGTTGGTGAATTCTCATTGTAAAATGAGTCAGACATAGCCTTCCCACCCTTCATGATTATAGGATTTTTCATCCAGAACCTCTCTTGTTTCTTCCAACTAGAACCTTTCGCAGTGCCTGTCGGCTAACGGGACTTAACGCTTATACGATAGACGTATATCTCGCAGAAATACCCCTCTTGCTCCATTCTCTAGAATGAGTCGAATTTGGGTTAAAAGCATCCGATCGATTGCACTACAAGCCCCTCTAGTGCCTTGACAACTCTGACTTACACGCTGCAAGCTAGGCGGTCTTCCGGTCCATTCTTCTTGCCTCCATAAGCATCCGACTCTTCATTAATTATCCGTAAATTCTCTTTCAGCTCGGATCACAAAATAAGAACATTCAAAGTATATGCCAGCCTCACACTGCAGCTGGCGGATCAATAATTAAGACACCGTTACATTCACTTCACATTTGGTTTTGCGTTTCGGTTTGTTTGTCTGGCTGCTTCTTGTTAGTTATCTATTTTTTCGATATTTCCAAGGAGATGCCGACGGACACACGAAGGACCCTTCCCTGGTACCGTTTGATCCAGCATCAATGCTCATCCTCACTCTTACTCATTTGAGACGCTCAGAGATGGAGAGATTGTCATGCAGACATTACAACTTACCTTTCCAGGTGGATTTTCTATTCGCTACCTTGGACGCATGCCGATCCCCTAATATCTGAACAAATGGGCTCCGCTTACCGCATTTTCACCTACACTTGCCTGGAGTTTTCACTGAATATCACATGGAGTTCTAGTTCACAAACGGACGACGAAATCTCTGCTGATATTAGAACTTGCCTAATCGGGAGGTTTACCAACTCTTTCTCTTGAACAGGCCTGAACAACTGGGTTCAGCCCTTATAACTGTTACATAAACATCTTTCACCTACCTTTCCCTTGGGTTTAATCTAAAAGCATAACATAATTATACACATTGCCATGGATGGCTGTTATAATGTATCTGGAGGAATTTCTATTCGGTATGGACAAAATGATGCTCTTCTTTGAGACATTCACATCTGACTTCTGTCCGTCTCTCCTTATAGTAATCTTCCACATGCTATCCTCCCGGATCTCTTACGATATCATTACTTGGTTCCACAGACGAATGATACCTCATTTTACAACAAGCCCAATCCCCAAGTTTCTACACTCCTGCAATCCTTTCCTTAAAGAGACAATCTAACCGATTTTGAGCTGAAGTAGGTATATCCGCGCTTTGACCATCAAATCCAATCCTGAGGCCTTGATGGAGCCCCGAACATTCTAATCTTTTAAGCGGAAGCAATTGTACCGGGCTTTTCCTTTGTTATGTTGATATCCTCACCGTCTATCCAACTAGACTTGTAAAGCAAAGCTTCTTAACCCATACAAATTTATTGTTCATTATTCATTGTTCTTGCGCTCATGAAACCATAATTACAACATGACGAAAGCATGCCGAACTTCGAGTATTGCCACCACAGTTGTAATTTTAATTTTTTCACGCACCAGCGCCATCATCTGCACTGATCCCACTAT
>OX104065.1:73407806-73425809 GCA_944474145.2 Dicrocoelium dendriticum | reverse complement strand
CGTTGCTCAGGCAGAGTGAAGGTTACGGTAAGCTGTCGCCGCCCTTCATTGTCTCCAGCTGTGTGAGACAAGGATGCCCGCGGTCACCTTTCCTCTTCAACCTCGTTATTGAGGAAGTCATGGATATTGCGTTCACGGGACACGACTTAGAATGCGTGGACCTGCTCCCAGGAGAACGACTTCTTGACTTGAAGTATGCTGACGATATTACCCTCATCTGTGACAGTTCCCAGACGTGTCAAGCTGCACTGAACAGATTAGCACTGGCTGTCAGCCGCTTCGGGCTTTGCTTCTCACCCTCGAAATGCAAAGATTTCCTCCAAGTTTGACATGGACCGCCTCCTACGTTGACCCTTGGTGGTGATCAGCTAGAAGTCGTCTTAAAATTCAACTACCTGGGAAGTTTTATCAGCGCCCGTAGGATTAAAGATGAGGTCACGAACCGTATAGCAAAAGCTCGAGGCGCTTTTGATAACCTTCGCCACTTATGACGCCGGCGCGATATCATTCTCGCCCAGAAGAGTAGAGTGTGCAATGCAGCGGTACGTTCGACCTTACTGTGCGGTTGCGAAACCTGTCCCCTTAGATCAACGGATATAAAGAGGCTAGTTACGTTCGACCACCGGTGCTTTCGCAATTTAGCTCACATCTGGTGGGAATACCGAGTGCGCAATGAGCGTGTTCGTTGCCTTGTTTATGATACTGGGAAAGAAAATGACCCGCTCAGCACCGTTACTTCACGCAGCAGGCTCCGATGGCTCGGTCACATGTTACGCTTGGCAGCCCACTGACTCCCGCGACATACGTTGTTTGCTCATCCGGGGTGTGGATGGAAGAAGAGGAGGGGTGGTCAAGCGATGACTTGATCGAGAGGAATGAACGCCCTCACTTCTAAGCGGACCTCGTTGGGAACGTCTCGGCTCCCTGGTTGGGGGCTAAAAGTCCATGAACACGTTTGCCTAGATGCACTTGCTGCTATGGCTAGGAGCCGACCTCCGTGGCGTTCGTTCTATGAGTTTCTTTGTCCCACCCCATACCTCAGCCTCCCCCTCCAACCAGGATCTCACTTCTTAGCCAAATATAATTGTGTATATTAAATTTTTTGCTGCATATTAGCCGTCTGGTAGCTTACCAGAATGATGCCCATCCGTTACCGGTAGCTCAGCTGGCTTGCACCTGTTGCACTTTCCCCCTTTTTCTATTGTGTTGCGGCACAGTAGCTGAGGTGTTTCCCACCTTTAGCTAATGTGTGTAAGGAAGTCTTGTGCTTTTTATACCTCTAGTGCTTACGGTGTTCGTGTGGAGCACCCGATTGATGGTGAGCTGTTGAATTTCCGTCGTTTCGGTGGGAGAACCCTTGTCTGGGAGACAAATATCCGTACGTTGCTGTTTGCTGACCTCCGTGCGTCGTTCACACACAGCGCGGATGAGTTGCAGCACTTGACTAGTGCTCTGGCTTCGGCAGCGGCCAAATTCGGACTCACCCTTAACATAAGCAAAACCGTCTGTCTCTTTCAGCCTTCACCGGAGGTGCAATCTGCAATGCTGCCACAAATCAGAATTGGTGCTGAGGTATTGGAAACCACCTCCTGCTTATGCTACCTTATGAGTATGGTTCCTACTGCCCAGCAAATACACTGTGAGCTGCGTCTCCTCGTATCGAAGGCAGTGGTGGCATTCGAGAAGTTAAAGTACAGAGTGTGGAACAACCATCAGCTTATCGTTTACACGAAGCTGCTGGGCTACAAATCCATGAGGTTGTCCGTTCTTCCATACGACAGTGAAACGTGGACGGCATACCGGCAAGACGTGAGATATCTCAAGTGGTTTCATCAACAGTGTTTGCGAAGGATTTTGCGCATCGGTTGGGGCGACAGAGTTGTGGACACGGAACTGTTGAGACAAAGTGGAGTGTATTCAGTGGAACGCATACTTTTGTTGAGTAACTTGAGGTGGCTCGGTCATGTGTGGCGTATAGATTTGACGCGGATACCGAAACAACTATTAGATGGTCAGTTGAGTATTGGGAAGCGGCATGCGGGGAAACCGAAGCTTTGTTACCAGGACATTATAAAAGTTAGCCCCTCAAGTTCTAATCTTGATTGCAGGTCTTTGGAATCGAAGGCGGTTGATCGGCTTGTATAGCGCGATCTGATCACGAAGGCAGCTGCCAAAGTGCGGGTGAAAGCCATCGTGCATGCGGAGAAGAAGCGGCAGTTGCGGAAGCGGCAAGCACCGATGAATTGTACTCCATCGACATCGAGCGCATGGTGCTGTAACACTTGCGGTGGTGAGCGCCTGAGTCAGGCAGGTCTACTAAGCCACGAGCGAGGTTACTCAGGACCAGATTTTAAACAATGACGGGTCCTGCAGAGAACGTAGGCAGAACCGGCGCAGCGATTTTAGGTACGCTGGATTCGATTAACTGACCGCCTGCTTGCGTGCTGAGTTTCTTTATTTTTGGTGGTGGGTTTGTTATCTTGTCTTAATGCTTTTTCGTTACCTAATTTTGACGTCTACCTGAATAATCTTTATTTAACGCACACTTTGCTTAAGCTAATTGTACAACTTCGTTATCATTTTTGCATTCGTGGCATTTTTAAAAATATATTTTATAACATATTGAACTTAGCACGGATTAGTTGATGGATAATTTATTACGTATGCTTATTTAGCGAAGAGGTAAGTTAACACATCCGCATACCTTAACCGATCTACTTGATTTAATTTCGTTATTCCGAGTGCGTGGCTGTTGCTTGACATTCCCCGTGGGATCGCGCTTGAGTTGCATGTTGACAAGGTGCCTACCTGTTTATTCGACGTCACCTCGTCACTAATGGCTCCAGGAGACAGTTGGTCTTTGCTGGAGGAGACGGAGTGCATTGTCCTCGTGGCCGTGTTAGGCTCGAAGAATGGTTCTTTGCACATGCATTTTGTGTGAAGCGGACTGCGGTTCAGCCACGGCCTTGTGTGCTCATGATTCCCCAAATACAGGATGATTGTGTCTGCCTGTGAAGGTGTGAGCCGGCTCCGTTGAGAAAAAGTGGCTCCCATCCACATGCCTCCCTGTCTTATTCCTTTGGGTTTACACTGTATATTGTGCATATGGATGAATCTATGGGCGATGAAGCGCAAGACACCCGTGCAGCCTCGGTAGGCGCAGGTGTCCTGTGGCTGTACCCGTGGAGGACCCACTGACAGACAAATCTGGAACCGGATACCGCCAACCAACATCTGCAGTGAATCACCTGAAGTATACTGAGCAGCAACTTTGGCCCAGGATTCGTACGTTAATACAGGCTATAAATATTTCTGGAATATAATAAACGAGATTCGTCCTAGATATGGTTGACTTCGTGTTTGGAGCTAACTTTGTGGACAAACTTTAGATGTGTTCTGTTGAATGATTTTGTAATTGCCAGTAAGTTCACCGTAAATTAATAAATAATGCACATTTCTCGGTGGCGCGAAAGACCGTTCCCAATTAAGGTCAGATCAACATCATCTTAAAATCAGAAACATACAACGGCTATTTGAAATAATATATTGTAGCAGTCTTTGTCACTTCACCTACATCAACTGCAAGCGGCACCGCTGTTTATGTTCTCTTGTGGGTCAGTTGTACCAGATCCAGAAGTATTTTGTTCGAAAGAAGAAGAACCAAAGCTGCATCCGATCATTATCCATTCAGAGTAAGGCATGAGTGCGAGTATACTGTCATACACTGAGTTAAACACAGACGATGCTGCGGTGATACTGCTAACTGGCTATTTGGAAGAACACTCAAGGCAACAGAAACTTTAAGTTTGGAACTCATGGAAATGTGTGCTTAGTCGGAACAGTTATGCAAACAAAACAAACGCGAAGGTTGTTTCACCGAATCCAATTATTTCCCGGTTAGTAGAAAACCTATGTGTGTAAGCGGATTCTGGTTGCTGCCTTTGCATTGCACACAGATAGTACCGAAATGTCTTCATTCTGGGTTTGCTGACTCCCATTGAAATATGCTTTAAAGGGGACGCAGAGTGGCTGACTTCAATGCTGGCACAGGTGGTGAAGACATCATCAGGATGGACATGAGGAATGCCACATGACTTCTACATCAAAATTCTGAATTGTTTATTCATGATTTATGGGGTAGTAAAATTTTCATGACAAAAACAGATAGGACAAAACAACATGCATTCACTCACCTGCGCTCCCATCTTTTTTCACTTGATGTTACCTGCTAGCACTCATTTTGTGTGCCTCGTTTAACATCTGCTGTGGGCATAGCCGCACATTGGAGTGAACAAAGTGATGTGGCCTTGATATGAATCGAATAAACAAACCAAAACTAATATCCCATTTTTCCCACACCCAGAACAAAATCATTTTTCCTAGTTGCAACAAGCAGCCTGTTCTGCGCGGGTCCACACATATCGACCAGGCGATGGGACCATCACAAAACCAGTATAGGTAAGCAGGAACAATACTACCGCATTGTCATAGGAAGATCTGGGGTCCAGAATTCTGACCGATGATCCAACAGCTGAAATTGAGGTGCCGAAAGAAATTGAGACACGCAGTCAACATATTGGAAAATAATTGGAACCGATCAAGAAATCATGATTTCAGAAAAGTTTGGAACTAAGCAGTTGGTATAGTTTGTGGGTAACGTTTCGCTTTTGACACAAAAGCTTCGTCAGGCCGAGTGAATAAGTCAGGGATTGATATGACGCTTAGAGCGAACTGGGATGATAATCGCGACGAATGAGAAATAGGCAGAAGGTCATTCGTGTCACAGGTTAGCGCATCACTCCAAATAGTGCATGGAACCGTCAGAAGTAGTCCGTGTTACAGGGTCACACCCGTAAGGCCTGTTAACGATGGGTGGGGGGATGATGTGGTGTTCATGCTCTGCCCAGGATCTGTCGACCGGCGCTCCTCAGACTGATCGAGTTAAAACAGTTCACTACACGCTCGAAAGCTCTACCTTGTCCATTCTGTTCACGCTCGTGTTCACCTTGCTAATCTCAACCGTCTCAGCAGTCAGCCTTTGGGGAGTTGATCGCAATCCCTTTCTAACGATTTCGACGTTATCCTAGTCGATCTCATGACCTGTATCTATCGCGTGCATCGCTACTAGTGCCATATATTCAAGCTCCTTTTTCGGTGGCCGTGTTATGCATATCTTGTTCTGTTGTTCTTGTGTGTAGCTCACTAGCCGTTTGACCGATGTAAACGTGTGCGCAGTTTTTGCAACTAATTTTGTAGACACAATTGCTTGTCCTATCTGTGGGAAGGGGGTCTTTTAATTGCACGCGTGTAGAGCGGAATGTTTGGCCTTTCTTGCAAATTACCTTTATGTCTTCTGTAGTTAGGACCCTCCGGATGGCCTTCGAAGTTTATAGTTATAAGGAATACCTACTATCCCAATCCACTCCGTAGTACGCCGTGGGCGAGGATTCAAAATTCGCTGCAACTGGTGTTTCACTAACCGCCTCGGGTATCCACTACCAAACAATTGGTTCATTGGAGGGTCAATTTTGGACCACACGTTGTATGTTTCAATTGCGGCGCGTAATCTCAATGTGGCTCACTACTGACATTGTAGTGAACCTTGGTCACTGTTATCACTGGGACCGTAGTCGAAGCAGATGGAAACTGGATGTTGGGTATTTTCTGGCTGGCAACACCCAATTTCCATCTGAATTGGTTCATTGCTTCTTTCCGGGCGGTCTTCCTATTTCTTCCTCTGTGCACAGGGTCTGGGCTCTGTGAAACAGAGATGAGGGGATTTCAACATACACGTGCTTTGGGTGACCTGAACTATAGTGGTGTACACGCGGTAGTTTTCTTAAACATAAATGCTCACTGACAAACTAGTTGGTACGTTTTAGATGCCTGTTGAAAATAGATGAAACAGTAGTACTATGACAATATAGCCAGAACACACAGAAAAAATACACATTTACAGTCAACAGCACATGTTCCTTGGTTCTGACCAACTGAAGTACTTAAAGGCAGCCCAAAGCTGGTTTATCTAATCGTCATTCCGAAAATTGTAATTCAGTTTCTTGTGCATATGTAGGTGATAATAGATAGACTTACGGACACAATGAGATTGGACTAGGGCCTGCGGATAAAAGTTTCCGATATGTATCTCGATACACAATTATGACACATTGTAGTGATCCACTGATAAGCGTTAGTTGTTACGCTGCACAAACTTTCGCTGGCATTTTGGAATGGAGCGACGCTGTCAAATCATTAAACTTAACAGTAACATCGGCGCAGTAAGAGGTCATGCGAACCCCTGTAGTTATTGGCGTATGCTGCGCAGAGCATTACAGTCACTTGTGCCGGGGCTTTTAAAGAACAGGTCAACGGATTGACACCCGATAAACTGCGTGTACTTAGATTGATCCCAAGAAGTTGGGGATAGGTTGGCGGTAGATCATGGGGTAAATTCAGTAAATGGGGAATAAGACTGGTGCCAGATAGTCTGAACGTGGAATGGACGTACAGTGCTTTTCCAGGTATGCAATAAATATACGACTGAGTTTAGGTGTGAAAAATTCAGATCAAGGCCTCTAAAGGCAGTCAAGTCAATGAACAAGCAATGCACTCTAGATTTGTAGTCACCGTCAGAACTACTTTTGCTATGACCTGAACTACTCCAAGTAGGTGGATAAAAGACTAGATTGTGGATTTGACCAGGTTGATTTGATACAACGAGATCAAGAGTCAAGTTAACGTGTGGCCCGTAATGGCTGAGTTCACCAATCGTTAACTCACTGATGATTGGCTAGGCAGTGGCACAATCTGATTGGATCAGGGAATAGCTGGGATCGGGTCATGTGTAGCATTTAGGTTAGGCTTCCGAATATGCCAATTTTGTGCTTTGCCGTCGAGATGCTAGAAAAAGGCTTGATTGTACTAATACACCCATGATTAATCGGCTCTAATTCTACTGTTACATGCCTTACCTCCCAGATGATGCTGGTAAGCTGGTTAGCAAGGTGTAAGAGTTTTCTACTAAATAAACCCAAACGAACGATTATATGTGGTTCCTCTCAAATCGCATCCAGATCGGGAATACTTGGTAGCTGTCTAAAAGCTATCTCCTAATTGTTCCGGAGGCTGTTACTGCTTTTATCCCACAAAACCTTGCAAACAAGCTGTACATGTAGTTTCCATCTTTATCGAGCGACCAATGTATCGGAATCTTGAAGGATATTAGTGATGTGGTTTCTAAGCTTGATATCTATCGACGTCAGAACACTGCAGAAAAGGCGGTTGGGAACTAAAAACACTCTGTGTTTGGAAAACTCCTTTCTACAACTGCTTGTGGACCACAGTCACGGTATATTGTAAGCGTCTGCAGTTACCTACGTAGTGTTCACGAACCGCAAGGTGACCTGCAAGGTACTGTGCACTTCGCCATCCACCGGATGTGGTCAAATAAAATCAGCATTGCTGGACCCCAGGAACACCTGCATCGGTTCCGATTGCGCTTTAATAAAAGCCCAATTAACGAAGAGATCTCTTTTCAGTAATCCTCGTCAGGTCATTACAATAGTAAAAAAGGAAAATTTAACGCACTATACTAATGAAAGCTAGGTCAAGGTTCAGCGTTTCTACCCGGTGCCGCCATGTCATCCTAAAACGCTCAGAAAGCGCTTATTGGATACGGCTGTGGCGATCATCATCATGCTGATCCAGCTCTAATTGTGCAAGCAGAAGGCTCTCGGACAAAACCTCTTGTTGCGCTGGCCCAGCGGCGATTCTTCGAGGTCGGACACTGGGAGCGTAACGTAGGATGCGTAGCCTACGTCTAACGAATCAACCTAATTATCAATCGAATTTACCATTGCCGTAGAAACAGTAGCAGTTCTCAACCTAGCTATCATTAGCATACGGCGTTGCATCTTTCTTATAACTATAATGGTCTGACGAGAATTATTGAAAAGAGATCGCTTTCCTAATTAGACTTTTATTTGAACGTAAGATTGCTTACGTTTTTGAATGCGCTCAAATATCACTGACTTTCGAGATCTCAGTGAGGCGACCAAAATCGAGAATAAATACTTATCACATGGGCCGGTACCTTGCAGAATGACGTTGGAAATTCAAAGTGCATTATTAGCTGTACATTCAAAACGAAGCAGATGAATAGATCGTTAATTATAATCACCAAGATGTTCAAAACAGAAGTCCCTCGAATTGGCTTACCTGCCTAGGTCGTGCCGCCCGCTGGTGAATGCATCTCGATGCCTGTTGAAGAAGACAGTGAGCAACCAACTTACGATATATGTAAAAGACTATCCACGGGATTAACTACGCAGACGATGAATAAGAAGTGGAACCAGTCGTCAATTCTCCACCGAAAGGATGATTAGTCGCCGGCCACTCACTGGTCGGCGAAACTTTACGTATGAGTTGCACAACCTCCGACGCATTGCTTATATCTGATAAACTTTCGTGTATGCACACTAAAGCCCAAGGGTACCTCAGTAAACTTACTGAACTTTGGCTATATCAGGTCGCGAACGCTTGGGACCTAATTTCTATTACTGAAAGTTTGTTGCACCAAGAAGTGGCTGACGCTGAGGTTGAGATAGCAGGAATGTCACTCATCCGGAACGACCGCTCCAAAAGAGGAGGTGGGGTCCTTCTCTACTACCGCAGCAACCTCAGTGCGCAGTAGTTGAGGATCTGGAAACTCATGTTACCGACTCACTCTGGTGCGGTCTCCGACTAAGACACAACGACGCAAGTCTCGTAGCTGTTGTTTACTGCCCCCCTACGTCCACTTCGGAAGTGGATTCCCGCTTGACTCGTGCCTTGAAGAGGGTAACACGCACTCAGTAATGCCACATTCTCATCTCCGGGGTCTTCAATGTACACGATCTGGAGGTATGGACATCACTGAACGACCAGTTCGAAGTAGACTTGCATGAAGTTATCGAGAATATTCTCTTGTACAATCATGTCACTACGCCGACTAGATTCAGGACGGCAAACAAGACAACAATGTTGGACCTTTTGCTCATGATCGAAAAGCCCATGATTGAAAAGTTATTGATGAAGAGTCAATTGGGTCTCAGCGACCATGTAGTACTAACCTTTAACTAGGTTTCTTATGTACAGTAGCCATCTGAACACCCAAAACTAATACAACCACAAGCTACTAGGCCTTAAAAGAACTTCTCGACGAATCTGCTTGGAAATTCTTGAACAACAGTCCCCTTGACAACGCTTGGACAGGATTTGTTGAAAGACTCAGTTATACGATCAAAAGAACAAAGGAGACCAAGCCCCTTCGTTCCACAAAAATGCCTACAATTCTAAGGAGCAGGACTGGAAAATGCAGGGCGATAAGCAAAGCAGCATGACGGATCTACAAGGTTATCCCCAACTCAGAGACTTGGGGCAGTTTCCTGAGCCATCGTAGCCAATGCACTGCAGTTATTCGTGAGGACAAAGTAACTTATCAACAGTGTCTAGCCAAAACGTTTGCAGAACGACAAAATACTCTATAGGCATGTTCACAGTCTTCGTAAAGTAATGCACGACATCCCTACACTTTTCACAACAAGCGGTAAAGTACAAAGCGCAAAAGAAGCAGTTAATGACCTGTAGCTATAATACTCTCCAATTTCCGAACTCGCAGACTCTACATGCCCCGTAACGTCATGCACATTACCGGTTCCATGGTTTACACATGTAATTTGCAACCCAGCAATTGTGCTAAGGAAGTTATGCCCACTACGTGATCATAGCTCCCCGAAAAGGTTGCGGCCACCAAGCTAGCTGGAACACTATCACAGTTCCTCCAAAGGTGCTTCGATGAACAGCAAATCCCCACTATGTGGAAGCGTGGCATTATAACCCCAATTTTTAAAGGCAATAGTTGTTCAGATCCTGCAAAATATCGCACAGTGACTCTGCTGCCTGTTCTCTGGAAAATGATGGAAGCGGTCGTCGCTGAGGCTCTAATAGACTACCTGGAAAAATGCAACGTCTTGGCACTGGAGCAGCATGGCTTCCGTCGATACCGATCATGCACCACCAACCTGCTAATGGTCCGAGACATTTGGACGGAAATGGCTGATGATGGGGTCGGAGTTGACTTCATTTTTCTGAACCGCTCCAAAGCTTTCGACCGCTTGGATCACTTCATCCTACTTCACAGACTACAGAGCTACGGAATCGGCGATTCTGCCTTTGGTTGGATTGGCAACTTTCTTCACCAACGGAGGCTTCAAGTGCTTGTTAGGGGATCACTAGCTAACCCAACTGAGGTGGGTTGTGGTGTCCCACAGGGTTCGGTGTTGGGACCGCGCCCTTTCCATGTGTTGCTCAATGACCTGGCAAGGGTTGTTTCCGCAAATTTCTTGCTTTTTGTCGATTATGTCAAGATATGGCAGGCAATTGATAAAAGAAAGTGCACCACCTACTCCGACATGAGCTGTAATACATTTTGATTGGTCAACTAGGAACCTGCTTCAGTTGAGCACAGCTAAGTGCGAGGTGATCCCTCTGCGTCACCAGCTGGTGAGGGTTTCCAAGCTTGGAGACCACACCTTGCAGAAGATCTCTCAGAAGCATGACCTAGATGTACTGGTACAGGAAGATTTCGGATGATCAAAACAATCATTGAAGGTATCGAGAACTGCCAATCAACACTTTGGCCTTCTTCGCAGAGCGTTCGGTAAGTTTGAACCCTCAATCTTCCCTCAAATGCTTAACACATACGTGCTATCCAGGCGTAGCAGGAACGGGATCTAGTTGTTCTCGAGACTCCTCGACGAAAAGCAACCAAGTACATCATGGGCCTACTTCATCTGTCTTAGTAACTCCGACTGAAGTTTCTGATAATGTACAGTAGTCGATATCGGCGTTTACGAGGGATCTCGTAATGGTTTACCAGTTTCTGAAGAAGTCAAACCACATTAGCAGCCAGCTGCTTTAACCGAAGCACAACACTAACCTAAGAGGTCATTCTTTGAAACTGACAGTACAGTATAGCCGGCTTGAATGGCGTAGAAATTTCTTTACCCTCCTAGTGTGTCAGTCTTGGAACAGTCTCCCAACTTATGTCGTCTCTGTCCCAAACTAGCCCTATTAAATTAACGATTTGAAGAAGCGTCACCTCATTCGCATTCCATTTTATAACTTGTGTTAGCCAGGGGGTTATAAAATACAATTAAACGGTGTGTCACTAGACTACCAACCAATGTATTTATGAAGTTATACTTTTAATACGCAAACACCCCCGCTATTCTACATAAGTTCAAGGTGAGTCCACTAAAAGGCTCTTCGCGTTGTCACGAAATTTTATTTTCGCAATAGTTTCCATCCAACGGGACTTGTTACGCAGTACCCTTTTTACCCGTAATACACCCTTGTTCCATTTGCATTATTATAGCGGGAAGGCATGTTCCTCGGGCGGTTGATTTCATAGTGTCCGTACCGCTCTAAAACATTAACCTACCATGCGGTTCGCGATCTATCTATTGCTAATGCTCTCAAACAGAATACGTACAGGCCAGACCCTGAAATCAAATCAAATTCTTTACCTATCCTACGCGCACGTATAGCAGAAGGTGTCATGGGTAGGAATTGGATTTAAAATGATGAAGGATTCGTTCTCATATATGCTAGAACGAATGATCGGACATTTAAAGACACAAATTAGCCAGCCTGCTGTCTCACATTTGACACTTGGGTCACTGGAATCCAGTAGGGTGTGGAGAACACAATTCTACATGGCAGAAGATAACAGTGGTTACTGTTCTCACGAGGGAAATCTATCAATCTTCAGCCGCGATTCCCAGTGGTGAGGTTCGAGTTTGTTCGGTAAGGTAGTCTAGTTAGTTAGATTAGAATAAAGTTGTGGGCGAGCTGCCGTCCGTAGTCCATACATTCCGAACGTAGCGGTTATCATCTAAAAATCAGTGATTGCTCAAGCCACTCTCTATATCATCGGACGATGACGTCTTAGTAAGGAACCTTGCGTCACCCGTAATCGAGATTGATTCTTGCGCCACAGCATAACTAGTTACATAATCTGGGCGGTTAGCGTTCATCCCCGGTGACCTATTGGTTTCAACACTCACTCGATGCTGAGGAGTCGCAGGTTCTAGACCCTAACATAGTAGATGGAATGACCACTATATACAAGTTCCAAAAAGATGAGACACCTGTCTTGTGCTTTTCCGAATGTGCAGTTGCTTACTGTCCGAGTGTAACTGTTACAATTCTCTTTCGAACTAACTAAATAGTCAAGCATACAAAGATGCAGTGGTGCGGTACGACACCGATCGAACAATTTTGTTTGAGGATTGCTTAACTTAGGATGACGCGAATAGAGTTCACAAAACGAGAAACTGATCTCGATTTTCGGTGCATTTCAGGCAGTAACTAATAAACCTTCCTGGAGAAGCCTGCAAGTTTATACTAACAGCAGTCGCGAGCAAAAAAGGATTAGTTTATCTACCATTTAACAACTGGAGTGTGTATTTCAGCTCCCACCTCTTCGTGTAAGCGCGCATTCAGCGCACATAGAGCCCAGCGTTAGGGAGCACTGCTTCGACTTCCATCTTGGTTGGTTATTCACCATTGGTAGGCTGTTGATCTTTCTGTGCCCGTTCAGTGAAAATGCTTTAGTAAGTGAATTCACCATTCATCACCACTGTCTCGCCGAAAAATAATGTGTGCATGCTGTCCGCTTAATGGCAACTCCGGAAAGCTTAAATCAACCAACTATGTCTCGCCGTAGTTGACTAGCGCTGGCACCAAGCTGAATTGGTTCATTCACATGTTGTCCCGGAACCGCATACAACGATGTTCAACCAACAGTCTTCAGCGCACATGCGACCACATAGTGCGTAAGGTAAACATACCGAACGGAAATTATCTACGCTGCATTGGGACTTGGCCCGAAGTTCGACGCACGGGTGCGTGCGTGTTTATACCGATCGGCCTTCAATGCCGGCGGAAGTTACCTACCGGGGTATGCCATTGACCACTCAGTGGAGCTAGAGCGAACCCGGTCGGTTTGTTTTGTCATAGTTTGTGAGTGTTAACAGGGTCTTTACAAAGCAGCTGGTATTCGCAATACTACGCAAGCCGAAACTGGTGAGCAACACTCACGGAACAAACGTGTAAATTTACTGAACTGCTGTATACAAACCAATTATACAGGAGCGATATCTCAAAGAGGCAACGCCTAATTAGTATAAATTTTAGCAGCGTCCAGTGATAACCATCTACCAATACCAGTTCTCAGCAACTTTGTCATGTGCTAACAAGTCTAATGTAGCTCGTGGAAACCTCAACTTAAGATGGGTCAGAAACAGGAGAATTGCGAACATGAAGCTTGGTGTCATAGACCTTTTCCTGTACAAAAATCCAGCCGTTTGATACTGTCCAACTGATACGACAAGTGGAATCCCCATCCATCACAGTGACGCTATTTGAACTAGATTGCCATCAATTTTTGAGCAGCTGCACAGCACCAACCTGAATACACATCGGTTAAAGCTGTCCACGCAGTGTAGTCGGTTGACACGTTGTTGGAGCGATTTTATTCCGCCTGCTCTAGCAGTGGAATGCTCTTCAGGTAAAGATAAATTCAACTTCCAGATGATCCGTATTCAGTAAGCAGTCTGAGGAAACAATGACACATTTAAATTGTGTGATACAGTTCATGTTGTGTGAGGGATGGTATAATGCAAACCGTCTGTGGAAATATTTCGGTGATGCTCCTCCCAACAATGGCACACCACGACCGGGGTTTCATCCTTGTTTTGGAGCACTCAGGTGGAGATAGCCTGAGCCGTAGTGGAACTCAGAGCCTAGTGGTTCACGACTGACGCTCTGGACACTATGTCACTGAGATCCACTGCGGAAAGGAATTCAAAGTTGGACTTGGAGAACCTACTGTGTTCTCATTGACGTGCTACATAAAATCCGGGTGGGTGCTTTGTGGTTATCTTGTGTGGATATCACACTGACTTCATCGATACGTGTTTCAGTTTACTGACATGTTGACTTTGATGCTACAGTTATCACCTATGAGATTTGTTGAATATTAGGTTCAATTGTTCCCTTCTGTTTGAGGACTGATCTAACCCTAATAAATATAAAAAACGCCCACCACACCAACATAAGATGACGTCAGTAAATTCAAATGATTTCCTTAGTTTCTCATCATATGGTTAGAATGCATAAATTCGTTCCAATGGTCTGTCCACCACAAAATTGTGACATACTTTGAGGTTACTGGATACCCATAGTGCCCTACTGCAATCTGGGAACCGATAACTGATTTCATGTCTACACGAATACAATGGGCCAAAAAAACGCAATTATATTTGTACATAAAGCGTTAGAGGATTCGCCAATGTCTGAATACAAAAGCCCTACGACGATATTTACGTCAATTAGCGGGATGCACTAGCAACAGGCCGCCACGGATTATAACACAAATTGCGAGTGAATTCTTAACCGGTCAAAAAATACACAGGTAGACTCCAATGACGCTCTATTGTCTAGACCAGCGGTTCTCAAACTTTTTGGACTGTGGACCCTTCCTTAGCGGAATTTCGCACGGTGAACCTCCTGTGATATCGTTAAACATAGGCCTAGGCTTTAAAAAGGCGAATGAGGCGCAGTATCATGGACAATGGTTTATTACGGGTAAAAAAGCATCGCTTAACAAGTCCCGTGGGATGGAAATTATTGCGAAATTGAAAAATTCATTACTGCACATTAAATAAATACGGATCTTCTTTAATGTTAGTACAAATGAAAGACGTTAAAGTTAAGTAGAAAAACATCGCACGTTAAAACGTAATATGTTGGATGAAATTGCTTCTGGCATACAGCGCAGACTGGTTTGATGTTTGGTGTTATTGAGGAAACCTACAACCACACATCTGATTAAGCTACAAGTCTATTACGATAACTTGCTTTTATATTAGTGTAATGCAAAATGCATTCAAACACAGATAAGTTGGGGCAAAATGGAGAAGCACGGCGACAGCTGTCTTTAATGATAGGATACTAGGCCGTACGTTTACACCAGAAATCATACAGCGACAATTTGTGAAACTCTTCGTTAAAGTAAAAGCTGATATTGTTTTGATGAATTTCTGATAATGAGATATACCATTTTCACTTTAAACTGGACAATTTTCAAACCAAACTGGACATTTTGCAAACCAAAGTGGACATTTTGCAAACCAAAGTGGACATTTTGCAAACCAAACTGGACATTTTGCAAACCAAACTGGACATTTTGCAAACCACATTGGACATTTTGCAAACCACATTGGACATTTTGCAAACCAAACTGGACATTTTGCAAAACAAATTGGACACGTTGCAATCCAAGTAGCAACTCGCCAATTTGTTGGTAAGAAACGAGCAGTAAGACTGCTGAATGATGTTCAGAATATACATTGTGATGACGCTAATACACCGGCATTGTGTAAGCAGCGGGCTACACTGTAAAACATTTGCTTGATCGTGAGCAGCGACCGAAGTTCTGAACTACGCTCCCCTCTCCCCATTGACATTCGCCTAGTTGGTGTGCAGTGCCCATACGCATCAACCTGTGTAGGTGTGTGACAGTTGGAAAATCGGACTTCCGAATCGTAATTGTGTATCAATCATTTTGTGAGTGGATTGCGATGCGTAATCTCAATGTGCACCGTTATTCTCATTAGAGAGAACCTTGTCCGATTCGGTCAATGGGACCATGTCGGATGAAGCAGGTAGGCGGTGTCCCAGCTTCGCCCGTCTCTCTATTAGCTTTCGCAACTGCCACGTTATTGTATCAGCGTAGGCTGTAATGACCCCCAGCAAAACCAGTCTAGAGCTATAGCCTATTGTTGCAACATATCAACTACTGAGGAGTGGGCCGATTACACGATGTTCAGGCCACATTGTGGTCACGATAATGTAACCGAACTGCGTACGTAGCGGGTGATTGTGTAAGCCCTTCTCTTGACATGAGTGCCGTTCGCCTCGGTCAAAATCAGTGACCTATTTTCCCCTACACCCCCCCCCCCATAGGAATTCGTGTGTTTTGTCTGGGTGTGTGGACCGACCTATGCAGCGGTACCACCATTGGAGCCGAGCATACGA
This sequence comes from Dicrocoelium dendriticum, assembly GCA_944474145.2. Lineage (NCBI taxonomy): Eukaryota > Metazoa > Platyhelminthes > Trematoda > Plagiorchiida > Dicrocoeliidae > Dicrocoelium > Dicrocoelium dendriticum. The sequence goes on along the minus strand of OX104065.1, from coordinate 73,409,666 downwards.
TAATGGTTCCACTCAACCCAACTTAGCTTTATTAGCTCCGTGCCGCACGAAACGACCAAAATGAGTGACGAACAACAGGAGAGCTGGTGTCCGACGCGACGGCACTGCAGGCGAACATTATTTGCGCAAAGAGAAATTCTCACGAAACTTGTGCTGGTCGACGGCAAAACTATTCGGGAAGCCGCTGAAGTCGCCGGTGTTAACGCGAGTACGGCAAGGAACATCATTAATGCCTACAAGCGAGAAGGCTCAAATACACAGCGCACCTGCGGTGGAAACAATAGGGAGAAGCTGACTCCCAATGTATTGCAGCGTGTCGAAGAAGCGGTTGAACGGCACTCTGAGGACACGTTGGTGCAGCTGCAGATGCGCCTGAGAGAGGATGAGATAAACCTATCAGTACCCTCTGTCTCCAACACCCTCAGAAGACTAAAGATAAATCTCAAAAAGTGTCCTTACGAGTTCGACCGAGTCAACGGTGCCACGACAATAGCTAGCCGACAGGCGTACGCTCTCGAGTTCTCGGCACATGCACCTTCTAACAAGGAGAAATGCATCTTCATAGATGAGAGTGGTTTCAACCTTCATCTGAGGCGAACTCAGGCTCGCTCAAGAAGAGGGACGCGCGCGAACGTCGTGTTACCCACAGTCAGAGGTCGCATGGTAACCTTGATTGTTGCAATGAATAACCAAGGCGTCATCCATTCAAAGATCATTAACGATGGCACCTGCAATGGTGCGAAGTTCTCAGCGTTCGTCGAGGAACTGGTGGCGCGTATAAGCTGCATAGTGGAGATGAACGGCGCGTGGCTGATCATGGACAATGCCAGGATCCATATGCCTGATGAGCTAAGGAGGATCCTTGATTCGTCTTATCACCTGCAGTTCTTGCCGCCCTACTCGTACATGTTAAACCCGGTAGAACACGTCTTTTCAAAGGTGAAAGCGTCGGCGAGACGCCTGCTTATTAACCCCACACCTGAGCAGACGCTGAGCACGGTCATTCAGGACAGCGTTGGGATGGTAACGCAGCAGGACTGCATGAACTGCGTTCTCAATACAATGATGAACCTGACGAAAGCGACAGCCGGACAACCCTTCGTCAACTGATCTTTGCCATGGTTACTGCCTTATTTTTTGTTAATACACCATTTCAATTTCAAAATGTGCGTTTTCAATATTAACAGATGGCTTAGCGTGTAAGAGCAGGACGGTCACCGAGAATTCGAGAGCGTACGCCTGTCGGCTAGCGATTGTCGTGACACCGTTGACTCGGTCGAGCTCGTAAGGACACTTTTTGAGATTTATCTTTAGTCTTCTGAGGGTGTTGGAGACAGAGGGTACTGATAGGTTTATCCCATTCTCTCTCAGGCGCATCTGCAGCTGCACCAACGTGTCCTCAGAGTGCCGTTCAACCGCTTCTTCAACACGCTGCAATACATTGGGAGTCAGCTTCTCCCTATTGTTTCCACCGCAGGTGCGCTGTGTATTTGAGCCTTCTCGCTTGTAGGCATTAATGATGTTCCTTGCCGTACTCGCGTTAACACCGGCGACTTCAGCGGCTTCCCGAATAGTTTTGCCGTCGACCAGCACAAGTTTCGTGAGAATTTCTCTTTGCGCAAATAATGTTCGCCTGCAGTGCCGTCGCGTCGGACACCAGCTCTCCTGTTGTTCGTCACTCATTTTGGTCGTTTCGTGCGGCACGGAGCTAATAAAGCTAAGTTGGGTTGAGTGGAACCATTATCGTATGCTCGGCTCCAATGCTGGTACCGCTGCATAGGTCGGTCCACACACCCAGACAAAACACACGAATTCCTATGGGGGGGGGTGTAGGGGAAAATAGGTCACTGATTTTGACCG